>SSNS01000091.1:987700-1281589 GCA_006937985.1 Aphyosemion australe
CCCCCCCCCTCCACCAACTCTCATCAGCAACAACAGCTTGTTTTAGGCACATTAATCCTAAAACCAAACACTGAGAATGGATGGATGTTTTTACTCAAGTTTGAAGTGTTTAAAGAAGCAGAGAGACCCACAACGCAGAACAAAAAGATGCCAAAGGTGAGTTTTGCATAAAATTCAATCAAAGCTACAAAACTGAATTAACTAACTGAATTGGATTTTTAAATGTTTGATTGTAAAAGAAATGAATGAAATTCACTGAATGTTCCTGTGTGGTTTTATGTGCAACCATCCCAGGCACTTAGAGTAATAAACCTATAGTAGTCCCAGCTGTCAGTATTTCAGAAGCCATGTTGGTTTTTATGTAATACGTTTATCATTGTATCTTTCAGCAGTCCACCACATCCCCATTGATTTTATGTAAGAGCTTCAACGCAAATTTTATTGGAATCTAACGTCTCAGAATGCACTTTGATGTTTCCTTCCTGCTCGCTGAAACCTCTGTCTGGATCCTAATAGGTCTGGTGGTTTCTCAGGATGTGTTTTTAATCTAAGCCCCTGCCTATGTTGTTGTGTTTTCTGTTATTTATTGATGGAACAGTTATTAAGATGTTACCTCGTGAAATGCCAGAAAGTAACAGACGTGATAACAAACTGCTTTGAATTCATAAAGTGACAAGGCATAAGCATCACTCTGTCAGAAGCAAACTCATCTTGCAGAAGAAATCCTTGAATAATTTATCGCACGGACTTGCGTTTGGCTTGTTTATCGAGGGTAAATGTCTTGCTTGTTGTGCATTTTTTTAAATTTTGAATTGCTGTTTATCAAAAGCAGGAAGTGAAAATGAAGTGATTGTGGGTTGTGAATAGATGTATTTTTAGTGACAAATGTCGTTTCTTCTCTCTTCATGTAACTCATTTTGTTCATTTTGCTCTGTGACATTTTGAATTTCACTCACAGTGAAATTAATCAAATTACAATTTATGATTTTGCTCTAATTAGGCAGATAAATTCACTGACACATCTACGTAGTTAATGAAAAGGAAATCATTTACTTTTGTGCTCCCACACAGCCAGCTTTTAATTTGCCATCTCTTAGTTTTCTATTTTAATAACAGCTTGAAAATAACTCCAGCTGATGCAGCCTCAGAAGTTGGCTTTTCTACAATTCGAGATTTTTTTTGTCCTTTCAGAAATTAGGCCAGTGATCAACGTTTGCAACGAGTTGGTTGATGACAGAGCCGGTCCTAGGCATACTCAAGTTAAGCGACTGCTTGAGGCCCCCACACCACCAGGGCCCCCCAAGAGCACCAAGATAGCATGAGAAGTTTTTAAATAACTTTTATTAATCTTAACTAAATTATATTAAACCCATAGAAACAATTTATATATTATTTTGTATAGCGTCATTTGTATCATATAGTCAGGGCTGGATTTAGGAGGATGCGGGCCCCTGGGCTTGAGTAAATTTAGGGGCCCTATTCTCAAATTTGTCACTCACTCACACACACACGCACACACACACACACACACACACACACACATATATATATATATATATATATATATATATATATATATATATATATATATATATATATATATATATATACACATATATATATACATACATATATATGTATACATACATACATTTATCTGTTCCAAATTTTAAGAACAAAAAATAGTATACTTAGCTTGTTTACTGTAAATTCAGTGTTTGCCTGCTGATGTTACTTTTAAATATTTGAATTAATATACCACAAATAAATAACACCCATAGGAAAACCTGCTTAGGGCCCCACAAAGGCTTGGGCCGGCCCTGGTTGATGACATACCATGACCCCTGACCTATGAAACCAACACAAGACGCATCTGATTCGCTAGGAGGAAGTCATCGAATTGATGTAAAGTTACTGTCTGACACAATTTCTTAATTCTAAAACTTTTCCTTCTTTTCAAAACTTTGGAAGCTTCTTCAAGTACTTCTGCAAGCGAGCCTCATTACCGTCACTCTAAATGAGGCATCTTCACCTCAAAAGTCGCCCTCATTAAAAGCAGCAACAACAGGCACTCCCGTCCATTCAAGTTTTTTTAAATGAACATTTCAAGCTAAATTATTCTGTTATCACAGCCTCAGGCAGGTGTCAGTGTAATTTTAAGGTTTCTGAAAGAGTTCAAAACATCCATTAAACTGCAAATATTGTTCAGTTAGGAGGAAATGTGTCCAATTAAACATTGAAAAGGTTCAATTAAAGATATAACTGCCTTAAGCAACAAAAAAGGCTGATGGTAAGGAGCTGGAATAATTGTATCTAACAGTGCAAACATTCGGATAAGGAAACCGCTAATTTCAGGATTAATGTGCATAGTCGAGCTGCAAAATTCTAACTATTCAGTAGAAAAGACAGAAAAGTGGGGCGTTTAACTCTTCTCAGCCAAAGTTGGAATTTATTTACAAAATTTGCTTTTGGCCATTCAAAAGCAGTAAAAGGCAAAGATCGGCATGTGATTTTAAAACATTAGTGTAAACTATTTAAAAAAAAGAACAGAAACCTCACATCTTTCTAAAAGATGTGTGAAATGTCAAATGTGTGTGTCTGTGGTGAAAGTGGTGCTTATGAATCGTAATTGCCTCTAAGCTAAGTGATTGTATAATTGGTTTGGCATTCACAAAATATCATAACCATTACCACCTGGTAGGTCTTATATATTGTCGTAATTTAGTTAATTACTTAGATTTGTTCATTTTGGGGGCTTCTTTCGTCTGAAACAAGAAAAGACCCATGTAAGTTTTCCTTCAGTCACTTGGAATGCATGAAGGAAGGATTTAGCAAACTGCAATGAGAATAAGTATTATTTCAAATGCTACAGAGCTGGGTTTGGCTTTACTAAATGTCAAAACCTTAAATACTAATTGGTAAATAAATTATGCAAGCCGATGCTCAGAAATCTCACAATTTTGTGAAAACGGTTGCATCAAAAGTAACGTTTTCCAGCATCAGCAGCAGACAACCCAGCTGAGGCTGCTTAGGTCTCAAACATTGTCCCAGCATCATTAGACATTTTTATCATCTCAACTGAGGCTCATATTTGCTTTATTACTAATAAATCTGAAACAATTAAAGTTAGACATGCCTAATTCTCCAAAGAGTCAGATCAATTTGCTCAGAAACCTAGACCTACCGTAGAAGTAGCAAAAATATTTTGCTCTGCTGATTGGTCTAGCCTCGCTCCATTGTAGCTTCAGCAGGTCTACCATTACCCCAAAAAAGTTTTAGATCGGGCTTTGTAGAGAGAGGGTGTGTGGGCGTCGGCTCAGGAACAGCTCTTGTTTGAAACGGCTTTGGCATCAACTAGAAGAAGAAAGAAGAAACGATTTTTAATATAGCATTTCTCAAGGTAAAATCACAAGGCGCTTCACAAGAACTAAAAATAAAAAGATTATTAAAAAATATATATATCCATCCATCCATTATCGTTTGCTTATCCGGAGTTGGGTCACATAGTTCCTCCAGCGTGTCCTGGGTCTTCCCTTGGGTCTCCTCCTGGTTGGACGTGCCTGAAAAACCTCACCAGGGAGGTGTCCAGGAAGCATCCTAACCAGATCCCCGAGCCACCTCAACTGGCTCCTCTCGATGTGTAGGAGCAGCAGGTCTACTCCGAGCTCCTCCCAGATGACAGAGCTTCTCACCCTATCTCTAAGGAAGAGCCCAGACACCCTGCACAGAAAACTCATTTGGGCCATTTGTATCCGCGATCTCATTCTTTTGGTCACTACCCAAAAGCTCGTAACCATATACTTATATCGTAATAATTGAGACTTTGGCCTTTCTTTGAGATATGTGGCAGACTGCATCATTGACTGATTTACGTAGCAATGAATATGTCACGTAGCCTAGAAATCTAGACAGTAGCGGAAGCAAAATGATTTAGCTCTGCGTCTCGGTCTAGCCACGTTGCATTGTAACCTCAGCAGGTCTACCGTTGGCCAGATCTGTTTTGTGTTATGCCAATCACAGCACATTTTCGGTTTGGTGGGCAGGATGATGTGACATAGTGGAACAACTAAGATGACGACGGCTCATTTTAAATGGCTTTGGCATCAACTTTGGACTATTCAGACTTGGGCTTTTCTTTGAGTTAAGAGCAGAAAGAGGTACTTAAATCCTTTTATTTATTTAGAAAAAGAATGTATTTGCGTCTTCTTCGACGGTGCATGGCGGACTGCCCCGCTGACTGACATCCATAGCTGTGAGTATGTCACGTTGTGTGTTGTCCATTAGGATGCGGAGGCAGTAGATTCCGCCCCACAACTGAACTCTGTCTATGGGTTGCCAGTCTATACGTCACATGTTTTGTTGCTCTGATTGGTCCTAGTGCTGTCTAATTGCGCGTGGAGACAGTTTGAAAGACAACTGTAGACATCATCCCATGACTCATCTCTGTTTGTGGATCATGGCCAGACTATGTATTTACATACAGTATATAGGATGATTAACCATGCTATTGACCCAGCCGTAACAACGTGTATTGATACTTTCATATATGTTCATTAATTTGCACTGTTCCTATCAAATAAATAAATAACTGAATGGCTGGTATTCTGACACTGTTCACCATTGAGGGAACTGGTATTTTATACCATTGGCATAAGCATTGGAAATATGGTTTGCAAATGTTAATGTCATATTGCTGCCGTGTTTAATATTATCACAACCCTTCCTGGGATTATGGTCCTCCATAGCTCCTGTCCATTGAGTTGTCTCAAACACCCCATGAGATAACAGGTCATATGTGATGTAATGTAATGAAGTTTAGGTACTTAAAGCTTTAATATTTCAAAAAGAAGTTGAAGAAACTGTGATACAGCTAATGAAAATGAATGTTTAGTTGACCGGGAGCAATGATTTCAATCATTTAACAACCTAATCTAATCATGTTGCCCCTTCTCTTAGAGGCTGACATTTATTTCAAGAGCTAGACATGTATCCAGCAAAAAGACCCAACATGATGCCTCAGTCACATTCTTTGAGGATTAGGTCTCATCGACCTTCATTGGTCATGTATTAAGGATCTTATCTGGTGTTCATTCACACTCAAAGAGACACGGAGCAATTAGTTAACCTCATTTGAGCAGGTTCCTGCTGATCTGTTCCATTCAGTAACAGGATTTAACCTCACAGTCAAGCAACCGTGTTTTTGTGCAGGTCTCTTCACAAAGCCGGGTTCACTGCAGTGTTATTTCTCCATGAGCGGCGAGCCACATAAAGCAGAGACCTCCCTCAGGAGATAGAGAGCATTTCATTTCATACTGACACATTCACCTCTATCCTCTCCGTTCCACTGAGGGTTGCTGAGGTTGACAACCGTGGGGAAATGAAAGAAGAAGTCATGCTTTTCCCTGAATCAAAAACAATATGAAAACAGCATTTGTGACCAAGAAGCAAAGCTGTTAACAAAATTGCTTGCAACTTCTTCAGTTATTCATGTTTTTTGTTTATTGTCCCTGCTCAATCACTGCGTCGGTTTTGTTTTAAAATAGCTAGAGGAATTATATCACCCTTAAACAAATGGTAAACACGCGGGTTGTAAAAGTACAAGTTGGTTGCACTTAGGAGGAATGAAAGTGTTTAATTCTCTTCGTATTTAGATGGGAAGGGTGAACAGTAGACTGTGGCTTTGTTTGGCTTTGGTCAAGTCTGGGTCAGCCTTCTAATAAAGCAAACACAGTCAAATAAATTGGATTTTATATGCTTGTTGTGAATATAAGGCTCATCCAATCTGGGGCCGCTTTGCACTTTTTAGAGCGTTCGTGATACCCTCAGGCTTTTCATCACCAGCAAAGCTCAGGCATATCACTTCTCATTATTTCTCGCTGAATCTTTCAATCTCACAAATTTGAGGTAAAACACAACTCAGCCATAATTCGCCTGGGGTTGAATTTGCGATATACGCTGGGTCTGAAAAAAGCAATCCATGTTGCTTTCCTATGCTATGTATTTAGATAAATTGCTTTTTCCTTATTCCACTCAACATCTGTTAATGAACGGGGATTTGATGGTTCTTGGAGTTGTATAATCAGATTTTATTAGAGAGCATGTTTGGTTGTTTATTATGTAATACACACTGTCTATATTGGTTGCCTTATAAATGAATAAAGTGAGTCATGGAGTCTTATAAATAGATTTACATGAATCATTTTTTTCTTTTCTGGTCATAAATTATGTGAAAAATCATAAATGACAATTATGGACGATAGTTTTGTTACATTTTTAGCTTTAGTCCATTTAGAAATAAAAAGAATGATATAAAAAGATCATTTTAAAATCTCAAATGTCTTATTTATTCTACAAACTACCGCTGAGACCATACATAAACCACCAGTGAGCAGCTAGTTATAGTTGCCTTTTGCTATCTAGGTGTTTCTAAGCAGAGGTTCTGAAGGTGTGGAGGGTAATTTATTTCTCTTTGCCAGAAGGTCAGATAGATTAAACCCTGCTATGAAGATACTAGTTTTCCATGACGGCTCTCAGCGGGGGAGCCACAGAGCTCCAAACCAAACCTTTAGTGAGATGTAAAATTCACTTCAAACACTCTTCTGAGAAGATTGGGCTGTCATATAAAAAAGGGCATAGCTCAACACTTTTTCACTTTTTTTTGAGGGTTTCAATCAACTTCTGTAAAATAAAGGCCAATGGGTTTGTGTTGAAACCTGTAACAGCAATGAAATGTAAATCAATGCAAAAGGTTTGATTTTCCTTTTGCATATTTGTTATGTCATATATTGCCACGTTTGTTAGTTTTATCGCGCAATTATTAATATTTTTTTTCTGCTTAGTATGAGAAAAAAAAAACACTTTTTAACAGATCTCATTTCCATCCATCCATCCGTTTATCTGGAATGGTAATGGCCTTTATTTGTATAGCGCATTCTTAGGGTTCAACAACCCCCCAAGGCGCTTCACAACACAATCAGTTATCCACCCATTCACACGCTGGTGATGATGAGCTACAATGTAGCTACAGCTGCCCTGGGGCGCACTGACAGAGGCGAGGCCTGCCGTACACTGGCGCCACCGGTCCCTCTGACCACCACCAGCAGGCAAGGCGGGTTAAGTGTCTTGCCCAAGGACACAACAGCAGCATTCTATGAGGGGAGCCGGGATCGAACCTGCAACCTTCCGATTACTGGACAACCCGCTCTACCTCCTGAGCTACTGCTGCTCTGGAGTCGGATTGTAGGGGCAGTAGCCTAAGCAGAGAGGCCCAGACCTCCCTCTCCCCAGCCACTTGGGCCAGCTCCTCCGGGGGAATCCCAAGGTGTTCCCTGTCCAGCCGAGAGACATAGTCCCTCCAGCGTGTCCTGGGTCTTCCAATAGTTCTCCTCCCTGTTGGACGTGCCCAGAAAACCTCACCAGGGAGGCGTGAAGGAGGCATCCTAACCAGATGCCCGGAGCCACCTCAACTGGCTCCTCTCAATGTGGAGGAGCAGCGATTTTCTCTGAGCCCCTCCCAGATGACCAAGCTTCTCACCCTATCTCTAAGGGAGAGTCCAGCCACCCTGCAGAGAAAACTCATTTCAGCCGCTTGTATCCGCAATCTCATTCTTTTGTCACTACCTAAACCTCGTGACCATAGGTGAGGGTAGGAACGTAGATCCACCGGTAAATTGAGAGCTTCGCCTTCCGGCTCAGCTCTCTCTTCACCACGACAGACCGGTACAATGCCTGCATCACCGCAGACGCAGCACCAATCTGCTTATCAATCTTGCTCTCCATATTTCCCTCACTCATGAACAAGACCCCGAGATACTTAAACTCCTCCACTTGGGGCAGGACCTCGTCCCTGACCTGGAGAAGACATTATACCCTTTTCCGACTCAAGACCATGGTCTCAGTTTTCGCACTTGGCTGCAGAACACGCTGCATTTAAACTTAAACACTCTTATTATTTTCATTGACGATACAAATAGCACCCATTGATAATATTGCTCCTATCAATATTAATTGTGTTCATTGTAATTACCTTATCTGTGCAAGGATGACATTTAACAGCTAAAGACGGCCATTTCAACCTCGATGATGCATCTAAATGGGATCTCAGTATTAAGTGATTACCTTTAATGACCTAAGCTCCTGTTTAGAATCCCTTAAAAGGTCACATCTATCTATGTGTTAAGATTCATTTTCCACAAATTCAATTTGTTGGTGACATTTGAGCTATTTTATTGCAGCAAATGAAATTTACAACATGTGGAATGATTGTGTTTTGTAAATGAGTTTCTCATTGTGGATTTCTGATGATGTCTTTGCGAGACACACACAAATAATCTGTAACCAAACCAAGAACACATTTCACTTGAGATTACTCTGAAAAAAGTATTCTCTTTTCTGAATTATATATAACTTTATTTTGATGTATTTCATATATAATATCCTCTCATCTTTTTGTCAATGCACCTTGAAGTTCAGGCACATTAAAAATTGATGCAGGACCATTAAGGTAGAAATGAAGAGAATAAAGCTGTTCATAGACAAACTTGCTCTGTGAAAGCATCAACTGCTTCCAGGGATGCTACATGCAATATTAACACTGCCTTCAGGCTCAACATGCTCTTGTCAAAGAAACCTTCACTTGAGCTGCTGACATCAATGAAAGTGAATAAGATGTTTTGTCGCTGCTACACTCCAGAGTCAACTATGCATGTAAACATTGTAAAGAAGAAAAATTAAAACTATATGATCAACTTTACAGTCTGCTCCAGGGAGTGGAGAGCTCTTGAGTCACTTTCAGCTGTCACTTTCAGAAATCATGCATATAGGTTTTCCACTTTTGCTTTACTTCCTGTTACTTTTCACACCAGGAAATCGGCAAAAAACAGCAAAACATCCTTTTCTGAGAGCATTCATTTACTCTGCTTGCATTTTTCATAACCCAATGTATTTTATCTTCAAAGAAATAAACCAAACCTGTTTTTTCTGCCTACCTTTCTACCTCTAGCTTTTACAAAAAGGGCATTAAGTAATTCATTTTGATTTAACTTTGTTCAGGAACTGAGAAAATTAGACAACACACATTTCTGTCAGAGTTCCCAGAGTTTTCCACAGAACTACATTAATCACATTTATATGATGGAGTATTCTGGGGGATTCTCAGAAACCTTTATGTACTAAGCAAGGGTTCACAGTGACAAAGTAAACAAAGATAAAAAATTTCATTCCTGCATATGGAGCTACTTACTAGTACATACAAGTTATATGACCTAGAATTAATCCCTGTGGTACACCACTTACTAGCTAAGTCACAATGTATGTTTAGTTGTGTTATGTTTTGTTTCATTTATACTTCTGCATTTGTGTTTTCCTTCATTGTTAGTCTGTACTTGAAGTAAATAATGTAAAAAGTTACATATTGGTTTATTCAAAGAAAATGTTTCATTTTCTCCAGTTTTGTGTCAATTTTAGAAAATTTCTTATAAAAGACAGCAAAAAGTGCCACATTTTGAATTAGTTATGTCTACTTGATAAATCAAGTGAACCCAACAAAAAGACTCCACTGATTGACTGCATTTTGATGGGTAGAAATAACTACAAACACAAGATTGGATTGAAGGAATGATTGAAATTGCTTTTTGCAAAAATAGGTTTGGCCAATTTAATATGAAAGTGAAAGGCAAACAATGGCTTACATCTAGCTGCATGAAAAAAACGTACGCAAGTATATATTGATTGGCTAAGCAGATTGAATACTCTTTCAACAATCCGCCAACTAAAACTGTATTTGTGTTGCTAAAGCAGAAGCTGCATGTGTCCCTGTTGTCTACTATGATTTATTTGACCTTGTGCAACACAAAGTGAAACTGAGTCCTTGTCTCCAAACTTTCCTTCTGCTGAATGTGTGGAGCCCTTTTTACAAACCTGACTATAAAAATTGAAATCTAAGTTAAACAATAAACAGTTACAGCCATGGTGTCCTCCATCGTTTTTGTTGGTAAATGTCACAATCATAAGTTGTATGACCACACCGAGTGTTGGTGCAATCGCAGCATTACTAGTGGTGTAGCCATAGAAACACTACTTGATATATATGGTGTGTGTGTGTGTGTGTGTGTGGGTGTGTGTGTGTGTGTGGGGTGTGCGTGTGCCTGCTCTGTCTTCTCAATCCCCAGTGAGTCGTAGCGGATGGCTGCTCATACTGAGCCAGGATCCTCTGGAGGTTTCTTCCTGTTAAAAGGGAGTTTTCCTTCCCACTGTCGCTACATGCTTGCTTAGTATGAGGATTGTATCAACACACAGTCAGTGTCTTGATGCAATCTGCTGGGTTCCTTATATAGGAAACTTTTTTACTGATTGGCTTAATGAACTGAACTGTATTGGAATTTTTACTTTGTAAAGTGCCTTGAGACGACTCTTGTCGTGATTTGGCGCTATAGAAATAAACTGAATTGAACTGAATTGGTGCAAAAGAAAACGTCTAGGTCCTTATGGCCCCTCCAGTGGAACTAAACAGTCTTGAAAACCCTCAAAGTATGGATAACTGTTTCATCTAAAATACAGATAAAGTAATGTTTAAAGTAACAGAGCAGTTTCCTACTCCTCCGCCCTACTGGTTGAAAGTGGAATTACAACTGTTGTAAACAACCCTGCTGTAGCTAGCGCTTACTACAAGCTAACACTAACATGAGCCAACTAATACTAAAATAATCCACTAAGTAAAAAGATCCACTGTTGGACAAAAAATATTATTATTTACAAGTCCTTTAGCTTCCTCAAACTAGGCTTCACTTATGTTCACTATGATTTTAGCTCTTTGCTTCACTTCCAAAGACATTATACTCTCTCTTACTTTTACTTCCAGCATGATGCCATCTTTTTCTTCTTGTGCTTTTTATTGACGATCAGCAAACTGAAAATGCTAACAGCTAGCATTACAGCTAACAGCCGTAATGCATGTATAAGAGCGCCCCCTAGAACACCTACCCGCTCCACAAAACTGTTAAGTGCAGTATCTGGCCAGCAGAGGCCTGCAGAGTGGTGTCAAACATGGTCAAATTTCTAATTAAAAAATCACTGAGATCAATGTTAAAGCTCTAGCTTAAAGTTTAAAAAACTACTTAGTGTCACTTTAATAATCAACATGACTTTAGAACAGTGTTTACAAAGTTTATTTTTTATTTTTAGGAAAGATGAATTAATTGAAAATATTATAGATCACTACCTAAAATCAAATTATTATCAGTTAAATGTTATGATGGTTTACTTTGTGGCCTAATCCACTGTTGGCTCCCAGAGTCTCATTATTATGTAGCCTAAAGCATTCTCCATACACCACGGACATCTCTGCCTCTTGCCAACTGGGCACTCAACTGTTCCAGACAGCTGTTTCACTTCCAACAAGTGACAGTTAACAAGAAACTAAGCTAAGCCTAAAAAGATGTCAGTAAATCCTTACAGGTGCACATCCTCAACGTGTGCTGACAGGATAAACTTTTTCAAATCCTACCTTTTCTGTATTTTACCCATCTGGCTTTGCTGCACATCATGAGGAGTAATCACCAATCGTGGGGCTAATAGATCAGTTTCTTTCTATACCTAATGACTCAAAAGAGCTTTTTGAACCTCCCACTATGTATGAAATGTGGTTGGTGCGGTCCGAAAATACAAATCAGTTATGACTCATGAGTGCTGTAGGTCCAGTCCCATGCGGCCGGTGCTAGAAAAGCAAAGAAAAGAAAGGCTCAAAATAAATGACTGAGTGTGGGCTACATATATCAAATGCCATAGTTCGTTCAAAAAGTGTTTTGTTCTCTATATCTGTGTTATAAATTAACATTAGAAAATTGACAGTAAGGTATGGCTTGAGAAATGCAATACATTACTCAGCCCTCCAACAAGTGGCAGCTGTGGAACTGCACCTGATGGAATTTCAAATGTAAAGAACTCGGGGCCAAAGAGAGCACTCACATTTCCTTCTTTTGTAGTTTCCAAGAAAGTTGGTCCACATGAAATTTAGCCATAATTTCCAGGTGAGGTGTCTGTTTACTTTTTGTCTATGGCAATTAAAAAAAACTATAACAACTTTTTAAAAATGTTAAAACAATTCTGTCATTCTGTCATTTTCTTAATCAGCTGCAGATTATTCTTTACACTTAAACTTGATTTAAGTTTTTACTTCATACAATTAAATTCAGTTTGCAATATGTCAAAACACCCGTTTATTTGTTTTTCCTTTGAAAATACCATGGCTCTACAGTTGACTTATCTAACCCTTTTTTTAGAAGAAATTATTTTTGGCATAGCACCTCTCAAGATAAAAATCACAAGGCGCTTCACAAGAACAAAAAATAAAAAAAAAAAATTATGAAAAAAAATATTGTAATAAAAATGGGGAAAAAGGAAAAATGTAGGTTAAAAATGTGAAGGAAGACAAAAATGAATAAGAAAAGGTAAGTATGGGGTCCCGAAAAAGGCAGAATTGGTAGAAACAGCAGCATGAAAAGAAGATTCAGCAGAAGGTTACACCAAAGCCTGAACAGGTGAGTTTTCAGTTTCTTTTTAAAGGAGACCACTGAGTCCACTGATCTCAGGCTCAGGGGGAGAGAGTTCCAGAGTCTGGGGGCCACAGCAGCAAATGATCTGTTACCTTTGGCCTTTAGCCTGGTGCGCTGCACAACCAGCAGGCTTTGATCACTGTACCTCAGGGACCTGATGGGGGTGTAGGGACTGAGAAAATCACCAATGTATGATGGTGCTTGTCCATGTAAGGCCCTAAAAACCAGAACCAGGATCTTGAAATGAACCCTGAAGTTAACCGGCAGCCATTGAAGCTGGAAGAGAAGCAGGGTGACGTGGGTGTGTTTGGAGGACTTGGTCTGAAGCCGAGCACAGGCATTCTGGACCACCTTAGGAATAAAAAGATAAAAAATTGTAGTAAATGTTAATTTAAATAAACAATTTCACTTAAAATACTAATATTACAAAAAATGAATGGATGATTACGATGATTATTATTTAAGTCACATTACACTTTGGTGCATTTCAAAACCACTATTAAACACGTCTTCAACTGTCTTACATTTTTTTATATTTTTCCTCATTTTATTCACAATTTGGCATGTTCAGAATGTCTTTTTTCTCCAGCTAATTACACTTAGTTTCATAGGTACAAATTCCTACCAAAGTGATCTCTCATTTTTTTAACTTTCAGACTAACAGATGCTAAACTGACATGAGGTTACAGATGCTTGTGATGAAAATGTCTACTTTTGTGAGAACATTGTCTCTGCCATAGATTTCTGCGGTTGTTCCTGGTAATATAATGTAGTCAGTCTCCCAGTTTGAGAGTCAGAGCCTGAGTGCTCAGATGACCACTGGAACCACCAATGCCTCAGCTTTCCACAAATTCTTTATTTCCTCTTTCAGCTCTTGGAATTTCTTAAGCTTCCCGTGTTCCTTCTTCCTGATACTGTCACTTGGGATTGCTACATATCCCTACTAATAGTGAAGTTTTTTTTTCCTCCATCTCAAAGTTCAGTTGGTAACCATCACCTGTTTGGGAATCCTATTATCTAAGGTGTGTCCCTCTACACCCACTTAGGCTGTGGGGCTTCCAGCCCAAACCTGGGACATATGTACCAGTACATTATTCTAACCATTTAGTTATAGAGTTCTGCGTACACTGTACTTCTCTATCTGACATACTGCCATTGTGTGCTGGACAGTTTCAAGGTTTTAGGTTTTACTATTGTGCAAACTTGGAATGGAAGATCAGGAGTTCAAATCCCGGTCATGGTAACCTTCAGCAGCTTCTGTCTGTGTGTAATGAGACATAGAGAGATAGAGAAATAATGTCATGTAAGCTTGGACATCACCTGGATTGACATGATCTATGTTAGATATTGGGAACTAGGACATTCTGATGAAAAAAAAGCAACAAAGAATGTATATATATATGCATATGTAGATGTTGTTTTAAAAGCTTGAGTTTTGGTTCAGCTCATTTTCATGTGTCGTTTCATTCTGATCAAAGCAACTTTGATAAGGAACCAGCTGTCATTTTGAGAAGTGGCGCGGCCACAGAAATCTGAAAAAGTATCTAAGGTATCCATTACTCAAAACAGCTCTGACGTTGCGATAGTCCAGTCCTGATCCCTTTCATCTTGTTCATAAATCCTGAGGTTATTATGAGTTGAATATTAGAGGCTGCCTAAATGGAGTCATTGTAATTATAGCTTTTATGCATGGGAAGGTACATTTTCTGAGGTAATTTGAAGGGCTCAGGATAAGAAAAAAAGGAAAAACAGTGTAAAAAGCCAGGGATGGGAAAAAAAATTAGATTGTCTGAGCCTGCAAACCCCTCTGCCACAGAACTATTCCTACTGATGGCATTATCATAGCAATTAACAGTAGAGGGAGCTTCAGTTATGCAAATTACAACTATGTTTGTGACAAGATGAACTTTTCATTCCTCCTCTTTTAATACAGCCTGTCATGGATCATTGGTTTCTTGACTCGTTTTCAAAACACTGGAATGCCCCCTGTAACCTCCAGAAACATTTTCTTTTTCCAGACCCAGTTAGGCCTGCAAATAAAATTTGTGTTCCACCTGCAACCAATCATTTTAGAGACGAGACTAAAAAGGATCAAACTGGAGAATAAAAACAGCATGAAGTTTTAGATAATCAAGAAAAAAGTTAAAACTGATGCAGACTGTTTTATTTCAGTGAAGAGATAGCTCCACACTATCACTATGATCTCACACGCTACAAACTTGTTTCTGGGGTCTATGAGATAAGATTTAATGTTTATGAATTTCATTAATCATCCTGAGCATCATAATAAACCAATATCACAAAAAAATGCAACTGAGAATATACTGTAGATGCATACTTGAAAAACAAAACCAACTTTAAATCTGTAAATAAAAAATTGTGATGGTTGCATGCATTTGAAAAATAAAATTAAAAAATAGAAATTAGGTTGCAGATTAACGTCTGCTACATGAAGATTTCCACTCATGACAGAACATCCCTGCAGTAAGCTCACAGGAACACTCAAGTGCAGGTCTGTGACACCTTCAGTCAACCTGATTTCTTCCGTTAGTGCCTTCTGTTGTTACACTGTTATGTTCATAATCCATTATGTGTCATCTGCTGTACTTCAGCAGCACCATGCAAACATGTCATCTCATACAAATATATGTCATTTCCATGGTTACGGCTGAACAGTCTGTCAAGTATTATGTAGGCTAAGTCAAAAGGCTTAGAGCAGCATAATGCAGAGGGCCACGGCTCTAAAACAAACTTTGCTGCTAAGTCCCCTGTCTTGTTGTATGTGTGTGTGTGTGTGTGTGTGTGTGTGTGTGCTTGTTGGGGTTTACTAAGCTTATTAAAACCACCCTCAAACTACTAAACCACTATAGGGACTTGTAATAGCTTCCTATATTGTTTATAATGGCACTTAATTAATTAATTACACATTTTTATACTTGTGCATTTGCAATAACATCATTTTATAGTTTTATTGTGACAGTTTGAAAGGTTTTCCAGACCATCTGCCTCCCTGTCAGTGATCCACTCCCAACAAATCTTCAAGACTGTTCATTTTCTTATGGAGGGAATAAATAGGGGGTGGTTCTCCAGTCGATATCTTTAATTGCTCCTGGGTTGTATCAATACCTACCGGTTTTACTGCTCCATCACGAGCCACTGGGAACGGGTTGCCCGGGAAACGGCCGCATGGCAACAGGATCAGAGCCTGGGGGTTGTCTGCTTCTAGGTCTGCTCCCATTTTACATCGCATTTCCTCACTAGATGGTGTGCAAGCCACTGGAGAGAACGCGTCCTCGCACAGCGAGCTCCACATCCAAGCAAAGCAACCCTGGGAAACTATACGGCGGACCGTTTCTTCACGGAGCTCCGAGCTGGAAAAGTGTGGAAATTAAACTAAAGCATCTTCCGCGTCAAGGTTTTCTTGTTTATTCTTTTTTTTATTACAACCAACTCTCCGCTTTTGGAAACAGGACGCCTCGGAGGGGAGAGCAAAAGCGAGAGCAGAATCCAGTAGTGATGGACATCATGATTGCGGTGCAGGATGCTTGTGTTTCTGGTCAGTGGCTTACTGCGATCATTTTCAGCCTTTGCTGCTTTCTGCCGTCCTGTTTGCCCGCCGGACAAACTGTGGACTTATCCTCGGTTGAAAGTGTGGTCAGCAGACAAGGCGACACGGCTCTACTGAGGTAAAAACACACCACCATCACACAGCTACAACTTTCTCCTGTTCGCCTTTTCTCCGGAGTTAAACACTTGACCCATCCACGCTCCTTAACTTTGCAGGGGGGGTTGTTATTTAGCGCCAGCGACATCCAAACAATAGCTCAATTTTCCCTCCATCCCGTCCTTGTTTGTCCCTGACGTTGGGGGGGTGGACAGCCTGGGAAAGGACCCCTACGCAGGAGGAGGACGCTGTTCTCGGACAAGTGCAGCTCGACGGGCTGCAAAGTTTCCGATAACACTTTTTGCATTTGAACGCACCACTTAAGAAGGAATAGTGTGGACTCGTGGAGGTGTTGTGTTTGGTTTTGTACCCCCCCCCCCCTCCGCTGCCTGTCGCTTATGTAATTTGATTACATTATGTTCGGTGGTTCCCACCGTTTCAAGCCGTGGGGCTAAAATGTGAGCTAAAGGCAGCTCCTCGGTTAGGAGCTACACACTGGATGGTGGTGAACGCTCTGAGTGATGTCGCAGTTTCAAACAGAGGCAAAAGCGTGCATGTGTGGCTGCTGCTGCTGCTGATCTGAATCGAGTTATGGCAAATGACGCGCCTTCCTTCTCCCCCCATCCTCCTCTTTCCCTCCATCACGTAGGCTACGGTGCCAGCTGCACAGGTAGCTGCTTGTTAAGGCTTGAATTAACCTCCACGGGTGGGGTTTCTGCTCCCTACGAGTCATAAATAATCCAGAACATCTTCAAACTACTAAAGAAAGTCTCAGAGATACTGATCACTCATCAGAAGGTTTAATTGCATGCATGCACTCAATAGACATGCTGTCTTGTGTGTTGACAAATTGCACTGACAAGAGAAACAAACGAAAAAAGTTCAAAAGAGATTAAACGATTGAAGATCTTTGCAGATGGTGATAATTTCTTGCTGTGCCAATATCAAATATCCGCTCTGATGCCCCTGAGGGAAGGCTGAGGGGGCCAGGCTTGGCCCATTTCAATATGAATTCTGCAGATGTTGACTGAGAGAGGTGGACCAGAATACAGAGCAGCTATCTGCTTGGCTTTAAATCATTGTTGTCTAAAACTTGAATACAGAGGAGATGATTCGTTTCTGCGGCACGAGGCTATCTTCTATGTGTCGTTCTTTCCAAACTTGTCACAGAATTAACTTCACAGGCGTAATCTGTATTTTAGTCATGATCTGCTCATGCCCAAGGGCCACCCCATCAAAAGACCTGCACCTTTGACTGGAGGGTGGCTAATTCTCTCCTATTGGTCTGCGTCTGCTGCGATCAGTGGGAGAAGCTCTGCGTGAGTCTGAATGGTTTATTGGAGCAGATTATCCCGGTGCTGTGAATCAGTTCATTAAACAAGTTGCCTCCCACATCCCTTAAAATTAGGTATAGTGCTTACCTTCAAGCAGGTCACTGCCTCAGTAAATGCCACGTAGACATTTCCACAAAGGAATAAGAGAGAAAAATTTCAAGATGATTGCATTGCTGGGCTCTTGTAAATAATTAATGAGTAATTCAGCTTTTACTGTAACCTACCATTTGCTTTATTCATATGTTAATGCCGCCTGTGTGACGCAATTTGGCCATTCTGGTTTACTTCTCGTTGCTTAACATATTTGCCTCTGAAGTGATGATAAAGGCCTCTTTTGTCTCCCCTACTGTCATTTTCTCCAACCACAAGCAACTATGGCTGCCACCCTCCCCCCTCACCAACTTAGTGGTCTTGAGAGTCGGGCATTGATGCATGAATGAACTATCTCTTTAGGAACGAACTGCCGAAAACAGTTGCCTGCCTGTTGAGCTTCTCTATTGTCAGGGCCCCTAACTGGTAGAGGGTAATTTTACTGTGCCCCAAAGCTGATAGCTAGCAAAAAAAAAAGTGCACATTCTGAAACACTGACAAAACTGAGAAGCGTGCAATTATTCACTGCCTCTGGATTATGGTGTAGCTCCAGAGAGGCGCATCTGCTGTCGTGTGTTAATTTCCCCCACCTCCTCGGTTCTCCGTTCTGCATTTCTTCTGGTCTGATTCATGTTGGACAGTGGGTCCACATCAATTAAATGATTTGAGCCTCTTGAAGATGAAAAGCGGTTCACATCGCATATCATCACCCTTTCAATCTTTTCTGATAACCCTAAGGCTCTGCCACGTTCATGCTGAGACGAAATTACATCCTTCACAACGCCTGCCTGCGTTCGCGTTTATGCATGTATGCTAATTTTTCCACGTGCATGGAATCGGTGAACTTCCACAGGGGCGCATTGTTTAGAGGAGCAACGCATCCTTCAATTCCCCGTCGCTTTACAGGTTCCATGTCATTTGGATTCAGCTGAATAAACCTTCACAGTAAATGACTCATCTGGCTGTAAATTTGAAGCGGACAGCAGAATGAAAGGATAGTTTCCTGCCAGGAAACCCACAGCATCAGTGGCTGCCTCTTCCACATGGATAAGCAGCTGTAATCAACAGCACAGAGGTAGAGTCTGTAAATTTACTCCAGGTGGACTGGGTTCTTTAGGACAAGCTATGATTAGACAGTTGGAATTTGCATAAACTTGCCTTTTGATATATTGGGTGCCTGATTTGTTTTCTTTAACGTCTGTATTTGGTGAGAATCTGACAAATAATATATTCATTTTTAGGGGTGCACCGATAGATCGACCAACCGATCTATCAGCTTCGATCTCAGGTTTTTCTCAAGATTGGTGATCAGCCAAAAACTTCAGTCAGTGTAACCCTAGTTAATGTTAAAGCAAATCATTGCTATAAAATATTTTTTTTGGACAAGTGTGGCAAAACAGGTACAAAAGTTTTGTTTTCAAAAATAGAAAAATTAAAGTGTAACTCCGACTGCACACTGGAAGCATCAGCGGCAATTTTCAGATGCGTCCCAGAAGCGGCACGCCACGCCGCTAAAGATAGGATCGAGTTCTATTTTTGCCGCGTGCTGCTTCTGGGATGCGTCAATTTCCGCAGTTAACATAGGGCTAGACAGGAACTCAGACTCGGTTTCAGTGTAAAATGTCTGGTAATTTTCAAAATAAAAGTCTATTGCAGCGATGCAATGTTATATCTATGTAGATTACGTCTATACATGTGACCTCATGGCTTATTTACTTACCGCATCGTTTGAGAAGTGCTGCAGTGTGTTTTTCATAGCTTTAATCCTGGCAGTAGAGAGGAACATCATTATATATGACATCAGTCGGCGATGTCAAACGTGAGTTCCTTCTTTTTGGTTTAATGGCGGATGGCATAAACAAACCATGACCTTTGAAGTCTCGAGGGTTCTTGTGATCTCGCGAGTCAAGCGAGGAGCGCGGCGGTGAAGCCGCTCCGCAGCTGAGATTCTCCCGGTGCGCACTGCAGCGAAAATTGCGAGTAAACCGTTCCGCAACGCTGATGCTTCCAGTGTGCAGTAGGCTTTAAGGAACAAATATGATTCTGTAGTTCAAACAGCAATGCTAAATATGTTCATTTATATTTGAGAACATTACATCATGTCCAGTTGGTATTGTTTGAGTATTCATATTGGTTTTCTCAATAAAAGGAAATGAAAACATTGACATAATCTGCTTTTAGTTAAGATAAAATCGGTATCAGCAAAAATCGGTATCGGCAAGTTAGATTTTTCTCAAGAAAAATCGGCCAAAAACTGCAATCGGTGCACCCCTTTTTAATTTTGCTTCTTGGGCTTTATTTTAAATTCCACCAGGCAGAAAACTGTAGCAAAAGCAAAGACTTGGTAGCAAGGCTCTCTACACAGAATAAGACAATAATCTTAGCTTATTTTTGTTATTTACTTTGACAGTTGGCTCTCAGCCACAAATAAGGCGTGCACCACAGGCCTTTGTCTCTGTAATGGTGCAAAATTGACCTGTCACTAGTTTGAAAGTCTGGTATTCGTATAAATCTAAAATCATTGCCTCATGTCAACAGACCAGTTGATGAAAATCTTTTCTGGCTGTACATGATTGTAGCGGAGCAGCGTTTTGTAGCTCTATCTTGGACCAAAACAGCGCCATGCATCATTTTCCTTCTCCGTGTCATTATTATGGTTCTGAAAGGTCTTGACATTTACTATAAGCACTTGTGCCAGAGACAGCATCTATTTGAAATGTCTCACTGTCCCCGCCCCAGAACAAATGCTGGTAAGGTGGAAAAGGGGAATATTAAGTGACTGTTAAAGCTCCACAAGATGCAATTTAAAGGAGGAATTGTTGACTGGCTTCTTACCACAGAGCATAACCAATAGCGGGGAAACGCTCTCACCACTTTCAGCATTTCAGCACTTTTTTTAATTAGGCTACAGCCAGCTCTGTTAAAGCAGTGCAACTGTAGAAGCAGGAATTACCTCATTTCCAACAGCCTGGCTGGAGATGTAGCAAATATTGTGTTCCATGAACAACATCAGTTACCTGGCAGATATCAGCCGCTTCATGCGCTCATTTGGGTGCAAATCTGGTTTACCTCGTATGACACATCTGGGGGCACACCTGAGTTTGTCACTGTTAATTAAACGGCAAAAATCCTCTCTCCCGTTTGCTGCGGCGCTTGTTTTAATGCGATCAGTGCTGCTGTCAGCACAATACTGCTCTCTTGCATGGTCTCTTGGCTCATCACGGTTCCCAATCCAACAGGATCCAATATTTTAGTTGTCACTTGATCTCCTCCTTATAGGGAAGATCGTAAATAAAACCGTGTGCATATGGGAGAGGGAGTGTTGTTCAGAGGGGCTCCCAGGTGGAGTTGGCTCTAAATAGATATTACTGATGATGTGATGGTAAACCGACCCTCTCCACTGCCAGAAAACTAACATTAGGGAGTATCTACTATAGCTTAAGGGAAGGTTGCTAAGTATTCATTAGATTCATTACTCTGACACCCTTTTGTGACAAATGTGTTGAGCATGGAAACAAACAGTCTAGGTAGCATGCTAGAGCTGTGGTTCAGAGGACTTTCATAACTTCTACCTTTGAGACTTCCAGTTAACCTCTTGTACAGCAAAGGGCAGAGGCTGCCGAGCTTGTTTTAAATGGTCATTCAGCTTGTTGGTAGGAAAAAAAGCACAAACCCTTCCACACTGTGAGATGTGAACAATAAAAATGGTATTTGTAGGGCGAATGGCTACATATTGCATGTTATTTTTTTTGTACAGGTGGGCATTCGTGTTGAAGAGTATAGATCTCATTTAATGGTTATTTTTTTAGAATTTAGTTAAATAGTAAATGGCTTGTATTTGATATAGAGCCTTCTAGGGTTCTACAACCCCCCAAGACGCTTTACAACAAGACCAGTATATCACCATTAGTGCCACCGGTCCCTCCGACCACCACCATCAGGCAAGGTGGTGATTCTGACTCTGTTTGCTTTGCAACATTGATGTTTTATCTCCACAAATAACACAAGCCTGAAGGAGTTCTGCTGTGCTGTGGAGTTGCTAATGCTAATGGTTAGCTTCCACTAGCCGAGACATTCTCTGCTGTTTCCTGGACGCTAAACCAACAACAGTCTTCCCCGTCATGAGTCAAGATGGGTGAGTCCATGAATGTTAAGTGACAGTGTGACGTAGATCTGTCAGGATTTTCAAATCCTTGCGTTTCATCCTCTATTTTCTATCAGAAGCTAAAGCAGGAGATAGGTGCAGGAGACTATTTTCATGTTCAGCCTGCATGAAAAACGCACTGATTATAATCAGAAATAATCATTAAAAAAAATTTTTTCAGTGAAGTTGATCTTTAGCTCCTCTGCCACTGTTAACCTTGTGTTCCAGGGAAGAATGTGATTTTTCATTAATATCTCAGTTGTAGGTTAAAGCTCAGGCTTGCACATTAAGACCCACACACACATTTATGGTTAGTATACTGATAACAGGAACTTAGGTCTGATTCCAGTTGGCAATAGGCATAAGAAACAAACTGCCCATTTATGTGCAAAAATCCAGGGCGGGCTCAGCCCAAGAAGACAAACGTTTGGTGTGATTTGTAATCTGCATTCTGTCCTGCTATGATATTGCGTGTGACGGTAGCAGAACAGGTTCAGGGCTGCATAATCATTACCTGCGATTATTGCTTATTAAAAAGTTGAACTTCATTTAAGTATTCTAATTGTTATTATTTAATGTCTTACAAGTCTGAGCATTTTGACAAAGGCTCCGGGAGAGGATGTCATGTCCAGGAGGACGATCCATTCTGCTGGTACATTCACATGGACAAACATAGAGCTTTATCAAGGGTGACATCTGTTTTACATAGGTGCAGACGTCCATGTGTTGGTTATGTGACAGCACATAGGCTTTGACAGCAATTAAACAAAATCTTAGACTACAGAGTCAATTAAGTGACTTAGCAATCTTATTTTGGGTATGAGCCAAAGAAGGCTCATAAAAGTCTTTCTGCAGGTTGCACAGAAAGATGGGGAGTTAGCAAATACGTTGCATATATTTTTCTTCCTTTATGGTTCAAAACAATGTGAGCAAAGAAATGTCAGTAGACTACTAGCTGCACTCACGCAGACAAGCCTGCATGAGTTTGTGTGTAGCTTCCTCAGTTGAAAGGTTGCATCTTGCCTAGTGGAGAGTTATTCTCACTCTGTCAGGGTTAAAATAAAGGGGCTTAAATCACTGCTTGAAATTCCCCAATTTCTACTAATGTTTACCATACTGGGAAATAAATGTGCACAAGTAGCAAAATAGCTAAAATATGGTAGAGTGAAAATTCCACATTTTATTCACCAGCAGTAATATTGAATAGGCTGTCTAGTTCCACCTGATTGGTTCTGAACTTTAACTCACTGCAAATCAAAACTGCAACTAATTTGGCTTATGATACTGATGCAAATGGAAAAATGAAAGAGTTACAAGATTGAGACCTCAACTGGTAATTACATTTTAATCTAAGTCACAGTTTTGCTTTATTGAAGAGAATTAACACGATTGGCTAATACTTAATAGAGCTGGCTCCATAGCTAGCACTCTGTGTGCACCAAGGGCAACGCTGCAGCCTCTTGGTAGCTCTTCAGCTTGCTGTCAACACCTGTATCTGGAGATGCATTGATTGCAGTGTCAAGGACAGCGATGATGCTTCTATTAGCCTAAACAAATAACAAATTAATAATGCACACTAACCTCAAACTAGACAGGGGGTCCACTTCAGGTGCTGTGCTGATGGTTGTTGACAGTGTTACTGTTAATCACATGGCACAGCTCCCCTGTGTTCTAATCCGTCAATTGTTGAACAACTTTCTGTTGTTTGTCACTGCATAATTAAACCCTTTTACAATATAAACACTTTCTTAATGACGTTTGAATGCTATGGTATGTAAGATTTTCTTGCAATTTCATTTTATTTTAAAGGTTGCTAATTTGAATTCACAACCTGCTTGGCCACTCTATATGCTAATGTCCTGTTTACATAGACAAATAATACCTTTATGTAAAAGCAAATGCATTTACAAGCTGCTGTTTACCATTTTTGAAATCCTAAATTTGTAAACTTGATAGTGTTTGACAAGACACACATCTACATATCAAATACTCCAACTGTTCTTCAAGTTAGCCTACATTTGTTCTTGTGAAATTTGTTTAAAGGTGTAGTTCACTCGTTTAATCAGTATATTTGAAGTAGGGCTGGGCGATATGGCAAAAATGTCATATCCCGATATAGCTCATTTTATATCCTGATAACGATATACATAACGATATGGCATTGTTTCTTTTAATTAAATTCATAGTTAATATAAAATTTCAAGTGTTTGCACCAACTCACCAAACCCACGTTTCTCGACCGTGTAGATTGGAACCATGTCTTTGCAGATGTGCTTGGCAACTGCAGTAGTGATCTCCTTCCATCTGCGGGAGCTGTGGTTATATGGTGTGCCACGGCTAAATGCCTGTTGCAGCGTCTGTGTCTGGAGTTTGTTATGAGCGCTTACGCTACCACTCGACGCTGCTTTTATGGCTTTTGCTTGTTGACTCTCTCTGTATTCTTTATCGTGGTTCTTGCGCAGCTGATAAAATACATTTGTAGTGTTAGAGTCTGTTGTTGGCACCGGGAACCGGCAAACTTTACAAACAACTGCTTTCTGGTCCGCGTCGGCCTTCCTACACCCAAACCACATCCATACAACAGAAGTTTCCCCTCTTTTAGGTACAAACTCCTCCGTTTGGGTTGGCAGGTCATCCTGTTGAAAATTACCCTGGTCTGAACCGCGTCCGCTACCGTCCTCCTCCATGTTTGTTTATGCATGGCTAGCGTGGCTCGCCGCGCGTCCATGGACATGCCGTAAGGCATCATGACGTAAAATACTGCCGTAAAACGCCGTATCGTGGTGTAAATGATAGAGCTTCATATTAAACGATAGACATTTTCTATCGTACAGACGAAACATTTCGTCATATCGCACAGCCCTAATTTGAAGTGGTCTCTAGTAGGAATGAATGCCTTGTAAGACACACGACGTCAGGGGGAGGGGGTTCAGGACTATACCAGTGCACCATTTCCAGGACATAAGAGTTGCCCACATCAGGGCTGAGATTCAGATGGCAGGTTTTGGACTCTTATTTCCTGATATTTGGACATCTCACCTCGGATTGGATAACGGCAACGTGACACTACCACTGACTTGCAACGTTGATGTTTTATCTCCACCAGTTACACAAGCCTAGAGGAGTTCTGCTGTGTGGTGGAGTTGCTAATGCTAACAGTTAGCTTCTACTAGCCGAGACGTTCTCTGCTGATTCCTGGACGCTAAACCAACAACAGCCTTTGCCATTGTGAGTCAAGATGGGTGAGTCCGTGAATGCTAAGTGACAGTGTGACGTAGATCTGTCGGGCTTTTCAAATCCTAGAGTTTCACCGTCTATTTTCTATCAGAAGCTAATGCAGGAGATAGGTGTAGGAGACTATTTTTACATTCAGCCTGCATGAAAAACTCAGAGTGACCGATTATAATCAAAAATAATAATTAAAAAATGTTTTTTCAGTGAACCACACCTTTAAGTCTAGCTCTGATTTTCACTCACGTCTGTGTCAGAAGTTGATACATAAAAAAAGTTAACAAAGCAACATCAAACGTCATAATAAAAATGAACTGCACGGCCTCTTCCAACACCCAGTCTTAAAGATATTGGTAAGGGTCCCTTTATTAACGTTACTTAGTGCATTATTAAGCATTAATAAACTATTAAATAAAGTATTAACAACAGCTTAATATCAATGTTACTAAATAATGCATTAAGCGTTAACCATTAGGAGACTTAATAGTTAACACTATTGGGAACGTTAATAAAGGGATCCTTTGTTTATTAATGCTTAATAATGCACTAAGTAATGTTAATAAAGGGTCCCTTATTGTAAAGTGTTACTAAGGTAGTTTAGTATCTTCAAAAAGTGAGTTCTTCTCAAAGTTTTTTCTTTCTTTCTCTCTCAAATGCTGACATCGTAACAGGCAGCCAAAGTTAAAAGTCATTACTTCTAAGATAAATCAAATTCTATTTGAAGAGAACTATTTGGCCCTGGCTAGACAGCACGGGGCTTTAAAAGGCAGCCTCTCTTTTTTAAAACACATATAAAGAAAATCCAGACTGGTGTTAGAAGGTGAGAAAACCCACCTAAAAGAAACACACTCTGAGCTTGCTGCCAGTATTTCTTATGTCATGGTACATAACTTGGTGGTGGAAATATGTAGCGAGGATAACATGCATTCCAAGCCATATTTACACACAATTTCCAAATGGATTTCATTTCTGGCCACCATTTGTCAGGGAAGTCTATTCATTGTACAGTAAAAATAATTTCTATTTATTTCAATTAGCAATAAAGTGATTGAGTGCTCTGGTAAATTAAATCTGAAATAGAAATGCTTTTTAAAGGGAATTCTTCAAGGGGAAGATGCTATACTAGGCTTTAAAGCATATTTCGAATACTCTTATAATCATTACAATTATATGGGGTAGGGAAAATTATTTGGGGAAGAAAATGGTGCTTTCACCCATTTCCAAGTTGTCAGCAGCCATATAATTGCAATAATTCCACACACAAAAAAAAATCACAGGAGTGTGTGTGTGTTGTGAGAAAGCTATAAGCCACAAAATTGAACTCTGCAGCAAGTGTAAAGGCAATACCAGGTTATTTTCCGTGCAATTTTACAAAAAGAAGTGAAGCTGAATTTTTTTCTGAGGTTCACGTTGTCGGCAGACTGCTCTTTTTAACATCAGAACAGTTAGCTTATAAATCGTATTGAGACAGCAGCATTGGAAAACATTTTCCAGTTTAGCTCTTTATTGATGTATTTTTTAGTGCTACATAAACATGCATACTCCAGATCAAGTGATGTGGAGTTCTTAACAGCGTTTAAGTACACAGTTGACATGTGTATCAGAAATAACAGCATTTCTGTGCATGTTCTATATGTGAGTCATTTGTTGGTTGTAACAGATTTTGTTACTCTCTTTGACAGCTTCTACCGAGTAAATTTGTTTTCTACCAGCTCTTTGTTGAGCACTGCGCAGCCTTCTTAATCATATGCCAACTCTTGCAGCCTTTAATCACTGAGAGAAAGCATTCCTTAGAGCCCCTTCAATTAAAATCCTAAATCAATCAGTTAGCATCTCCTTGTGTTTCATGATAATTAGTTGTGCTTCTCTGACAACATTGCGTAATCTTATTTTTGCTACCCCAGTGAAGCTTTATACCAGCAAGTCTTGGTATATGTCAGCAGGTTATTGACGAAACCTGTCAATTTTGAAGAGTCAAACATGGTAAATACCAAAAAGAGGGCGCATTGGGGCTAATTATACGTGTATGGTCTTTAAAAAATATTCTGCTAATAAAATATATTGTATGAGAGTCCTTGGACAGTGGTGCCCCCAAAGGGTGGCCAGGGGTGGCTATGGCCACCCCTAGAAAATTGCTGCCCCCCCAGGGAAGACTAAGGCCATTTACCAGTGATCTTTAATAAATCATATTACTCAAACCATAAATTCATCATCATAAATGTAAAACCCAATAAAAGTTTACAATTAATGAGTAAATAAATAGTCAGAATTAAAAACAATGTATATATGTTTCTGCTGCTCACCATTTTCCAAAAAATTTATAGTTCCACAGTTTTTTGTGAAAACAGCAACAGGCAAATTAAACAAAAAATGAAATTCTAAAACATTTGAAATAATATTTAAAATAGCTGAATTGTATTTTTCTGATATTTTTGTATTTCTCAAATTTGAGTCAAGTGTTTTGGATGCATATTGTTTTTTTAATAAAAAAGAATAGAATAATAAAAAAGGAGCATGCAATGCATCGCCACAGGCTAAACTCTCCCAGAGTTACCACGAGAACCAATTTGCTGTGCCACCCCAAAATGTTTTCTGACACCGTCTGGCCACCCTAATGAAAAAAGTCTGGGGGCACCTCTGTCCTTGGAGCGCTCTAAATTCATTCCTGTTTAGGTCAGAGGGTAAAACTGTAATCTGATAGACAAAAAGTCTCTCATCAAGGTATAATTTGTCTCAGATGTTTGAAATCTGGAACCCTTTTAATGATTGGTTGTGAAACCGAATCGCCATCATCGTGGGATAAATCCCCTCAGGACAGAGCGGCTGATGACACTACCTTTAATGCAAGATCGTTCTGAGTGAGCATGACCGAAGGGACTACATTAGTCTGATCTTATGGGGATCGTAAATCAGACGTGTTGACATGTGGATATCTTTGCCATGTCCTTCAGTAAATCACAATAAACCAGAGGGATTTCAGATTACAGAGGGTATCTTCATGTCCTTTAATGAAATTAGGCTTTAGCAGGTTGGAAGCGTAATTTTTATTCCGAGAAACACGGCCCTAGAGACATTAAGGCTGACTTGCATTTTGTTCACAAAATTTTGAATGTGACATGTGTCCTTGGGAATAATGGTTGTCCAATTATAGCCAAGCCTTTGAAAGACAGCTATTGAAATATTTGTTCATTAAGGAAATTTCCCAAAATACTAACAACAAAACAGCCTTGACGGTAATCTTTTATACTTTAGCCATCTCAGTCATATTTTTACAATGGCTCATCTCTCACAAGGGATTAAAAACCACCGCAGCTAAAGGAGGTAGCTATTGTCATAATTCATTTGGCTGTTTGTTGGCATGGCTAAGGAATTTTAATTGGAGTTTCTCTGAGCAGGTTAATGTTTTTTTTTACTTTCCTCTCTCTCCATCTCTCTCTCTCTCATCTTAATAATGTGTGTGTGTGGATTTCCGAGTGCTGTAAATGGATGTTGGAGCTGAGTAATTGGAGAGTCTGTATTGGTAATTATTATTAAATGTAGACAGAGAGAGTGGAGCAAATCAATAACACAGAATAGTGCCACCTTTTTGTTTTTACAAGGGCCAGGAGTAAAGGTAACCCAAGTGTTAAACACTATAAAACTGATTCGGGATGATTTATGTTTGTAGTGTCAAGTAGAGGTACAATGTATTGGTTTGAATTAAAAGAACAGAATTGTGTTGTGTTCTAACTGTAAAGTCTTAAAGTTAATGCTGATGATGGGTGAATATTAAGGGATGTAGTACTTCTCAAGAAAGTAGGTCAGGAAG
Source organism: Aphyosemion australe (assembly GCA_006937985.1). Taxonomy (NCBI): domain Eukaryota; kingdom Metazoa; phylum Chordata; class Actinopteri; order Cyprinodontiformes; family Nothobranchiidae; genus Aphyosemion; species Aphyosemion australe. The sequence continues at coordinate 1,016,523 of SSNS01000091.1, forward strand.
TAGATATTGATCTGTAAAAAAGCCTGTTTTGGGGGAGGTTCACCATGAAACGTACGTGATTGAATGCAGAAGTATCAGTTTCATGTAAAAGCAACACATAAAACATACATTTACTGTACTGAAGTACACCAAAGTACAGACTTTGAAATGCAATTTTACTTTTCCCCACAAGCTTTATATTTGTCATTCTTATTTCTTGATTATTCGTGATAATACAGTATTTATAAAAATTTGTACCTTCCATGTGCTTACCATGAGACTTAAACAACAGTCCATCTATTTGTAAAATGAATGTTCTCTGGCTACACAGTATTAGTGGAATGTGCATTTATTGTATTATTGTTTAAAGGGAACATGTGATTTTTTTTAGTTATAATAGTTTTATGATCTATTCAAAAACATGTTTATGAAGTTCTTTGCTCAAAATCCTCCTGACATAAATCTGTTTCAGCAGCTTCATCCCTGACATTTTCAGTGCCTTCCAGAATGAGCCGTTTCAGGACTCTATCACTTTAAGAAAACAAGCTGGAGCTGGCCACGCCCACCCATCGTCCACTTACACTGCTATAAGATGAGAAGCTTCGATATTCTGGACAGGCTCAGAGTAGAGCTGGTGTTCCTCCAGAGTCTGCCGATACCGAGTCCTGAACAGATACTTTTCAGGAAAGCATGAAAATAAGAAGAAAAGAGGGAAACACAAGTTATCCTTTAAGCTTCACTTTCACTTGTTTAGGAAGTACATTGATATAAAAAATTGTGTTAACATTATGAATATTTTCAAAAGTAGTGGCATTGCTCATATTTCAAGTTGTTTACTCCCTCAATATGCAGATGTATTGAGTGATGTGCATTCCCGTGATGGGGCAGGCATGTGGCGCCATGGCCAGTGGGCTCACTTTTCCCTGCACAACACCTGTAGCTACCATAGGCAGCTCAGGTGCTGTAGGAGACTGAGAAACCCAGATATTTTGCAGTCCGTAAGCAATTTTTCTTTGTTTATTAGCGTATCTTTCACTGTTGGTTGGCTCCGTGCTTTTGTCAGAGTTGCTGATGTGAACTGGGACTATTATTGGCTAACTGAGACTCACTGGAGACAGGTGATTCACTTTGACACTCAAAGGGAAAAGCTGAAAGAGAAAGTAGCTTGTTTTGAAGGCTGCTCTGTCTTTTCCAGCATGTTGAAAACTCAATATGCACACATTACAAGTGTCTATTGCGTTGTCCTCGCTCTCTGGTTTAAAATACCACCAAGATTCAGACAATTTAGCTCTTCTAGGAGACGTTAGCTCTATTTTAGCCTGCTAGCTATCAGCTGCACCTAAATTGTCGTAAATTGTGTGACATTATGGTGTTTTTTTGGTCCAAGTAACAATATTGATGTAGAGGAACATGTTCAAATTAAAACTAAGCCAGTTATTCTATTTGAAAATCTCTATCTCAGGATGAATGTTTGTTGTTTTAAAAGGTTAAATCCAATCCTTTCCACTCGATTCAGATCCTTTTACAATCACGTTATCGGGCCCGAGTTCCAATCACGTGATTGGATCAGAGCTTATAGTGGTTCTATGCAAATTTCCCTGATTTTGACATCACAAACAGGGACTTATTGAATTGGCTCGCTTTAGGCACATAATTCCTGAAACCAAACGACAGAAAACAGGTGGACTGTTTTTTCATGTTTGGAGTGTTAATAGAGGCATCACAAAAGGATGCAAAAGGTGAATTTTGCATAATATGTCCTTTTTATGATTCCAATGAGACCATTAATTATGATAAACCCGCATTTTCTTCAATGCTGTTTTTTTTTGTTTTTACTTTTATAATAACTCACAGCTCTGTGTTTCAGTATCTTGGCCACTATCAACTTCCTTATGTATGAGTATTAAAGGTTGGAATTCGTCAAATATATGTGAATGCTTGACATTTGGAATATACATGGTTAAAGGCGTTTTTAATTCGTTTTGCTCAGTTATATTGTGGTGAAGACACATTTTTGATGTATAGTTCAGCCAATAATTAAATACAAAATTTTAAATATTTCCATTTGTACTATAAAGAAAATGTCCTTGATTCATCATGATGATAATGATAACGACGATGATCTGGACGCTGCTGTACTTCCATGTCTGTCGTTTTACACATATTTTCCCCTCCAGACTTTCTGCAGCCTTTATTATGAAGTTAAATGCATTTTATTGAACTATTCTCTCGTTCTAGCAGTGCTTTACCTAAAACGGCTGAATATCTGATTCCACTTATTCAACAACAAAGTCTTTGATAAATTCTTGTCTTGGTTCTATTGACACATTTGCAGAAATGAAAGGCTAATGCTAGCTTCTGTTCTCTCCTTTTTCGATATTCTGATTATAAGTGGTTGTTACATGATTACATCCAGTTGCAGACATTCGTATGATGACAAACTTCTCCGAAAAAAATTATATTACGAATGACATAAATAATGTTCTTGAAGACGGTGCTTGATTGTTGTGCTTGTCTCAAATAGTTGCAGAAAAGATTCTTTTCTATAGAACTTTCAAACAAAAGTGCTGCATGTAAAAAAAAAACATACGTCAGAATAAACTGACATTTATTGTGCATATCTAATTATAAAAAACAATAAAACATTTAAATAATTAAAATAATAAAATAAAAGCTATAAAAGGGTAAGTATGAACAGTTGGTTTTGCAGTTTAAGGCTACAGCTACAAAAGTCTGATTACCTCTGTGTACCAGTCTGGACCTCGGGTCCGCTAAAAGCAAATGATCGATAGATCTGAGGGATCCGGAGGGCACATGAGGCCGCAGTAGGTCAAACAAATATCCAGGAGCCTGCCCATTAGGTGCCTATATGTCAACAATAAAAGTTTAAAATCAATCTTAAAAGGAAATAAGACTAAACGATTGTGGTCTGGAGCCCTGATAAAGTTTACAAGGATAAAACAACTTTGTTGGTTTGATGTTTGTGGCAGCAGCAGCAGCTCGGTGTTAAAAGTCAGCCAGTGTTCCTGTGTTTTGTATTCCTGCTGTGCTTTATGAGGTTGTGGGACAACAGGAGAAGATGAAGACATCTCTGCTCGCATTACCAAGAAAAATATCAGAATAGGTACTGAATTTAGGTCGAGATCAATATATAACTGATGAGATATTTGACAGGCTTAATCTGTGGTGGAGTCTTCTTGCCATGTTGGGCGGGATTGGTCTTTAAAAATGTTATCAAGGTGATAAGTGCCAGTAGCCTGTCACGCCATCCTATATATGTAAATATATGATCTGGCCAAGACCCATAGACAAAACCAAGTCGTGGGGCAAAATCTCTGATTGCCTTTCAAGTGGTCTCCGCACACAATTGGATATCGCCAAGACTGATCAGAGCAACAACCAATGTGACAGATGAATTGCTACAGAAATCAATGAGCCAGTCCATCATACACCATTGAAGAAGGAGAAGAAGCAAATACATCCTTTTTTGAAATGAAGGACTAAATTAACTCTATCTGCTCGTGTCTCAAAGAAAAACCCAAGTCGTTCAAAGAAGATGCCAAAGCCGTTTCAAACGAGCGCCGTCTCTGAGCCATCGTTGTAGTTTTCTCCATCACAGCTCTGGTGCTAAGCTCGCCCAACATCTCTACAATCATTGAGCGCTGTGATTGGCTAGACACAATATGTTCGGGTCAACGGTAGACCTGCTGAGGCCACAATGGGGCGTGGCTAGACCGACAGAGCTAAATCTTTTGCTACGGCTTCGGTTTGTCTAGATTTTTTGGCGAAAGTGCCAGAGCAGTAGCCTAGTGAACTAGACCAATTCTTGCTTTGCAGAGTTTGGTCTAGGCACGCTTCATTGGAACCCTCGCAGCCCAAACCACTGCTGTGTCTATCCAATCACAACTCGCTATAGTTTTGGTTGGGCCAATCACAGCGCTCTATATCATGGGCCAATCACAGAGCGGGAGTAGCAGATGACGTCAGCGCTGCGGCCGCGAACCCAAGCAACATGGCGGCAACTCGGAAAACACATTCGTTTGAAACGGCTTTGTCATCAACATGGATTATTTAGACTCCAACGTGCGTAAGTCTGTCTGATATACTTAGCGGCTTCTTATTTTTATCAAACAAAGTAGTGCAATGTCCCAGTACACCTGATATTCACATGTTTTTCATACAAAAACGACAGAAATCATTGACGCCATTAGTGGGTCCCGCTTTTCCATCGCTGTGATTACGTCACGTTGGTCGTTACTCTGATTGGTCCTAGCGCTATCCAATTGCGTGCTGACATTTTGAAAGACAACCGTAGATCCCGCCTCACGACTGAGAGCCGTCAAATGGTTCGTGGCCAGACTATATATTCACATATATAGGATGGCTTGCCAGGCTACCAGAGCAGTGCAACATGGATTCAAAAGTGACGGATTTAGAGCACAACATAATATTTTATTAAAATAAGCATTGGATTGTCCAGATTTTTCAGCTGTAAACACACGGCTAATGATCTGTAAGTATCATGGCTGATTAATGTTTATCAATAAAGCAGATGCTTTTCTCCATAGCGACGTACCAAGTTACTAAATGTGTGTTTTTGGTCTGTGTGAGGAAGCCAAAGAAAACCCATACAAGCTCACTCCGTGCAGACAAGCCACAGTCAGGATTTAAACCTGCAGTCTCTTCGTGCTGCGAGGCAAAACAGTGCTACCAATTACGCCACCATGCTGCCTAGATTTAGTACGATGACATACTGAATCCTTTTTTACCACAAAGCTTTAATTTTCTTCCTGATAAAAAGGGCGCCGTGACAAATGTCCCTTTTGTATGCTCAGTGTTTAATTGCATATTTTTAATGGTGTATTAACTCTTTGCTACTTCCCACAAATGTAAAAATGGCTTTTAATTAATCATAGAGCAAAAAGGGAAATCTGCTTAAGCATAATTTAAAACATTTTCCTTTGCAATTAAGTTTTGCTGTGGCACTCAACATAATTATGGGTCAAACAGTTGAGTCTTGGTTATTCATGAAAACTAGATTTTATTATTTTTTTATTGAGTTATTGATCAAAATCTGTTTTCATGTTTTGAGTGTTTTACTTTTATCCCAACAGATAATTTATCACAAAAAGAGAAGAGTCACACCATGAATTATCATTTTCCCTCTTCCCTCCTCCTTTGATTATTTCCGAGACGCCATTTTTCCTTCTTTTTTTTAAACTTATCTGTTTTTCTTTTTGCAATTTTCTCCCCTCTAATTGCATCCAAAGGTAAGCAGTCAAGCCAAATGCAGTCGTGATCAGCTTCTGGCTCGTGATGGATGAGCTGTCTGCTGCTCTCAGTAAAAACCTCCAGAGGTAGTTCTGTAGTATTTTGTAAGTGAGATTCTTTTCAGCTGCGTTCTGTGTGATAGTCAGTGGAGAAAAGAGCACACTATTCTTTTTAGTCAAAAAAAGCCTTCAGCAATTTTCCTGGCTTCTCAGTCAGTCAACAAATATTCTGCAGTTTTAACATTACAGATGATATAGTAGCAGCATCTACGCATAGCTCGAGGCCTGGTGGGATTGATGGTGATAGCACGAATCCCACGAGAATCCATCTGCCTCGCTTGGTAATTAGAAACTGTAACATTTATCCAAATTATGGTAATGGCTCATCTGATGACCGCGTACTTGATGCTGCACTTGTTTAGGTTCATGACACCCTTGCCAAGTTTCAAGTAAGATTGAATGAACTGCTGTTGAGAATGGCAAAAAAACGAAAAGAAAATCCCACATGCATTAAAGCACAAAGACATATAGACTCTTCTATTAGTGAAATAAGATGGAGAGTTTTTATTACTATGTGCTATTTTAAGTAAGGACATTCCTTTCACTATCTCAGTTTTTCCTGCACCATAAAAACAGTAGTTATAATTAGAGGAAATCTGTTGTGCATTTGTCTGATCTGAGCTGTTGTTGATATATAATTGCATTTTAAAACTCTTAAGTAGGGGAGCACTGATAGATCGGCCTCGATCTCAGGTTTTTCTCAAGATCGGTGATCGGCCAAAACCTGCAATGGGTGCACCTTAGTTAATGTTAAAGCAAATCATTGCTATAGAATAATGTTTTTGGACAAGTGTGTCAAAACAGGTACAAAGGTTTTGTTTTCAAAGTTAGAACAATGAAAGTCTACAGGAACAAATATGGTTTTGTAGTTCAAACAGCAATGCTAAATATGTTCATTTATATTAGAGAACATTACCTCATGTCCAGTTGAAACTGGAATTGTTTCATGAGTATTCATATTGGTTTTCTCAATAAAAGGAAATTGAAACATTAACGTAATCTGCTTTTAGTTAAGATAAAATCGGTATCGGCAAAACTCGATATCCGCAAGTCAGGGTTTTCTCAAGATCGGTGGTCGGCTAAAAACTGCAATCGGTGCACCTCCACTCTTAATCTTTTTATTCTAACATAAAGTCAGTTAAAGGGACTATTCTACTCATTTACTAGGTACTTAGCTGTTGCACAGCAGTCACATCCCTTACTGTTGGGAAGGAGCCGTATAACTTCTTTGTCCCTCAAATGGCCTCACCCCCATTCGGGGAAATAATACTAAGAAAGACTTGCAGTCGAATGAAAAAGAGCACAGTTTGCTCAGCAAACGTTAAATAAAATCCCTTTCTGCATTTTTTTGTTTCCTTCCCGAAGGAGAGCTGGGCCATAAAAGGAAAGATGTGTGGCTCTATTTGGATGTGTTCCCCTGTCGAGATCTGTTTCCCCAACTGCTCTATGACATTTTCCACTTAAATGGCATAGTTTTAGGTAATAGTGTTATAAGAAAAATGCTAAAAAAGATATTTGAATGTTTTTCTTTTTGTATTTGTCCACCGAAGCAGGGGAAACAGCCTAGAAATCTAGACCGACAGCAGCTGGAGCAAAATGATTTTGCTCTGCAGGTCGGTCTAGACATGCTCCATAGGAGCCTTGGCAGGCTAGACCAGTCTTATGTCTTGCCAATCACAGCCCTCTCTTGGTTTGGTGAGTGGGACGTTACTATGACTGAGTGAAAAGCAACAATGGCAATGTTTGAAACGACTTTGGCATCAACTTTGGACCATTTAGACTTGGGCTTTTCTAGGAGTCAAGAGCAGATAGAGGTACTTAAGTCCTTTATTTAAAAAAAGGATGTATTTGCGTCTTCTTCAACAGCGTATGGCGGACTGCCACATTGACTGACATGTGTAGCGGTGAGTATGTCACGTTTTTTGTTGTCCAAAAGCACGCGGAGACAATTTGAACTACAGCCGTAGATTCCGCCCCACAACTGAGCTTTCTCTATGTGTTGTGTCCGGACAATACATTCTCATATATAAATGGTAAAAAAGGTTAAATGACCTGTATTTGATATAGCGCCTTCCAGAGTCCTAGAACCCCCCAAGGCGCTTTACAACACAATCAGTCATTCACCCATACATTAACACCCTGGTGGTGACAAGCTACATCATAGCTACAGCTGCCCTGGGGCGTGCTGACGGAGGCGAGGCTGTCATACACTGGCACCACCGATCCCTTTGACCACCACCAGCAGGCAATGTGGGTTAAGTGTCTTGCCCAAGGACACAACAACAGTGACAGACTGAGCAGGGCGTGAACCTGCAACCTTCCGATTGTGGGGCGGGCACTTAACTCCTCTGCCACCTTCGCCCCATATAGGATGGGCTTGCCAGGCTAGGGGAAACATCCTGATTTTTGAAATTCTGAAATCACCAGTAAAGATCAGTTCCTGTTTACGAAAATAGTGAAATAATGTAAGCTCATATTTGTCAGAGACATACAATTAACTAATCAACTCATGACATACATGTCCTCAGATCCTATTACACTTACAGACGTGAACAAAATTGTTGGTACGCTTCGGTCTATGAAAGAAAAACCCACAGTGGTCACAGAAATAACTAGAATCTGACGAAAGTAATCCAGGCATGTTTCATGAGTTCTTTTTTATATAATTCAGTTGAAGCATGGTTGAGAAGCAATGTCTGACTTTCATTGGTTAAATTTCATAGAATTTTTATTTATTTTTACTTTTGTCAGACTCAAGTAGGTTTTTCTTTCATTGACCAAAGACTACCGTCTGTGTATTTGTACATTTTAACATCCTGTCCTTCAACTGGACATCTAGCATTAATGGACATGTGAGAAAACATCTTGACAAAAGATTCTAAACAAATCTTTTTGCTTTTTTTTCATGATTTCTTGTATAGCGTGTGTCTATGATCATCAAGAAGATTTTCACAAGGCTTGTCTTCCTCCAATTTAGGGAATGGATGTTGCAGACGGGCTAGGTACCCAGATTTGTTGCTCCAATAGATTGTATTTTTCACAATTTCCTGTATATATTTTAACTAACATTTTGCACCATCAAACCTTCCTGCAAGCTCTGTAAGATGACATGGAATTAACTTCACAAGGGTTTACAGTAGCTGTGTCAGTCGGTGTTTCTTCTCTGCATAATACCAAGTTAGTCATATGAAAGGGGGGATTACAGCTCCAAGCTAATTAGCATTCAACCCTCCGAGGTACAAATGTAAAGTATTTGTAGATTATACAGTGTATGTAGCTGTCTTTTTTCTGTCATGTTGGAATGTGCATGCCAGCCGTTGGATTTTACACGCACACTGAATCAATTTACTGTATTTTGAATAAAGTCATGCTTCACAATAAAACTTCCTCGAGGCCTGCAATCAGTTTCCAGCTTCTATAGCTCACGCAACAATCTCTCAGTCAGTAGTCTTCCTCTGGAGTGTGTAGGCCATGCCATTCTGCCGCAAACCCCAATCCAGGCAGCGTCTTTGATTCCAACACAATGCCCTGCTTTCTTCCCCGCACCGTCTAAGTGTCACTTTCATTTCAGAATATTCACCCTCGTTATTGCCAGTGCAGTTGCTAATGGGTACTCTTTTCAAAGCTTAGAGATGATAATCCTGTCATCTTTGTTTTCACGGCCACCTCAGGGCCATTCAACAAGTTCAAAAGAGAGAAGGGGAGAAAAAAAAAAGGAATCTGCACTGCAGTGTTTTTGAAGTTTGTTCTAGCTGTTGTGCTCCATATCTGCCATCACAGGCAGGGCTGCATGTGGAAACAGGTGCTGCGTTGAATGACTTTGGTGGCATACTCCAGCTCACTTAAGGGAATATCTGGGCCAGATGTTTTATTATGTTCTGCTAATGCTGATGCCAGCGTATCCCAGTACACACAAGAGCAGGGGCGGGATGTGACTCTTGAAACAGTTGCACTCATGAAAATGAGCGTTATCAAAATGATTTTTGGCTTAGTCCTCCTCTCTCTTTCTCCAGTGTGGTTAGAACCTAAAGCGACAACAAAATAAGCAACAATGTTTTTTCCTGACATGAAAACGCGACCATTCAGAGGTGCCAAAATGTAGGCTCTGGCTGTATTGCTTCTTTTTTCCTTTCCGATCACCACTCCTCACTTTAAACTGGGCATTACTTTTTTTGGGGAGAAGAAAATGCAGTTTTTGATTCAATTGTAAAGGCTGTGGAAGAGGAGCATCTTATGAATTTCTATGATGAGGAAATATTTTCAGGTTGTGTCGGGATAGATTAGTGTAAGAGCGATGCTCAGGGGTGTTTACGGCAAAGAAAAACCAAGGTTTCTTCTCCTATCCTCATACCTGATAACAATACCTGGATGCTGACTGAATCGAATTTAAGGGTCTGAAACAAGAAAATGTGAAACTGTAATGGTATGCTGTGCAAGGGGTTGTTCTTTTCCCAACGTGTGCAATCACTAATACTATATTCTCACTGCCACATAATACTTTGCAGTAAGTCACATGATGTTAGAGTCTAAAGAGAGAAGAAGCACTGCGCTCATAAATGAAGATGATGCCTGTGCTTGCAAAATACTGTGTATATTATTAAGATGGGGCAGACATATATTTAGGGCTGAGTTAAGGATGGCATCCCATGCAGATTATTACTCTGTTGCTTCAGTTTATAGAATAAACTGTCCACCAGAAATAAGCTTGTTTATAAAGCAATTTCATTGTTCACTGCTGAACAGCAAAAGGCGGGCAGTGGTATTTTTCCTTGAATCTTTGTGTGTTCCGTGTGTTGTGCATGTTTGCAAAACATCATATGAACCATTAGATGGATTTTAATTAAACTTTCAGAAAGTAATTATTGGATGTATGTTTACAGGGGACATGTAATGACTTTTTTCTCAAGTTGTAATAGTACTATGGTCGATACAAAACATGTTCATGAAGTTCGTTGCTCAAAATCTCTCCCACATTAACTGAGTTCAGCAGTTTTAGTTTTGACATTTTTCAGTACCTTCCAGAATGAGTCGTTTCAGGGCTCTGTCACTAAGAAAACAAGATGAAGCTGGCCACGCCCGCCCCATCCCCTGCTCATGGGCCCCCTTAGCCATTACAGAAAGACTGTTTACACCCCTTTAAACTCTGTTGAAGCTAGTCAAAACAAGCCAGTTTGTAGCCTTGTAATGCTTTTATTTAGTTGATTTCACAGTTGATTTGACAGTAAAATGGTAATAGTTTGCTGCGCGGTTGGTTGCACTCACAGACAAGGGTGTAAACGCAACTCAACTCTGGCCTTTTTTCTAGTTTTTTTTAATTAGCTCCAGTGTAACGTGAACACTGTTTATCACTTAATGTTATAAATCCAGCGGGGTGAATGCTAGCAGAATCGGCAACTTGTTTACATCAGTGAACAGCAGCAGTGAGAACGTAAGCTAACGTTCATAAGCTAGCTAATGCTTAACGTTTGTAAATAACGCCCTCGATGAGCCCCACCTAGGTCTGCTAAAACTTTCCACAAGTGAACTGTGCTTGAACTAGAAACCAGGCTAAACAGGCAAAAAAAACCAATAACGTTAGTCACAACTTTTTTTTCTCTTCGTTCAGTACTTCTATAACTGAACTGGGCTTGAGCTAGTTCAAGACGTGCTGAACATCACAAAAAACGACAAATAAACAAAAAAAAACTATCTCAGGCACTACTTTTCCCTTTGTTCAGTACTCGTTTCACTCACTGTTTACTATTCTGTTGCTGTTCTTTATGGTGGACCCACGTGATCTGGTGCGTGAGCAACAGCTCTCTCATGCACGTGGGAGGGGTTTCTATTCTACTTTCCCCGTTTGTGATGTCACAAACTGGGACTTTTAGAAACGCTTGTTTTAGGAAGATAATTGCTAAAACCAAACACTGACGACAGCAAACTAATGGATGGATTTTTTCCACAAATGGCAGCACAAACAGATGCAAAAGGTGAATTTTGCGTAATTTGTTCTCTTAAAAAACCAGTTAACTTTTGGAATCAACCAGACTCAAGATGGCCACCACATAAAACACAAATATTGTCTGTCAATTTTATAGATGTGGAGCTAAATTTCTTTATAGCAGTAACTGAAAATCATCTCTATCATAATCTTTAATTGATGATCTACCATGCAAAGATCTTTGTATAAAACTTGTGATTTGTCATCTGTTTTCTTCCGCTTTCCATAAACCACTGGTCAGATCTTATTTAAACTAACAGAAACTACTCACTGGATATTCATCTACAACTGATACACTTTTGGAGTTAACTCCATTCAACATGAATTAACACAGTTAATTAACCTTAGTGAACACAAACATGACCATAACTCAGCCAGTTTTACAGGTTTTGAGTTTATATGTGGGGTGTCTTTGAGTCATCTCCCACGCAAATCTTAAGTAGTAACTAATTGTGCAAAAGCTATTTTGTAAAACATTGCAAATTACTAAGCCACATGACACTGGGGTCAAAGGTGACCATTTGCAAAATATCTTATTGAATGTTGGTAAACACAAAAAAGACAAGGAGTTTTCCAGATGTAGAGCTGAAGTTTGTCATTAGCTGAGAGCAGGGCTGGACAATATAAAAAAAGCATATCGATAAAAATTTTTCATATTGATCAGCATCAATAATTTTTAATGATTAATTAAAATGTAGAATTTTTTATTTATTTATTTATTTAAATTTTTTTTCAACTTTATTTCATTCAAAAATATACAAAAAAACACTAAGAAAAAAACAAAACAACAAAGTATATCTATACGTAACATCATATAATTTTGAATTTTAAATGCATCCCTGGCCTTTTTATGTCATTCCTTTATGATAAAACTAGTTGATTGTGTTACCAGACGGGTTTAATTGATTCTCTGCTAATTTTTCAATTGACTGTCATCTGTTTTTAGTCAGACTTGTAAAAACCAAAATATTGCGATTCTGGTGAACTACTGTAACCTTTTTACAGGAGAATTCTCTTCACCTATTCTTGCGGAGACATCGTATTAAGTTACATGCTGTCTGTTTTGGTTTGGAAGGGGAGGGTTTGGTGATGGAGCCTGTTTCTTTGATTGGTTGGAAGTAAGTAACCTTCTCAGTGGCCTAGTGGTATGATTGTCTGCCCCGAGACTGGGAGATCGGTGTTTAAATCCTGGTCGGTTCATACCAAAGACTTTTAAAAAATGGGACCCAGTTCCTCCCTGCTTGATGCTCAGAATTAAGGGCTTTGATTGGGGGGTTAAACCACCAAATAGTTGCTGAGCACAGCCACTGCTGCAGCTCACTGCTTCCCATGGGGATGGGTCAAATGCAGAGATGTAATTACACCAGCGTGTGATGATGATTAATGGGACTTTAATGACTGTAGTATTAAGCGACTCGATAGGCTATAATCAAAGAAAGAAAAGAAGCTTTTTATTGAAGTTTCTATTGACCCTTTTTTTTCTTTTGCACCGTACGTCTATCGATAACTATATCATTATTGAATTATTGTCCAGGCCTAGCTGAGTCAAATTACACAAGAATATTTGATACTAAAAGAGAATTCACACATTATGTTCAAGATTTGACCAAAATGTCTGTAACTTCATTGTCAACATCAGATGAATTTAAGTTCAAAAACTTGGTGGAAAAGGCAGATATGCATTTCTTTGAAGAACAATGTCTCTTTAATTTACATGCTCCTCTATGTGATATTGTTTTTTTTTTCTAGTTTTCTTCAACAGATTTATGTTGATATTTTGAGTTTTGAGTAGAGGGTTTGGGTTAGGGCAGGGGTCGGCAACCCAAAATGTTCAAAGAGCCATGTGGGACCAAAAAAACAAAAAAACAAAAAATCTGTCTGGAGCCGCAAAAAATGAAAAGCCTTATATAAGCCTTATATGAAGGCAACACAGGTTGTAAGTGTATATTAGCTATATTAGCCTATTATCAAAATGACTACAAATACTTAATGAGCATTCATGATTAAATGTTTATTTCCTGCAGCGCATCCTGGAGAGAACGACACACCACGTGACTCTGCTGTAGATATTTGGTGCTTTAAGTTTAACTTCCATTACAATATTAATCAGTGGGATTAATTTGATCATTTCTTCTTGAGCCCATCACAGCTCACATACCTGCATAACAGCGCTGTCTGTCTGATATCGATCACATCACACGACTCATCACAGGTAGTTGAGGACGCTGGAGCTGAATTAATGTCTTTGATTTGCTGATTGGTGACGTCGCCTGTCGTTTTAATGGTCCTTGTCTTTGTGGAGAGAGGAATGTCTTTAATTTTCTGGATTATCTCGGTTTTGTTTTTGAAGTCTGAAATAGGTGCTCTGATATTTTGATGAATGAATCCTTCATGTAATCACCATCCGTGAACATCCACGCTTTTATCTCTCAGGTTGCAACAAAACTTGCAGCAGTAGTGGAGTTTGGAGATGGAATCCACTTCTTAAATCTACTTTTATAACCTGACACACGGGAGGGAACATGCGGCAGCGGCAAAAGCCAGCGGCGCCTCTGTTCCAGGGTGAATAGTGAGTCTTCCGTTGTTTTGATTGGCCGTCAGATTGGAGGGAATTTTGGGTTATTAAAGCAGTTCAGAGTTGAAACAGCGGTAGATATAAAGTCTCACAAGGTTTTGCTGGAGTTAAGTGAAGTCTTGTAAAGCTCTGGGACATCAGACACGGCAAATATTAACTTTTCCTCCATGTTTACCCGGAGATGTACTGAGAAGCATCCTGTCCCCTCATTGGTCAGTCAGTGAAACCTCCGCTGATTGGTCCTTGTCCAAGCGACAGCGGTGAGGAGTTGAAGTTTTTCCAGGTAATCCTTCCGTGTGGACAATGAAAGCAAATAATTGGGTCCATTCTTCCTTGAATCCTCTGTTCTCATCAGCTATCTTTCTCTTTTTCCCTTTGGGATCCACGACCCTGACACACCCGCTGGTTTGTTTACATCCATCTGCCTGGCACAGTGCTGCCATATATCTATGAGCACCTGGTGAAACGTGTGTCGCATGCTATGACGCAAATTTTCATTAACAGAAATGTTAAAATTTAATACTTATTATGCACATTTTTACAGCATTGGAAAACGTTAAGAATGTTTGTCCTCCTACAGAAACCATATTAAAACAAAAAATATATCCCCCATCCATTTTCATACATTTGTGAAGAAGCTCCAGGGAGCCACTAGGGGTCGCTCAAAGAGCCGCATGCAGCTCCAGAGCCGCATGTTCCCGACCCCTGGGTTAGGGTGACAGGACAGATTGGCCCAAAGCTTGACCTGCAGTTTAACTATGTGATAATACGTACAGATGTTTTACTGAAAGGTAAATGGCCTGTATTTGTATAGCGCCTTCTTAGGGTTCTACAACCCCCCAAGGCGCTTCACAACACAATCAGTCATCCACCCATTCACACACACATTCACACGCTGGTCGTGATGAGCTACATCATAGCTGCAGCTGCCCTGGGGCGCACTGACGGAGGCGAGGCTGCTGAGCACTGGCGCCACCAGTCCCTCTGACCACCACCAGCAGGCAAGGCGGGTAAAGTCTTGCCCAAGGACACACAGCAGCATTCTCTGGCGGGAGCCAGGATCGAACCTGCAACCTTCCGATTACTGGACAACCCGCTCTACCTCCTGAGCTACTGCTGCCCTAGTACTTTCTATCACTGATTTACTGTACTCTGCTTACAGTTAGCTATAATTGGCAGTTCTGTGTACTCCATTAGACAAAAGCTTAAAAAGCTAATTCTTTAATATTGGCTCTTGCCAGTCACTCCAAATTAGACATAGTTTGTGTTATTAGCTTAAATGTGTTCCTCCTGTGTGTCAAATCTTCTGTCAGTTGGTGGACTAATTTATTCTACAGATAGATATGTTTCTTATCTCTGACACAATAATAGGAGATATACTGTATATAGCTTTATGAATAATTCATGTGCAAATTCCTTTGTAGAGATTAAAGACGGAATAAATATAATTCATGCTGTAAGCTTGCATAAATGGCTTTAGAAACTACTAATCAACTCCAAATCCAGAATAAGGCAAGTCAGCTACCTAAAGTTTTGAGTTCATCTTCAGAAGTGTCTGCTTAAGCCCTGATGAGAGTCAAGCGGGGAGTAAATTCAAAGGCCTCGCTGCATATCATCTCCACCTTCTCCCCGATCTAAATTCTTGTGATTTTCTCTTGGACGTGACAGGTTGAAGCCTCTCTTGGTTTACTCTGCCACCGAGGAAGTGACAGGTCCTAATTATACAGCCTGAGCACAAAGAGACACATTAACATTAACAATTATGTAGGGATGAAAGCAGAACATAAGAGAGAGGAATAATGAGTAAGAGAAAAAAAAATAGGGAGGAGAAGAAATTAACTGGAAGAAAGAGTTGAAATCATAAGAAGAAGAGAGCCTTTTGTGGAGTTTGCTGATAAAGCAGGTGAAGAGATTAAAATTTATAAAGAGCAGAGTGATACCGGCGTTTGTTTTTCCTGCATTTTTCTAATAGAATAATGAGATTTTTAGACACATCCTGTGTATCTGTTCATGTGCGCTTCACATAATAATTGATGTGTTCGTCAGGTGCACAGATTGACTCCTGCTTCAGTGCATGCCGACGATTTTTCATCCCGTAAACCGAACCTTTGTCCTTCACTGAAAACCCGAGAACAGGCTGCTGTTAGCTGGCTTCCCAACCATATGGTTTGCAAGCATAGTAATTGCCTTGGTCTGCATTAGGGGACATTGTGGATGAATCCATGATCTGATAATGCTGTTTTGGTTAACAAACAGTTCTAACGGACTCAGGCCTTCTGTTTACTCCGCCAGCTGCAACCCTCCGAGCCCTAAATGGATTAATGATCCTGAGGTTGTCAGTTCAAACACAGACACAGAGGATACTGCTGATGTGTCCTTGAGAGAGGCACTTAATCTAAATTGTGTCAGTTAATATCCATCCCTGTAAAGGCTTTATACACATAAAGGTTATAAAGTCGCCCTTTATGAAGTCAGGAGAAAAGAACAATGCAATGCAATATAGCACTTTGGCTCACGTCGCTGTACTGGCAGTATCAAGAGGCTGCTGTCTGAATCGCATAGCCGTGTCATTGTTTGGAGTCTTCGTGTATTCTATAGGCACAAACAGAGACTTTTTTTTCTGCAGATATAGATTTTTCACCTGTTCCAAAAAGAAACTCACAGGTTCTCATCTTCTGTCAATATCATGGCACAATTTCTGGTAAATGTGCACGACACAGTAAACAGGACCACAGTGTGCTCCCTGTGTGCAGTGGTTAATCAAAGCAGTGTAGCTGAGACACTTTGCTGAGTGGGTGGTTGGCTCAGACCTGGAGCCCACATTCGCAAGGAGGAGAGTTTGCAGGGTTGCCCAATTAGTGCTGAAAAGTGTAGCACTGTGAGTGTGTGTCAGCAGGGAAGTGTGCACCGGAGGAGGCGTGTCATCAATCATCTCTTCAGCTCCGGGCTTATTCCAAACCTCTTCCCCTGTCTGGCAGCCGGAGAAGGGAAGGGAGGAAGGAATGACACTGGACGGACCATTCCAGCGATGACAACAGCCTGCACTGGAACTGACAGCATTAAAGCTTTGTTCTGGGAATCACAAACAGCCAGTTATTCTTTTTGTTAAATTATTTATAATCTTTTTTTTTTATCTGGGAATAGTTGCTGAAACATTGCTGTTGTAAGATTGTCAGTTTAAACTAGAATAACCCAAAGAACCTTATGACTGTTTTCAGGAAAGACATAAAAGAAATTCACTATAATTTAACAGGCTCTTCCTTTCTTCCATCTCTCCTCTAAGTTCTACTTACTGTTAAATAAAATGGCAAGTAAAAGCCTCTGAAGACACACCTGTCTGGAATCAAGCCTTAGTGGAGAAACAAGTCAGATATTTGCATTTTTGCACTTGGGGCATTAGGGTTGAACATATCATAAATAATTCATGTGTGCCGAATTTTACTACACCTGAACCATATTGTCACACTGTCTATAAAAAAGTTTGAATATGATTATTTGGCTGTTTTGCCACATATGATTAGCCTGGCAAGCTATCCTATACAGGTGCTGGCCATAAAATTAGAATATCATGACAAAGTCCATTCATAAAGTGAAACTTGTATATTAGATTCATTCATTACACACAGACTGGTATATTTTAGATGTGTATTTCCATTATTTTGATGATTATTATTTCAGTTTTTACAGAACCTTTTATAGAGCATTCAACAATCAACAACTGGGAGGCTGGGTTTATTTGTTTTTGACATAGCTTGGGCACCTTTAATAATATTCCATACTGACCTTATAAAGTTACATAAAATCAGATCTCATGTGCTTCCATCCATTTAGACCACGTCCTGTAAAATGAGTCCAATTACAGTTTCAATTGGAAGGATACTTTTTGCATATTAAAAATGACTTGTACAATGTTGATCCAGTCCTCAATCGTTGGCTGATCCGGCTTGAGCCACTTTTGATGGCATTTTTACTCGCCGCTAATAAAATATAGAGAAGATTCCTATTTTTATTGCTAAGGCCATCCAATTCTACTGCCAAAATACATAGTTACAAATGAAAACACATTTTGGATTTAAGTCCTAGAATGTAGTTACTGTAATCAACAATGTAAAACAGAGCGTTGAGCCTCTAAAAAGCATAAGAATTGTTCTTTTGGCTTTCATCTGTCCCAGGAGCCCTGATACAGGACATTCTAAACCCCCTAAACCAGCCTTGCTGTGAAAAGAGCTGTTGACCCCTCCCACTCAGCCAGGACATGAATATGATAATGAGCTGCTTGCTGATTGGTTGGTTTCCCCGGAATCCCTCAGACTCTGGAGACATGCAGGTTTGAGGAGGAAGGGCTCCCCCTTATGACGTGTTAAGGAAGGTTTTCTCAGATCAGAAGTTTTTTTCTCGCCTTTTTCAACTTTCTAATTTACATAAAAAGTAGGTCACACACAGCTTTGAGATTTTGGCATGCTACTTTTGACCACCCAAAAGTTGTCTTTATTCAACAACAACAAGGAAAATGTTGGTTTACATTCTAGGTCCTCTTTAAGGTTTTATGTTTTTATTAAATAAAGTAATTAAACATGCAAATTGCAAAACAGTCAGAATGACTGCCATGGCTTGTCTAGTGTTAGAGGAACATAGACATAAGTGTCGGTATGCAACAACACACCATGACCTCTGAAAAAGGTTTTAAATTCAGCCTGTCAAATGTTTACAATGCCTCTCTTACCTTGTGTCTGCAGTTTGTCTGGTTTGAACACGACACACATTCACACATGCACCGACTCTGGGATTCTCAACGTTTCCAAAAATGGATTCTTGTCTCTGTACGAAGGGTAAAATGATAATGAGATATTCATCAGCATAAAGAAGTCTCATATTTATGGAGAATTCTCCCTGCTTTGTTACAGCCTCAGACTGCCAAAATCTACTCATGAAAGCTTAAAAACATCTTTTTCAATGTGATATTTTATCACATCTCTACCTGTATAAAGCCCCATACTTTAGAATTTAAATTATTGTTATATTCCCCGGCACAAGCCTTTCTGTTGAATTTACATTCTCCCAACTCTAGAGCAAAACTGTCCATGTGGAAAAAACAGCTTGTAGGTAATCTTTCCTCAGGGAGGTGTACAGTAATATAATACAGAAGGTGCCCTCACACAAAGAGCTGTGAAAGAGAGATTTTAGCCAGATGAACAAATTTGCTGTTATTATAGCTTAATGCAGCTTTTCTGAATGTAAGCATAATCACTATTTCGGATCGTGTAATCAGGTCCAGGTTTGCAAACAAGATACGGCTCATGGCTTAGTGTTCAGATTTCTGCCAATCACGTTTCATAAAGCATCATCGTCATCATTTTTAGCTAAAAAATGCTTGTTTTTTTACTTTTTGCACCAATGTTTCATCAGACAGATGACAGTAGACATTATTTTGAAGTCAAGGTCTAATGTCATGTTGGTTGCATTGATTTCCCTGACAAGAGTACAAATAGTTGCACTGATAAAGTTTTTCTCAAACAGGTTAAAAAAAAATCAAGACTAGCCAGATTTTGTTTTCTCTTGCATTTCGAGGTTTGAGTTGAAGGCTTTAGCTGTGTTTAAAGATCTTGATCTCAAAGCAGCATGTGCTTCTCAGAACCTATCACGGTGGGAGACGCTCATCGTTTTAAACAAAAAGCAGCTGTGGGAGAAAGGAGCTCGGATCTACTGGTTCTAACCTCTTTTTTTCAAGCTGGCAGTCATAAAAGGCTGGCCTGACCTACATGCTGTATGGAGGATTCGCGCTCTCTCTTGTTAGTGTGTGCTGGTGTGGAATTGAGGTCTTTTCTGTCAGGAGGTGATACGTTGAAGCTGTAGTCTATTTCAGCAAAGCCCCAGGAAGAAAAAATAAATAAAAAAATAAAACACCAAGAGCGAGCTCTATGAGAAGGGGCCATGCAGTGTTTATCTTGTATGTGTCTGTGCACGCGTATGCTTGTGTAATGTGTTTGTGAAGTGTTTGTCTGTTTATGTGAGTATTGTGCACTTTTGCTTTTTGTGGGTAAAACCTCTGGGCTGACTGACGGCCCTATCTCCCATACCTCTTTGGAGCTCCATACATCATTAATCGCTGACAAAAATGAGCATTCTGCTATATCCTTTAAGGGCTAAAAGACCATATTGCTGTTTTTTCCCCAATTCCCCACCTTTAGACTGTGTAGGTGAGGATTCACTACAAACCTGAGGTTTTTGACCTGTGCATTTGGTTCATTGCCACAATGATGGATGACATGGTTATCAGAGTCTCTGCCTCAGGATGAGGGCTGTCCTATCATGCTGTCAAGGTCAGTGGTTACTAGGGTCATTTCGAAGTGGCAAAGTAGTGAGATTACCAAAATACACCCTATGTTCCATCCAGCATCTATCATGTCAGATGTCAGACTTAAAATGAGCCACAACACCTACATGGAAGCCACCAAATGGAAAAGTTTGACCCTTAAAGGGTCACAGGCTATTGTGGAACTACAGGGGATGAAGACTAACAAGAGGAAGAAGTAGCTGTCATTAGCTGAATGTTAGCCTGGTGAATAATAAGACAGGCTTAAGGGCCGACATGATGCTTAGAAAACAAAGTGAGAGCAAAAACAATGAATATGATTTGGCTACATGTTTTATGACTGTTTTTGATATTTTGATAATCAGATAGTAGGGGTGTGCTGATTCACCATTTAATCGATGCATTGCTATGTGACATTCCAAATTGATATGTAAACGTTCATATAGATAAACGCTGAAAAAAAAACAGCCGCAAAGCATGGCGGGAACATAAAAGTTATGTGTGCCGCCCGGACACTTTAGGGGACGGACCAGTAGAAACAACAAAACAACAATTTGTTTATTAGCTTTAGCCACAGAGCGTGACATTTACTCATCATGGGGATTAAAGGAAACATGCAACAGCACCTTACACGTTTCCATCCAGGGTTAGATGAAGAGAAGAAGCCAGTGGTTGTTCCTATCCAGCCAACAATCGAAGAAGGATTAGTAAATCTTGCCAGCAACTCCAGCTTTTTCTTTTTATATATATATAAAACTACAGCGTTACTTTGCTGCAAAGCTGAGGTAGCACCAGGGAACCTTTGGTCACATAAGTGGTCAGCCTGTGGCGGTAATGTGGCGCGATCATGTGTTTTTCACTATAGATTACGCAATGGTGGTATAGCGTGGGTGTGAGGGTCGTCTCCGCGTCGTCACAGACTTCCCTTTAGCTTGAACATAACTTGTTTTTATACCGATTGAAGCAACACTTCTTAAGTTTTTACAAGAGCCACCCCAAAAGGTGTTTGTCCTTCACAGTCCCACGTGAACTGTCTGATCTACGCTTCAGATCTACATCCAGAAGCTCTGCATCTCTGCCTCACTCCAGTTTTCTGACTCTACTGATACTGTTCACAAAAGCTAAACTGACTGACTTTCATTTTCATTATTCATGTTTATCCTGTAGATTTCATGCAAACGTTTGTTGGGTATGTGTTCAGTCTAGTGGAGTAAAAGGTATTTGGTAACTTAAATTAATGTGTGCTAAATTAATTTGAAAGTATGAAAAAGCTATGATGTGAGAAAAAACCTAAACTGTGGAAAAAATGCATCTAACATAGTGATAATCACGGTAATCATGGTAATTGTTTAATAATCGAATCGAAGAAACCTGAATTGAAATCGAATCATGAGGTACCTAAAATGGCACACCCCTATCAGATAGTCAAACTGGATCAATGCATGTGACTATTCAAAGGACTTAAACACCTCTGAATGTTGCAATAGGAAAAAGGTTTAAGAACTAGCTGTAAATACCACTGATGGATTATGGGATGCATTCTCTGAAACATACCATGCTGTATTAACTTGCTGGTTTTAGTTAAACCCCTCTCTCTCTGGTCTAGCAACCCAGCTTATTTGAAAAGTAGTTAGAGAAACACAACTAAAGGGATAGCAGGGGAAAAAAGGGAAGAGGACCTTGGTCAACACTTGAAATGCCGGGAAGTTCAGAAAATTGTACCATTAAAATTTGTCTGGATTATTATTTTTTTTGAGATAATGATTTACACTCTTTAATTCAATTCAATTCAGTTTATTTATATAGCGCCAAATCACGACAAGAGTCGTCTCAAGGCACTTCACAAAGTAAACATTCTAATACAGTTCAGTTCATTAAGCCAATCAATAAAAACGTTTCCTATATAAGGAACCCAGCAGATTGCATCAAGACACTGACTAGTGTCAGTGTGTTGATACAATCCTCATACTAAGCAAGCATGTAGCGACAGTGGGAAGGAAAACAGTGTGCCAGCCAATGGCCCCCTCCATGAGGCCACCAACCACAGCTCAGCAGAATGCCAGTGTAGCTTCTTCTGGGCAGAAAATAAAGTTAACAGCTGAAATAACAGGAAATAATGCAATTAGAGAGTGGTGGTAGAAGAGAGTAGCAGAGTGTGGAAAGTGGTCAGTATGTCCTCCAGCAGTCTAAGCCTATAGCAGCATAACTACAGAGATAACTCAGGATAACCTAGCCTTTTAGATGGAGGCATGTGGGAGGCAGGGCCAGGGAGAAAAGTCTTTAACGACAGTAGTCCCCGCTGTACACTCCACCT
Organism: Aphyosemion australe; assembly: GCA_006937985.1. Classification (NCBI taxonomy): domain Eukaryota; kingdom Metazoa; phylum Chordata; class Actinopteri; order Cyprinodontiformes; family Nothobranchiidae; genus Aphyosemion; species Aphyosemion australe. The sequence goes on from SSNS01000091.1 coordinate 1,039,014, forward strand.
CCCTCTGCTCCCCACTCGTCTAAACCTGGGCTAACATCAGAATTTAACCATAAGCCCTATCAAATAGAAAAGTTTTGAGCCTAGTCTTAAAAGTAGACAAGGTGTCTGCCTCACGGACTAAAGCTGGGAGCTGGTTCCACAGTAGAGGAGCCTGATAGCTAAAAGATCTGCCTCCCATCCTACTTTTAGATATTCTAGGAACCACCAGTAAACCTGCAGTCTGAGAGCCAAGTGCTCTGTTAGGAACATATGGAACAATCAGATCACTGATGTATGATGGAGCTTGATTATTAAGAGCTTTATATGTGAGAAGGAGGATCTTAAAATCTATTCTGAATTTAACAGGCAGCCAATGTAGGGAAGCTAAAACAGGAGAGATGTGGTCTCTCTTTAATTCTCATCAGAACTCTAGCTGCAGCATTTTGGACCAGCTGAAGACTTTTGACTACATTCTGTGGACCTCCTGATAGTAATGAATTGCAGTAATCCAACCTTGAGGTAATAAATGCATGAACCAGTTTTTCAGCATCACTCCTGGATAGGATGCTTCTAATCTTAGCAATATTCCGAAGGTGGAAAAAGGAAATCCTACAAACCTGTTTAACGTGGGATTTGAATGACATGTCCTGGTCAAAGATTACACAGAGGTTCTTTACTTTGTTCTCGGAGGCTTTATAGGGTGGTGGTCAAGTACTCAAGGCAAGAAAATGTCTTACATTATACCTGTTCCTAAATGAAATGACTCTAGTTATTTGTTAATCTAGCAGTAAGATTACAACAAATACAAACATCTGCACATTTTCAGCTGCCCTCCAGATTTTAATTTTTACATTGTCTGTGAATATTTCTGCATTCTTGATTATTAGGGATGTCCGATATTATCGGCCTGCCATTAATATCGGCCGATATTGGCAATAAAATCTAATATTGGAAAATATCAGTATCGGTTTTCAGTCTTTTAATGACCCAACTTTTACATACCATACACATATTATACATCAAACTCTTCAGCTAATTCTCCTCTCTCTCTCTCAAAATGTCAAAATATGACAGATCTGAGGTAAAGTTTTTGAGATATTTTAGTTTATTTGGCACAACTTGTGAAGTAGAAACTTGCCCTGTGTAGTGAACGTTTGTCCTCACAGCACGTAGCTATGTGTAGCTAGACAGCTAACAAACGACTAAAACAAAAACAAGAATCTTCATCCAAGGCTTGCTTTTCTAATCTGAAGATCTTTATAAAGGTTTTATTACCATAGCTGCAATATATAGAATAAGAAAAATACATTACTAACTAATAAGGCTGGGTAAAAAAATGTATTTAATCAATTTTGGATCGATTTCAAAAAAAATTTGCAAAATCGATTCATTAGGCCTAAGATAAATTTTTCTCCTTGAATCAGAGTGATCTGGGACAGGATCTGCAGTTTCTTCCGGGTACAAATTTGTTCCAAAAACATGCTTAATGCGTACCAATATACACAAACTGCACATATACTTAACAGGAAGAAGCTCATCTAAACAATAGAAACGTTGTTTTCTACCTCAGCAACACAATTTCAACAAAATGCTGCTAAATGAAAAGAACGTAAAAAGACGCTAAGTGCACATATCAAGACAAACACGCAGTAGCGACACTGAATAATGAAGACCAGACTGAATTGAGTCAAATTTTATTTAATTGAATGGAATCGGGATTAATCGATTCAGAGTCTTATGAAATCGAATTGATTTAGGAAATTGGCCACAATACCCAGCACTACTAACTAATACACACATCTTAGGGAGAATGAGATTCAACAGCTGTTGGAGACAAAATAAATATAGTACTTTTCATGTTACTAACTTAAATTGAAGTAGTTGTCATTTCACACAGAAAATGTTTAAATGTAAGTGTGATAGGAGATATGGGATGTTAGTAACCTAAAAGGCTTTAGGGACACAGCATGTATTGGTATCAAAAATGAAGAGTCAGACAATATCGGTACAAGGGATATCAGTAAAAAAGCCAATATCAAGCTTCCATATTGATTATAGAATTTATTTTCATGGTTACTACTTTTTCTTTCATGTAACGTAGATAACTTGAGACTATCTGTGAAGACAAGCAGCCATTTAAGTGGAAATGAGGGGAAAAGGAAAACAAGTGGATGCTCAGGAAATGTTAAAAAAGGATGCAGGCTACAGATCGTTGTCAAGAATGTTTTCCATCACATCAACAGTGTTGAGTCACTAAAAAGGCATCTTTGCTCTGAAGGACTTGGCTTGTAGACAAAGAAACCAACCCTTAAGCAAGACGAGATCAGAGTTCCTTTCAGCCGTGTTGTTCTGAACCGTGGTTAAAGTGAGTTCCATTAGTTCCTGTTTTTCTTTCTTCACAGTGCTGGTGTGATTTGGTTGGCAATGTAAATGATGAGAGGTTGCAATAAGTCCTGATAAATATTGTCTTTAAGTGTTCTCTTAACATAAGCTTAGAAAGCTTGCCTCCAGACTCGTAGGAAGAAACATCCAGCCAGACGTTTAGTGTGTGGGTATTGTGTGGTTGTGTTTAGTCTTTATGTTGTTGATCTATGCTTTAATCGTGGGATCGCTTCCCTACTTTCTTTAAAGTTGTCTAATCTTTTCAATAAAAACAGTTCTTTCTCATCATATGGCTTCCATCCAGTGTGTTTATGAAAATCATTGACTTTTGAATTTAGGTGAACTCTCATTAAACACCTTTCTCTTTAGAGGGGCTGATTTAAGAAACCCTCTGGCCACCTTAAACTAATTGCATGTTTCATAAACTGATAAGAAAAGAAATCACACAGGTTACAGGCTGCAGCCCATACATCTTATTTAGATATGCACACTTCTTTAAGCATCCAATTTAGGAGCTTAGCTGACTTTTCTTCTTATCAGTCGTTTCACCCTCTGCTTAAATTGCATACTCTCGAAACTTGGTTTGCGCGGGGTTTGATTTGATGCCTACAACGCTCCCCAGTGCTGTGATCTCTGTCGTACATATTCTGAAATGGAATGAGTCTAAATCACAAAATCAGTTTAGTGTTGTGTTTCCTGTCAGCGTCTGATGAGTTGAGCGTGCTGTATCATGTGCAGAATCATCAGTCCATCCCCTCATACCCGAGAGACTTCAATATTGTGTGTGTACTCATTTGCCATTGGCTCATTTGAATGTGTGCAGTGTCAGTGATGAGCAGCCAGAATTGGTGAGGCATAATAATGCTCTAGGAAGGGATGATATGGATTCTCTGTTGGGTTTTACCATTATTATCCTGGTTGCCAGGATTTTTGAAAGTCCTGGATACTGCAGCATTTACAAGGGCTTAATGAACCTGCTCACTTAGACATGCATTCTCCCGCTAGTCTCCTTCACTACTGGCACATGGGTCATGGGCAGAAGAAACAGGTCCAAATCCATCATTTAATCAGGGTTCGTACGGGTGCTTGAAATCCTTGAAAATGCTTGAATTTCAATAACGTGTTTTCAAGTTATGGAAAGTGCTTGATTTCTGTATTGAGTCCTGGAAAATGCTTGAAAAACAAACTGCACGGTTTTGTTTATAAGATCACCCAAGTTAGTTTGATGAAAAAACTCAATTTGTTATTTTTGTTAACGTTAAAAACTAGAGAGCGATTATTTCGCTTTTAGTAAACACGGCTGCGGCTGCTCTCAGAGGGTCCGCTCCTTTCTGTCACACCGGTCTGTTAGCAGCAGGCTCCTCCTACTATAGAGACCAGCCGCTGGACCGGCGGTGTACGCTGGCTTCGCTTTGAAGCAGACCTACTTTACCGATGAGACTTTTATGCTAGTAGCCTCGTGTGTGAGAGCACTGCTTTGGGTCTGGGATCCAGCTGTGATAATTAGTTATGAAACCAAGACTGGAGTAGAGCAGGGAACAAAAAAAAAAACAGTAAGAAATATCTTTTTCGGTGCTAAAAAGTCTGTTATGAACCGCAAAGCCCCGTTCCTCCTGCTGCAGCTAGCCTACGTCAGACGTCGGCTGCATCATTCACAAACTTTGTTTACAAAACACCTCCGAGTTCACGAACTAATAAAATACCGAAAAAAAAAATTGACTGCATCTGGGAAAGTAAACAGCAGCAGAGCTAACTGTGTTCAGGTTTGTCACTAAACATGTAAATACCAGTAATTTAATGAAGCACCTTTGTCGTTCATGGCATCTATTTGTGAGCAGAAGCATGGACCGTGTTTGGCTGAGAAAGCAGACCCGAGTTCACGTGGCAAGCCATTTTATCATTTAATCAAAAGCTAGTAATTCCTATTTTACATAGAAACAATATAATTAATCCTAGTCCAGGTCATATTCTTTCTAGTCACAATTCAAACTAAAAATATCAACAACTATTTTTACTAGCAGAAATACAATCCCTATTTGTTCATCGAGTATAATTATTTATTTTCATCAATTAATGGTTCTGCAGATGGAGGGAGGGTTGTGATCAGATATTTCAGTAATGGGTGGTAATAGTCAGAAATTTAGCAGGAGCAGGATTTTAAACATAGCTTCTATAAGAGCTGCAAAAGTAGGAGCAAACCTTGACCTTAGACACATTTCAAAATGTAAAATGTGATGTTTTTATTTACTTTGTCCCTGCTTTGTGGAATATTACAAGATAATATTTATAATTATGTTCTGATCACATTTTTTTTGCCCCCGATCCATGTCATAGGATTTTGATACCAAGTCCCAATCCAACACCTCAGCAATGCATTCAGTTAATAAGAAGAAAGTAGAAAACATCCAAGTTGTCCTTTCAGATTTATTTATTTGTAACTTGGAATATAATAGAATACTTTATTTGTCTGAAACCAAACAGTAACAAATTTGTCTTTTAACAGGGCTCAACTTCCTGTTTTGATGTAATTTCCTCAGATTAGCTGCTAAAAAACATCACTCTGTCAGGAAGAACATTGATAATAAATGTGTTAATATTCGGAATATGTTTGATAATAGCCTCATTGCTCATAATTCAAATTGTTTAAATAGTATGTGGCAGTGTTTTGCAATAAGCATTACTATGACTGCACCCATGTTGAGGCTTGCTCTTCCCTGCACAACACGGCTCATACCGTGGCTCTAGGAGACTGCAAAAACCAACGTTTGCAACCTCAGAGTCATCCAGTGTGATTAATATATGGCTATCTTGGCTGTGTTTTTGCTGTCCGTAGACAGTTTCTCTTTGTCTTTTAGTGTATCTTGAGTGTCAGATGGCTGTGTGTTTTTGTCTGAGTTGCTGCTGTGAACTGGGAGAGCAGGGTGTTTGGTTTTAAGGTAACAGACTAGAACTAAAAGCAGGCAGGTTAAAATTAAAACTAAGTCATTGTCATTTCGTTTGAAAATTTCTATCTGAGGATAAATTAAGGTCACACTAGTTGCTTTATAAGGTTATAGCTAATCTTTTTCACCTGATTCCAGTAATTTAAAATCACGTGATCAGGCCTGATTTTTGATCCTGTGATCGGATAAGATCATCTCTATTATATAACAGTAATAAATTCATATGATAGTGAGGTGAAACTGTCCTCTTGAGTCCTAATGTATTGTTTTGTCTTTGCCGTGTGGTGCTTGAAAAGTTTGAAAATGTACCTTGAAAATGCTTGAAAAGTGCTTGAATTTGTCAGTGGAAAAAGTGTAAGAACCCTGTTTAATGAGCTTTAGATAACAGTGGGAGGGTTATTATTCATTATTATTGTTATTTTTACAGACTGGTTCTGCTTTTCAAGAGGTGCCATTGCTTCAGCTTATGCTTGCCTAACCCGATCGAAATGATTAGACGTGCTAAGCAACAAGGGCAATTTTCTACCAAATTTTTTGATTGACTTCGTCTTTAAGAAGATTAAGGGAAAGAATAACTATCGATCAGGAGGTTATTGAATTAAATGGGATGTGTGCACATCTGCACTTGGATTATTTTGGTTTTTAATGAGTTAGAGGATTATTGTCACTAATGAAAAATGTATCCTTTAATTTGTTTCCCTATTTGCTGTCGCTGGATTTATTTTCTTAATCCAAGACGCTGCACTGTGGCTTCTCTGGTTTAAAAAAAAAACATCCCTAGATAATAGGAGCAATTTCTTGTTCAACATAGCCTTCCTTTGTCTCAAGCTAATTCCTCTCTACAAGGTCATTTTTAAACAGGTGTTTGTGTTACGAAAATGCATGAAAGGATTTGGGTAAAGACCAAGCCCACATGCAAAACAAGTAATGGCTTCTTACTGGTTTTACCCCATTAATTCTGACAAGTTTTCATTTAGTTTTAAATTTATGCCAGACCTTTAGTTTTGTTGGACTTCAACAGTGCTTCCTTATAGATGAATTCAGAGTAGAAAAAGACTAAAGAACCAGAGGGCCCAAACCATTCGGGGATCCAGTCAGAATCTTGCTTTTCCGATAAATGTCACAGGATAGGGTTTTCTGGCTGCAGCTGTATTATAATGTCGATGATTTAGAAATTTAAATCTGTCTACTCCGAGATATAAACTTGTTGCCTAGAAATCTAGACACACCTTAGCAGTAGCAAAAGATTTTGCTCTGCAGGTCGTTCTAGCCACGCTCTATTGTAGCCTCAGCAGGTCTACCATTGGCCCGAACAATTTTAGGTCCAGCCAATCACAGCACTATATTTGTGGGCGGGATTCGCAACAGAGCTGCAATGGAGAAAAACTACAAAGAAGGCGTCGGCTCAGGAATGTCATTTGGAGCAGCTTTGACATCAACTTCGGACTATTTAGACTTGGGGTGTTTCTCAATGTCAAGGAACCTCGCCTTGATGCCTTGGTCCCGCCCCGGTTGCCTAGGAGATATGTCATAAGGAACCGCCAAGGCGTGTTCCAATGTTTATGTGCTACGCAGGCATTTGTCCTCGGTTTGTTAGCCGTTTAGCTAGCTGACCAAGGATACATGGGAGGTGTCTTGTTGCCTTCTCTCGGTCAAATATTTCCCAGAATACAGCGTGGTATTTTCAAAAGGATCTTGAATCAGGAGCTGGCAGCAGCTACTTTGACGGAAAATTTCCAGTTTAAATGTAAATCAACTAATTGTAGCTATTGGGCTTATATCTAAAATGTTTTTTTAGATCCAAAGCAGTTGGTTAGTTGCTTAGTAGTCGCTTACACTTTGATTTAACCAATATATACACAATTAAAAAGGTAAAACGGCTCGTTTTACATCTGAAACGTATGATGGGCGGGTTAGGGAGGTAAATAGAGCATGTAAGCAAAAGGTAGGCTCTGGGCAGCCATGGTCACGTGAGAAGTCTGTTCCATTGTTTTCTTTGACCAAGGAAGGACAGTGTCCTCGTAAGCAAGGTGGTTCTCCTTGACATTGAGAAACACCCTTGGGCTTTTATTTGAGACACGAGCAGATAGAGGTACTTAACTCATTAACTGCAAGCCGTTTTCTGACCAGAAAGCCCCTGACTGCCAGTGTTTTTGAGCATTTTTACTGTTTTTTGAAGAGTCACAGAACATTGTGCTCTATGATCATGTAAACGCCAAAACTACCAAAAGAAAGAGTAGATTCACTTTTTACATCAGGATGAATCGCCGTATTTCTCACGTTATCCGTTCTTTCACAATCTGGTGCCCAAGCGCCGCTGCAGAAGCGTTTCCGGTTCGGCGCATCGTTTTTTTCACAGCAACGGCCCAAAACAAACTCGTAATCCATTGATTTTCCACTTCCTGATCATGTGATGTGTTACATACACGGATGAAGATCCGCTTTAGACACGTGATGTTTGTTCTCATGGTGCGGGGGCTTGCTCCGACGCCCGCCCCGTAAAAAAAGGGAAATGACGACTATAGTCGTCATTGGCAGCTAGCGGTTGGATGTGACTTTAGTCGTCAATGGCAGTGAATGAGTTAAGTCCTTTTTTTAAAGAAAGGATGTATTTGCTGCTGCTTCTTCTTCAACAGTGTATATCGGATTGCACCGTTGATTTCCATAGCGATGAAAACATCACATTATTCTGATTGGTCCTAGTGCTGTCTATTAGCATGTGGAGACAGTTTGAAAGACAACCGTGGAGTCCACCCCATGACTGAGCTCTGTCTTTGACTTGTGGTCAGACTATACATTTGGATGACTTACCAGGCTGATAAACTTTTGTAGTCTTTGCAAATCTGCTATTGGTATAATAATGGATGTCATTTCATACACCTGTAACAAACCATTATGATGCTACATAATTGTTCATTCAATGAGGAACAAGCCTATGAAGGGAAAAGGAAGGCCTAAAGTTCAGACTGGCTCTGCTTTAATCTCCTGTGTTGAGAAGCTGCTGTGATTTCATTGAGAGGTTCACAAAGAAACCTCTGATCTCTTGATCTACACAGTACACTGCCACCTACCATTGCCCTCTGAAGCTAATATAGTTGGAAAGAAAACAAGAGGGAAACTCACCAAAGCAGTAGATAACTTCAGAAATGTCCCCTGTCTATCATTTAACCTAAATTGTTTGGTCAAGCTTACCTTGCACGCACCACCTGGAGCTTTGGATTGTCTGATTGCCTCCTTAAAACTGTATACCAGTGTTGACACTCCTGGAGGAATTGGGATTGTTTTTCGCCCTGCTGATCACCACTTCAGTCATTTAAGTGCAATACACTCAGAGCCCAGGTGCAGTGAGGTAAATAAGTGCTTCTCCAACCCATGTTGTGCCCCCTGTTGGCTGCCGTCAGAAACTTGTGTTCAGATTCTCCGTTTACTTACTCCTGTCTGACTTATTTCTCTCCTCGTGTCCTCAAGTCAACCCAGCTAGAACGTACACTCTCTCTGCAGGCATGTTGATATCTTTAATTAAAGTAATAGTATTTTACTCTGACTAATGTCTTCTGTGGAGACTTTACGGTGATTAAGACAGTTGCAAAGTGGAGTATTTGCTCTATCAATAAAATCACTGAGTCAAATCACTGTTATGAATCAGAGACTCTGTTCTTTGGGCAAAACCTGAGCCTAACATAATCCTTGCCAAATGGACTGGCAATTAGCTTAACTAAGGACTTTTTGGTCCTTGCCAATGCACAGGCTCTGCATTTTAAACAGAGGAGAGGAGCATTCACTCAGTTTGTGTATTCATCCAATCTTCTGCTGCCTCCTCACATACAAACAGGCCAATAAACAATGTATACCCACACTGACCCATGGATACTGAAATTCATTGTACTTATAATACAGCTTTTGAATTATAATAGGAGTTTGGAGAAAAGAAGTAATTTTTCTGCTTGCTGTGAAGAAATCAGCTGAAATCTATCATTATAATTAGCCTAATTAAGGTAAAGGTCTCATACAAGCCCTAAAATACATCTTGTCTGTGCTTCGAATATTTGCAAGGCTTCTAAGATAAAGAAGGTCCTAATGTTTTGTGGTAGAAACCGGCTGCTAACGCACTCCATGATCTACAACCCAGTTCTTTGACCCTCTCTATTAGCTGGGGGGAATTCGGCATTTACTGCATGTATATGTGTTATACTATGAACCAGATAGAAAAAAATGAAATGTCCCTGAAGCATGTAGGAACACACAAATAGGGCATGTAAAATATGACTTTACCCAGAGGGACTTCTCTTTTGCACAGTGTATTTATTCCACTATTTGCAGATGACTGAAAACAGTTAAGTACTGTGGCAATTGCTTATTTCCCTTTGTCAGAATGATGGATGGGGTCCCACCTATCATACTGTGCAGAGGTTCCAAACTCTGTTGACAATGAAGGATTGTCCATTTGTGCCATGGACAGAGCACATCAAAACGGGTGAATAAAGGCCTCCAGGAAAGCAATTATAAACGCTGGCTTGTTCTTGCAGCTGTTTATGACTGAAAGAGTTTAAAGTATGGGATTTCTTCATGTTGTATGCTCATATCGATCTGACCTGGTGGACACACAAGCCTAAATATTCAGTTAATAAGATTTATGTCAACAGAGAGTGTTGAGGATTTGACCATTTTGGAGGATTGTAGAAATTATTTGTGGTGTGTATTCGCAAGATTCTGGCAATGAGATATACTCAAAGAAAGTAGCCTGGCCTGCCAGACTCGACCTCTGTCTATTCTACACAGAGGATGAGTCTGGATACTGAGAGGCAGAGAGCACCATGAGGGGCGGGACTAGCCAGCTCAAAATTAACCAATCAGAAGACGGTATCGCGCGAGATATCGCGCTGTAGTTTTTTAGCTGTAGTCAGAGATGGAGCAGCTGGTATATTAAACTTTTTCCAAATCCAGTTGGTAGCACGGCGCAAACATCTTTCTTTAGAAGAAAGGCTTTTAGCGCTAATTCTTGTTGTGGTTTTAAAGACATGTCCAAGTCATTTAGAACAGAGGAAAGAGTCGCAGCGAACTCTGATAAAGACGCCATCTTTGTTGTTTATGAGAAACTGAGCATCGCGGTGTGTGACGTATGCTGCTCAGCGCTGATTGGCTCAGTGAGAACTCTCAGGGGGTGGGGTTATTTCAATAGGAGCGTTACCAGGCCCTTTGCTTCCCATAAGGAAGCATTGGTATGGCTGGCCAGGCTACAAAGCCAGATATTTCCAAGACTAAAAAGGTCTTGCTGATGTCTTAAAACAGTTGTAATTTCTAAAATGTTATAGCAACTCAATTTGTTTACGAATCAACATCAATATTTTTCATTATACAGTTATTTACATGAATAAATACATCTACCAGCAGTTTAATGTAGCCCTTCTTTGTGTATCCAGGGGTCAACGTTGGCATGAAATGTCCTAATACTTCTGAAAGTAACTGTAATGAGAAATTTTTTTTAAATAAAATAAAATTGAACCTACAAATACATTTGTGCCATAATACGATATTGGATATTGAAATGGTTTTTCCAAATGAACCCAACCCCCGAATAGACTGCTGCCTTCTTAAAACAACGTTTACACAATAGCTTTTCATTAAGTTCTATTTTATTTAGAAAATTTGGACTTTTTAAGATACGCTCTTTTATCAGCTAAATTTACAGCTGGTACATTTGCTTTGGGATATTTTATCAGGCATGTAATAAGAGTTAAAGGTTTCAGGTGCTGCTGTACTCTCGTTTTTTTCTTTATATGGATCAACACACTGTAAAGTAAAAACAGATGGCTCAGCAGCACAGATGGTGATACATATTCTAAACTCAATTATTCAATTTATTTGCTGAGAATAGAAGAATTATGAGCTGCACCATTTTGGTCAATATGATTATCATGCTCCTTTTGATTGGGATTTGATAGACACTCACAAAAGTCAGTTCTGCTACCAAACACTGTAAAGTCGTCTGTAAACGCTGGAGGTCACAGGCTGAGTGGCAGTATTCCCCACATCCAGCCCGACCTATCCGTCTGACTCCACTTCACCCCATCTCCCTGGCGCACTTCCAAACTTGACCTGTCACTTGGGTGGTGAGTTGTGCTGGTAGGCAGCAGCAGAATACCCAACCAAGCACATATGGATGAAAGGAATCAACGTCCACACAAACATGCACACTTCAAAGCACTAACAAGCCAAGAAAGGGAGATTGACCCATTTAGAGAAAAAAATCAATTGTGATTTTTCTTTATTCATGCAGGTTTTTCCTTTTATAATCTACGTGTAAGTGATTTTATCTGCATGTAAGGTAAAACAGCAGACTTGTGCGTGTCTCCGTGTTAAGTGTGACTATATACAGTCTGTGTTTGAAGTAGTGAACATGGAAACTCAAGAGCGACATCAGAAAAAGTAGAGAGAAGAGGGTTGACAGAGAGAAGGGATTAGGAAGACCTGGGCACAGATGGCTGTGGGAGGCAGATGTCCCCGCTGAGCTGTTCAGGGTACTCGCTGCCAACCCAGAGATAGCGACAGAAGTACACAGAGCAAACAGACTACTGCAGAAGGGGAGGTGAAATTCCGGAAAACAGATGCTAAAAAATACGTTGCATGCTCACAAATGTCACCAGAACCAGCTAAACACAAGGGAAAGAGGAAAAAATTAATTATCTTCCCTGTTTGAAGGATTTTATTCACTAAAATACTCACATAAATAATTTTAAGTTAAATAAAAATCTGAATGGAATCAACTTTGTTGTGACAGAGTTCTGAAGATCTGTGCGTGGCCTTCTAGTTTATGCATGATGTGTGTGTTACCTTTCATGTGCACCCTGTCTGATAGTCTGACATGCTTTCAAATTTTTGTCTTAATATGTTAACAGAAAGTTTATTTTGGGCTTTTTTAATCTGTTGCATTTGAGTTTTCTTTGACTCCGGATTTTTTTTTGTTCTGTATAGTATGCTGGTGAAAGTTCTCAGTCATCCAGGTCATGGTCATCCAAAAGGGTTTAAATTAAGACAACTGGACTTCTTTGATTTCTTAGAAGACGTTTCGCTTCTCATCCGAGGAGCTTTGTCAGTTCTGACTGGAATATGGGAGGGTCAAGTTTATAAGCTGTAGCTGTCTTTTGTTGCTCAACGAGTAGAAACTGCCTATGAATACCCCTCCTCCCATCCTCCTGATGAGTCATCGGGGTAGTTAGTCTCTATTGTGAGGACTGTCCAGACTTTTACATAGGAGAAACTAAACAACAACTACACAAGCACATGGCACAACACAGGAGAGCCACCTCTTCAGGCCAAGACTCTGCAGTCCACCTACACCTGAAGGACAAGAGACACACTTTTGAAGATGACAAAGTACACATTCTGGACAGAGAGGATAGATGGTTTGAGAGAGGAGTAAGGGAAGCTCTCTATGTTAAACATGAAAATCCTACACTAAATAGAGTTGGAGGCCTCAGGTTTCACCTTTCCAACACTTATATTGCAGCTCTGAACCTAATTCCCAAACAGTTTCAGTATAAGCCACACCCACATGCATCTGATCAATGCAACGATTCACTCACAATAGAGGCTAACGACCCCGACGACTCATCAGGAGGATGGGAGGAGGGGTATTCATAGGCAGTTTCTGCTCGTTGAGCAACAATAGACAGCTACAGTTTATAAGCTTGACTCGCCCATATTCCAGTCAGAACTGACAAAGCTCCTCAGATGAGAAGCGAAACATCTACGAAATCAAAGAAGTCCAGTTGCCTTTATTTGAACCCTTTTGGATTCTTTTCAGAAACAGCACCTCTTCTCTCTGCCTTTTCTCCTTTGTTTGGGCATCTCTGATACAGATCATCATTTTATCTACTCTTAGAATAGATTATTAGTGTTTCAATTTAAATTAACTTGTTTATTTTAGCCTAGTGTGGTATTTTTCCATTTCTGTCACTTTGCACAACTTTAGGAAAAAAGTTCATCCAATGACACTCCATTTTTCTTATATAACATGAAATTTACATGATCAAATAAATAATTTTGGCCCTTCAACTATATGCAAAATAAATGTTGTAATGCAGTAATACCACTGATACAGATTAGGTGGATCCGGAATCTTAACGTGTCAACTGATGCAACAAATTATGGCACTGAATAAATCAACTTTGTGCAAAACAGGTGCTGTTTTAATTGGATTGCACAGGTGATCAATGTCTGAAATTCACACGTTCATAAATGTCAATTTTAACAAGAAAAATATAAATGATCATGAATAAAATAGAATGTGTCACACCAATAGGTGTTTTGTTCAGTTTCTGTTTTCTATATTTCTACCTCATCTGCTCACAATCTTCTTTGAAGCTGTGAGAAAAAAGTAGAAAAGAAGTAAAGTAGTTCAAACTTGCTAGCTTTGGTTTTACAAGAAGTTGTTTACATTGTTTACACTCTTTTCATACTTTCATGCTTTAGCATGGTTTAGTTGTTTCCCTAATCCAAAACAGTTGATTCACCTGTTCAGGACCTCATTGAGCTCAGCAGAAACCTGATTAAAATCAGGTGTGTTGAAGCAGGGAAAACAGTCAAACATGCTGGATATCGACCCTCTGGGAAGGGAGTTGTGAATCGCTGCTGCACTTTTATTAATTTATAATTAGGGATGTAAAAAATATTGATACACTGAAATTTCCTGATATTTCATGTTATGATACTTAGTCGATACTAAAATGCAGTGTATTGATTTTCCTTTTTATTAAGAATTTTCATGCAAACATTTACTGTATTTCTTTTGTGTGGTGCAATTCACACTCCAACCACTAGGTGGCAGCAGTTTTTACTGCCTTCATTCTGACGGAACAACGAGACCTCCCGATAACGCTGGATGTGTTTTGGAAGTGTCTGGCTGAGTTTTCCAGTTAAATTCCGTCTTAAAAATTGCAAATATCATCTGGCTTTAAGTTTCTCAAAAGTGCCTAAAGTTATTACAACTGCAATAAAAAAAAATATATAAACAATTTTCACTTTCTGATTAGAGACAGTGGGCTGGTACGCACCAGTACGCAGTAGTTAGTTATAAGTTGTTGTAGTTGTATTTATATTCATTTGAGTGTGTAAATTTCCCATTAAGACCAAAACAAATCTGCATCTGCTTGTATAAGGGGGCAGCAGTAGCTCAGGAGGTAGCGCGGGTTGTCCAGCAATCGAAAGGTTGCAGGTTTGCTCCCGACAGAGAATTCTGCTGTTGTGTCAGTGGGCAAGACACTGACCCCTGCTGTCCACTGCAAGTAAAAGCATCGCGAAACGGCTGTGAAACGTACTACGCGGCAATTAGCTGCCGATATAGTGGACAGGTTCCTTTCCACCGGCAGCTATGTGTAACATTTTGAATGCATTCCAAAGGCAACGGGACGCTTTCATTACGTCTCGAGTCTATTTTTTACGCGCTACACTTCTGAAGCACGTCAAACTCTGCAGTTTAGATCGGGACAGACAGGAAGTCAAACACGAAGACAGTGTCTTCCTGAGTCGCTTCCTGTTGGGAATGAGCTCACAGGTAAAACGGTGCTATTACGTTGCGCGCCGGTTTCATGTCCTGTGGAAAGCTGGGGTGAACCCTCCCTGCCTGCTGGTGGTGGTCGGAGGGACTGATGGCACCTGTGCTCAGCAGCTTTACCTCTGTCAGTGAGCCCCAGGGTAGCTGCGGCTACATTGTAGCTCATCACCATCAGTGTGTGAATGTGTGTGTGTGTATGTAAAGCGCTTTGGAGTCCTCTGACTCTGAAAGGCACTATACAAGTGCGGGTCATTTATCATTCATGTCTGGTCATAACAGGGTCAATGCTGAAGTTTGAAGTTAACCCTACTTCAGTTGCTGAGTTCTGCTGAGCGAAGCTTCCCAAACTGAGGCCCATCAATGCACAAGAACACTTGCATGGCCTGGCTATCATAAACTCAGCTCAGCTCAACTCAGAAGTAGCACAGCATAAGATGACCTCATTCATGACTTTGCATCCTGAAAAAGATGTGTGCATCTGCAAAATGTTTCTGCCATTGTTAAAAGAGGCTGTTCATTTAATCTGTTGCTACTAAAGTTGTAAATTTCATGATATCATTTTCAGGAGGACCTCAAAATACACCCCCTCCCCCCTCAATATTCTTCTAAGCGGAGCACCGGCACTTGTCTTTTCCCCACTTCAACCACTGATTAGGGACAAAACATTTTAATTACACGAAGATTAAAAGTGCAGAGGAAATATTGGGCACAAAGCTTTAGAAAACAGAAACATTTTTTAAAATGTGCATTCAATATCAAAAAGTGGTTCTTTGAAAACATTAAGCACATTTATCAAAAAGAAGGGAATGAATGAGTGCAGTCATAGAGGACAGAAACCCCATTGTAAGTGATCTGGTGTACTATTTTCCATCTGCTTATAAAGACATTTTTGAAATGAAATAAGGCGTAATTAAAATGCTCCCAGGGCCCAGACTGTATTACAGGACCCAGAACTCTAATGTGTGTGTCTGGGATTTGTCAGCCACCCACTGCGTGCCTCAGTTTGATCTCACTTTCTTTAATGCCAAGCAGAAATGCAGCTATTTACATTCTCGTCTTTTCCTTCCCTGATATTGCATAATGATTTCCATAGGGGAGACACGGGCCATTATTGATGGTGAATGTCAAATTCCAGTCAGTCATTACCAGCTCACAACTGGTCCATTAATAAAAAAGCACTAAAAACTGGGATGCTGTGAATGCATTTGGTTTTTGAGAATGCTTTTCTTTAGTTTTCACATGCAAAATATTTACAATTAGCATAACTCAATATTAATATTTTTTCATGCAGACATCATAATTGTTCATACTTGCCTTTTTTTAAACAAAACTGCTGAGTGAAACTGAAATAATTAACGTTAATTTAAAATTTGAAATATTTGCAATTACTGTTATATTTATTTTGTTGGAAACAGTTTTGATAAGTGGATAGTTATCCACATTAAAGTCACTTGGATTATTAGATTATTAGCCGACATTATCAAGAGTCATCCCTCAAGTAATTGTCAACCTGCGTGTGCGGCACCTACTGGAGGTTTGAAGTGCCTAGTGTTGGACCAGCAAGTGTAAATGACAGGATGCTTTAGAGCAGTGTCCTCAGCGCCTCCCTGTCCTACATGTTTCCTATGTTGCCCTTTCAAACACCAGTGTTTCCTGCTGCCACACACCTGACTTAAAAGAGTGAGAAATTAATTAGGGTTCTGCTGCACTTGATGTCATCCTGAGGACGCGATGCAAATATGTAAATCTGGTGTGCTGAAGCCACCATGGTTGAGAAACCCTGCTTTAGAGATACTGTGCAACTCTGATTAGGGCTGGGTAAAAAAATTTATTTAATTGATTTTGGATCGATTTCATATGAATTTAGCAAAATTGATTTATTAGACCTAAGATCGATTTTTCCCCTTGAACCAGACGGACCTGGGACTGGATCTGCAGGCATTTCCAGGTACAAATAAATTCCATAAACATGCTTAATATGTACCAATACACAAACTGCACATCTCGTCATTTTCTACCTCAGCAACACCCAATTCCAAGAATAAGCCGCTAAATAAAAAGAACGTAAAAAGACGCTGAATGCACATATCAAGAGAAACATGCAGTAGCGACAATGCTATATGATCCTATCCAAAAATTATTCATATTTTAGACCAGACTGAATTGAATCGAATCGTAATTAATCGATTCAGAGCCTTATGAATTGAAATCGAATCGATTTAGACCACAATACCCAGCACTAACTCTGATAGACTGTGCAATTTTTTGAAGAGATGTTGTGCTGACCTTGTTGCAGTTTTGTGCAATCCTAGTGTGCAATTCCAAAACACACACTGTACAATTCTTTTTGAGATTGTGTGCTAAAACATCACAGTTGTTGTTGACATACATTGCAATTCTTGCCGGGATGCTTTGCAATTGTAATGATGCTGGACAATTCATTTAGGTATTCTGTTCAGTTGTTTTGTGATGCTGTGCCATATATGTGCAATGCATGTCATAGTATACTAAATCAGTTTTAAATACATGAATATGATTTTATTTTACCAATGGGCACCTGCAGAAAAATATCAGCAGAAAGTGTTTCCCCTTTAGTTTTTCTGGCTGGCCTGTCACACCCAAAAAGTCCTAACTATCATTGTGTCAGTCATCTTCCCTCAACATATGTACTCATTGGCTTTCAGTTGCCTCTTTTCTTGGATCATCGTCATTCTCTTGCCACTTGTGTTTGAGTTTACTTTAGATTTGCAAATAAATAAATAAATAAACAACGTTAATTTCTACATTCTGCCCCCTGATCCCTCTACCACAATGAACCAGTCTGAAACTAGAAGTCTTTGGTACAATTAAAATACTTTAATATAACGTTTTTCCCCTAAGGCAATAGTTATTTTAGAATGAATGTTTAATAATTTGACTACATACAAAAAAATAAATAATAATTGACCATAAACTGCTAATTACATGTATTTTTGTCTAGTGAAAAATGAGTGAGTTGAGAGGACATGGTGCTCATTTGCATGGACACTGAGTACATTTGTGTGAATCTTATTTAAACTGACACAAGAGAAGTGATTTCAAAGTGGGTCCTCAGCCTACAGGTTGCTTTATTTTAAATTACATCAAAGAAACAAAGACTCATTCATTCCCCGTGTGTTTTCACCGTGACCCATGTGGAAGGAAAGTTCAAATGAAAACTGTTTATCTGTAAATCTGTTCAGGTGCTACACTCCTGTCCTTTGGATCTTTTAACAATGGTTAAATAAAATAAAGTGTTTTTATTCAGCACCGACTCACTTGAACGTTCTCAGAGGTTTTACCTATTGTAGTATAGAATGATTGCATTTGACTCAGACAACAGATTTTCTGACATTGTTCTTTTTGTTTAACAAAAGACCGTTGCAGCAGACCAGTTAAATCATGTTTGTCTAGCCGGGCTTTTAATGTGACATTTAAGAGTGTGTGCAGTAGCTCTTGAGCTGCAAATGTTTTATGTTTCTCTTATATTCACACATTAATACAAATGGATTTCCTGATGTGGAAAATGATCACCCATTATGCTTCCACAAGGACAACTTATTTTTTTGTCGTTTCAAAGTTCCAGCTCTCCATTTTTATGAGGCTGCTGAACTATAAGCTTCTCTGTTTTATTTGGTCAAAGCGGCATTCGTTCAGTCAGCCATAAAGGTGCAGTATGCAGTGTTTTCTGGAAAGTTTTTTGCCATGTTGCTTGAAATGATCTTCATTACCAATGGCAACCAATAAATTAAATGTTTTGTAAAAAATGAATAGTTTTAATCAAATGTACAATTTTGGAAAAACCCCATCCAATCATTGTTCATAATGATTAGATCTTGACATCTGCCTATAACCTTGTGTGTGCACGAATCACGCGTTCTCGCCTCAGAGCAGTTGAACAGGAAGCAAAGCCAGAGCCAGGCTGCATAGTGTCATGGACAGAATGTCACATTCGGTTTGTAAATTCCATTGAAGGAGTTTTAAATGGTCTGTTTAGAGTCTGGTTCTGTTCTTGTTGAGAAACGTTTGGATGATGGAGTTATTGTCTGGGAACACAGCTCACTCAGCTCTGTCGGCTGGCAAAACAGTTGCACGAGATTGCGTGTGTATGTGTGTGTGTGTGGCGCCATGAGCAGGTAGGAAAGCAAAGTTTGATTCGGGTTCTAGAAGTTTCTACTTGTCAGTGGTGGGGTTTCCTCAGATTGTCGGTGATTTTTCACCATAAAAACACCACACGCTACATCAGCGAGCATACTAAATTGGGGGTGGGGTGGGGGGGGTGATGCAAAGTGAGTAGGAGAAGGTTTGGTTTGGTTCGGAGTTGGTTCTGGAAGTTTTGACCTGAACTGCAGCTCAGTAGAGCTGTGTGTCTAATAAACCTTGTGTGTGTGTGTGTGTGTGTGTGTGTGTGTGTGTGTGTGTGTGTGTGTGTGTGTGTGTGTGTGTCAAGTACCAGTGTTATACAATTTTCTGCAACCATTAGAACCTGTGACTCTAGGGGGGAGCCTGAGGAAAAGAAGTCAGACCTTTCAAATTTTATTTATTTTTTTTCAAAATGTAGCTTGCTTGAACAGCTTTTCAGGAATACATACTGTACCTTTAATGTCTAAAAAACAGACAAGAACACTGTTGATAACATGAATTAAGCCAGAGATTTCTCATATGGTGCAATTAATGATTTTTTTTACCTGAATTCATTCTAGTGGTGTTCTCAAATGGACATAAACACTTGTGAAATCCTCCACCTATGTGGGTGGAAACTGTTGGAAAAGGAGCTTTAACCTTTTACTTTTATTCAGAAGTGAGATTTTTCAAGATTAAGGAGAGCTTTAACTTTGTCTGGCTTTATGTCAGCAAAACACTCAAAGGTATTCAAACATAGATCACTTATCAAGTTTTTACTTGGCGAGGAAAAGATGCACTTTGAGTTCAGCCGACATTGGCGGTTGCAGTAAAATGAGGATTTGAATACTTCAAATCCATTAAAAATATCTGCTTTTATACAATTTACTAATAAATGAATACTTGGATATGTTTAAAACCTTTCAGAATGAGATTTCAAAATCTTTTCAGTTCAACTGACCTTTTGCATATCTTTGAATGACCATGAGCCAGTATTTATCCTCCTTATTGTCTGTGATGTCACATACTGGTTTCATCATTGGGTCTGTGTGGATTAAAGCTTGAAAGCTTCAGATGTGTCCCACCGTTGGTCACAGTCGGACGGATTATATTAGGGATTAAGAGCCTAGCGTTCTCTACCTCCATGTCACAGCACACACAATGTCCTTATTCTCCCAACCCAGATCAACTCCCAGACTACCCAACAAACACATGCACGACCTTGTGAAAGGGACAAAAATATTAACCAACCGCTAGCAAAAAATCATGGGATGTTATTGAGAAAATAAAATCAAGTTGAAATTCAAAGCTAAAATGTTGTTATTAAAGGTTTGACATTAAAATTGTTATATTGTTTCTGATTTTGATCCCATCTTAGGCCCTGTCCAAGACGAAGATATTTTTCTACAATTCAACCTGTCATCCACACGAAAATGCGAATTTTCGCAACAAAAACAAATCTTTTTTAAAACTCCGGCCAAAGTCAAGATTTGCGTTTTCTCTGTTTTAAGTGTTTCTGTGTGGACAGAAATAACCGGAGTTTTAGGTTTCACAACGTCAATGTCCATATGCTCCAACATGGATGTCCTCAGAGCTGTGCTCGCGTTATCAATTGTCCAAGCGCTTTTTGACGCTTGTTGACTTTATACTCCAAAACTACATTTGACTCATTAACTGCCAGCCGTTTTCTGATCAGAAAGCCCCTGACTGCCAGCGTTTTTGAGCATTTTTACTGTTTTTTGAAGAGTCACAGAACATTGTGCTCTATGATCATATAAACGTCAAAACTACCAAAAGAAAGAGTAGACTCACTTCTTACATCAGGAAGAAACGCCGTATTTCTAGCGTTATCCGTTCTTTCACAATCTGGTGCCCAACCGCCGCTCCAGAAGCATTCCCGGTTCGGCGCATCGTTTTTTTCACAGCAGCGGCCGAAAAACAAATTCGGAATCCATTGATTTTCCGCTTCCCGATCACGTGATGTGTGACATACACGGATGAAGATCCGCTTTAGACACGTGATGTTTGCTCTCACGGTGCGGGGGCTCGTTCCGACGCCCACCCTGTAAAAAAAGCGAAATGATGACTAAAGTCGTCATTGGCAGCAAGCGGTTGGATGTGAAAAGACGACTTTAGTCGTCAATGGCAGTGAATGAGTTAAGAGCAATTCTACCTCCTTATCGGTCCACACAAGCGAGCTAGGCGCCATGTTTCATGTTTTGTTGAAGTTGAGCAGAAAGATGAAATGAATAGGATTCGGGGGAACTACTGCCACCTACAGGTCTGGCATGCCTATGAATGTGCTTAACAATGCACTAATGCGGTTATGTGTGGACGGAGTTTTTTCTAAAAACGAGGTGGTGTGGACGCTATTTTTTGGGAGGGCGGATGTTCGTTTTTTAAAAAAAAAAAACGGCTATGTGTGGACAAGAGACAGTACTAGGTTATGGAATATATTTAATAGATAGTAAAAAATCATTTAGTGCTTCATACAAGCTTTCTTGACACTTTGCAATATTTTTGGGTCTAGGTTATCATATGTCTGCTTTGTGCCCTTTGGGCTTCCATAGGCCATCATGGTTGAAGATAGGGGTGGGCGATATGGAAAAAAAATAATATCACGATTTATTTTTTGCAAAATCACGATCTCGATTTTATCACGATTTTTTCCATTTCGACAATTCATACATTTTGGAAGTTATTTACCAAAAAAATAGATACATTTAAAAGCATACCCCTTCACAGAAAATATGATAGAATATTTCAGACAGGGTACTGTTTGAACACTTGTTTTAATTTAGGTAAGAAAAATAGCTAATTTGTTCTATTACAATAAACATGATCAAACAAAAAATACCTTCCATTTAAAAATCCATAATGGGTTCATATATTAGCTTTTAATGTCTTTGGAGTAGCTTTAGAGTTAAATATTTATGCCACAGTTCCAGGGCTTAGTTTATTTATTTGTTTGAACAAATAAGTTCAGAAATGTTGGAGAATGGACCAAGTTCTGTTTAATGGCATGTCTCAAATGTCCCACAGGCACTTTTATTTATTATATTTTTATAATTAATGAAAAATAATTTATCTATTTAGAGGTGGCTCATAGCCTATCATTCAAAATATATTAGTAATAATTCTTGTCCAGAGAAAAAAAATCTATCTAAATTCATGACGTGTTTGCGTTTGCATCCACTACCAGCGGATTACGCTCATTGCCTTTTTGGACTTGCTGCTCTCCGTAGATGTTTCCTACGAGGGAGGGGTTTGGCCCGTCTCTTCACAGGATAAACAAACTCCGGTGGCAGCCACGGTGAAAAGGCTCGCTAAAATACGAACGAACGTCCCCAAATATTAAAAGACACGAAGCCAAATGCAAAGTTTAGAGCAGAACATTGACCCAGAGGTTTCCTGATTGAGCAGACGCGTGAGAATGTAATTAGCGCTTAGAGACGGAGCAAGCTAGCGGCTAGTGCTAGTGGCTAGCGCTACAATCGATTATGGTGTGCTTCTTCAACTATTCATAATTGTGTCATCATCTTAATGCATCGATTAGATTATTCTCCTCATCTCTACCGAACACCCCAGCTAAACAAACCAACACGCTGCCTAAAGTTATGATTGGTTCATCGGTGTGTCTGTCGTGCCGACAGAAGCAGACTAGCAAATGGCGTGACTCGGCTGAGAAAAAAAACAAAACAAATGTGTGCCGCGTTCAGAAATAATGGCATAAACGGGTGATAGAATGCAAATACACGGTTCTACGATCTCCGAGCTTTGGTAGATCGTCATTACATTAAAATTCTTAACGATCTTATATCGTGAAATCGCACGGCCCTAGTTGAAGATAGTGAAGGGTCACTTGTTGCCCATTAGTCATAAATCACAAGCTGAAGAATTTTTTTTCTTTATGACATAAAACTGTGTTGATGATATATCTACACTATCTATATATATAAATATGGCATCAGATATTTGTCAGTAGATGTCCCTGATTATTAATAATCAGGTTTATTCTACACAGTAACTTTTCATTCGCTTTTAAAATTCTTCTTATTTCATTGAAGAAATGATCAATCAATCAATCAAGAAAGCAACCGACTGAGCAGCTGAGCATCTTATCTTTTGAAAAGTTAGATTTAATCTAAGTAAAGCTGCAAAAGCACCTTGGCATTTTTAAATAATGCCTCTTTGCTTATTTCACAGGGGAAAAAAAAGACCAGACGCTTTTCATACACTCATCAGTTCTAGTCTCTTTTCACCGGTGCTTTAACATCAAGTCACTCAATGTGAAATTCATTTTCTCATTTGATGAGTCAGTGCACACTTGGACTGTGTTTTAACTCAGAGGTTGTGAAAGTATGCAGATAATGTATATTTATCACTTTATCTGTGAAATGACTGAAATGGAATCAAACACATGGCTGATTAAAAAAACAAAAAGTATTTTCTGCATTTGTGTGTATTTGGGCTGTTTGTAACACCAGTGTGTCTAAACTGAGGTTTGATTTATAAAAACTATTAAAGGGTGAGTCTTTTGTCACCCTTTGGCCTTGCTACATAGCCTTGCTCTTACTTTCTGAGCATTCATGATGTCCCTTTCACTCTTTATTTCTGGTATATATTATGCTTTTTTGTGTGATGTAGGACCACCTGGCCCTAAGACGTTTCCAGGGGCACACTTTACATGGAGGGTTACAAGCTGCTTTATCAAGGTCACCTACTTTTTCAATGGGTGTCCCTGTTTGCAATGAATTATTTTACCTGCTACACCTCCTGACTCCAAATCCAGGGCTAAAACACTATCAAAATCTTGAGTTAGCATTAGGAGTACCAATAAGACCATGCTCATAGTGCTAATGTAGTAATGCATGTAATTAGGTTGTGTTTCTGTAGTCACACATATTAAGTTAATACCTTAAAGCAGCATTCTGCAACTTTGCAGTTATATGGTCTCTGTCGCCCTCTAGAGGCTTGCTGCGTAACGTCACTGTCGTAACATTAAATCTCTCTTTGGGGCATAAGAGGCATGTTTACATTCTTAATGTCAGGCAAAACAACAAAAACAAACTTTTCCACCTCCACACATTAAATAAATAGTTTTATCAGGACGGTATAACAACTTTATGCCCGACCAAACACAATAATCCTGGTGAAATCATTTATTACTTACCTAGCCATTAACAGCACGGCTAGGTTAGAGTCCGTAGTTCATGCCGTTCTTTCTAAAAGAGCTCTCCAGCGAGGAAAAGACGGCCCAATAATAACTCTGGTCTTTGCTCTTGTTCTATGACGTTCTCCTTTTCTTTTCCTATATTCCTCTGATAAGGAATTTCTAGCTTTCTTTGGTGAATCTGCCACGGCTAAACAGCGAGTCTATGTTATACAATTATGGCAAGCCAAAGGGATAAAAAAATGCGCGTTCTAAACTCGCATTATGTCTGCCAAAACGCTCGTTCAAGACGTGCGTTTTGGCGGACATAATGCTCGCTTTAGAACACGTGAGTTTTTGCCGCCTTTGGCGTCAAAACGCAAGTTCAGGACGCGCATTTTGGCGGACATAACGCGCGTTTAGAACGCATGCTTTTTTATCCCTTTGGCTTGCCATATTCTGCCTTAAAACGACACCCAGTCTACTTCCGGCAGCTACCCCAAGCACAAAAACTGTATAGTGCAGTAAACAGACGTGGGACCCCCCAACACTTTCACAGGTATGAAAATGAACATAATAGATAATAGTATGACGCAATAAACTTTACACTCGTTTGGTCAAAGGTAAGCTATAAAAAGGATCTAAATTGTTCTGTGTTTGTATTATGTAACGTAGACAACTGTAAGAACACTGGAACGTGTTCAGAGATGCTTAAATTCACTCTGCCAAATGTTGGGGTGACAAAAAAAAAAGACTACAAGACTGTGAAACATGAGAAATACATTTACAACTCAAGATCTGTGGAGTTGGTGCCATGTAGAGTTTTAAAAAAGGTCTTTATACAGCTAAAAATTTAGGTCAAAGTACTACCTCAGTGGTACTCAAAGCACTTGAATGAATTTTTTAAATGGATTAAAATCTGTTCCTTTTACCAGCTCCCTCACTGTAATTAATAGTTTGTCATTTTTTATTCAAGTGAGGTGTTCTGACACCAGCTTATCACCATCTCTCTCTTTTATTTTTTTACCACATTGTGCATAATCTCTGGGGTTTGAACTAGTTCTGCTCCAAAATCCAATATATATTTATGTACTTTTAGAATAAAAGCTCATTTTGAGCCAGGCTTTTCTGCAGCCACTCGTTAGAAGTGGAGATGAATAAAAGTATCAATTAGTGCCTGTTTCTGGTGTCAGAGCTGCTTTGGAAATGGGAAGTCTGATGTGTGAAGACTAATTGGGCAGTCTGGGAACTTGATAAATGTGAAGCCCACCAAAAGCTGTTACCAGCTTTTTTGCAACTGTGCAAAAGTGGGATTCCCCCAGAGAAATGTGGTCAAAAAAGATGCACTCCATGGCATGACTCTACATATTTAAGTTTTAGTTAGGGTTAACGTCACTTGTTGGAAAAGGCAATTAAAAAACTTCCCTCTTGAGTGGTCAGCCATTGGGATGCAGAACTAAATTGTACAATAACTTCCACATAACATCTTCATGATGCACAAATTTGTTTTTGGATCATACTTAATCCAGGTCTTGCAACAGAGAACAGGGCGAAGATGCTGCATCTAAAATGAGCAGCCCAACAAAGAGGCAGGCTCATCAGCAACATAGTTGACCTTCTGCTGAGATGGAAGAGATTTTTTAGAGCACAGAAGAAAACTGAGGGGAGCGCAAGAGCTCAAACTGGAACACATCCACAACAAAAGCCTCTCTCTCTCTCTCTCTCTCTCTCTCTCTCTCTCTCTCTCTCTCTCTCTCTCTCTCTCTCTCTCTCTCTCTCTCTCTCTCTCTCTCTCGATTAAAGATAACAGTACACACCCACAAAGCTGCCAAAATAGCCTGGCAAGGCAGCAGCTTAAACCTGCAACACCTAAATGCTTCCTGGGTGACTTTATTTTAAAAAAGGAAGCAATATGAAGAAACCTCTGCAAATAACGCCTTGGACAATGGTCTGTTTAGACGCTCCACTTTATGAATGACTACAAATGCATCAATCTACAACAATACATTATAGAGACAGTGATGAGACTTGAGTAATATATTTGAAGTGCAAAACTATATGCAGCAAAATATTATCAATTAAATAAAGAAAACGTTAGATCAAGAATGAGTTCATCACTGTGGAAAGAATTTTTGTCTTTTTTCCTTTGTGTTATCTCTAAATGACACATGGGTGTTAATATTGGGCTTCTGTTCACAAACCACCAAGCTGCAGCAGTGATTAGCAGTTTATAGAACAGTGTTGTGGTAAAAGTTTAACAAGTTTTCAACAAACTGGGAGGTACAACAAATGATTTATTTAGAACAAGGGTGGGGAATCCCAGTCCCTCGAGGGCCGCTACCCTGTCTGTTTTTGTTGTTTCCATGCTTCAACACACCTGATTTTAATCAGCAGATGATAAATAGGCTGTTACATAGCTGCCAGTGAATCAGAAAAAACGTTTTGAAACTACTTTTGTAAAGTAAAACATGGTAAATTAAAGGTTTAAGTATTGCATAGATCTATTGATCTTTGCCATCTATGCAAGATTTTTTTAGCCTAAAATCTTGATATGAGACATGAAGTAATATCGGGGGGTAAAGAGTTGGTGCAGTTGCTAGCACTGTTGCTTCACACGATCAAAGCTTCACTGCAACCTTTTTGCATGGAGCTTAACATCTTCTCATGCATGGGTTTTTCCAGGTACCCCGATTTCTTCCCACAGACTAAAAACATGCATGTTTGGTTAATTAAAGGTACATGATGTAAGAATGAGCATGTCTAGGCTAGCAAATAGTATTACGGTATGCTAAATGTTTTGCAATATCTATAGATGTTGTGCAAATTGTGCACAAGAGTATGAGTGGCTACCATGTAATACCACATCACATTTTACCTCAATACACATGTTTGTGTTTAAATTGAATTAGCTGTGGTGGCCATCTTGGATCAGGCTGTCTGGAGAAGTTATTTAGCTGTACATGGACATCTACTTATTTTTTTCAAGTAACGCTTACTTTTAACCCTTTAGTGAGTCAATAATGAGCTCGGTACATAAACTGTGTTCTGGTGTGGTATACCAGAAATAGAACAGCACATCTCAAGTGTTAAAAGGGTTAACTAACTGACATCAAATGGGGCTTTTAACTCTGACTTTTTTTTCCAACTCACTTTCCATTTTCCACTTTTTTCCATTTATTTGTCACAATTCTTTGAGAGCAACGACTCCTCCAGGGGAAGTGAGCTCGATAGACTATTGTCCTCTATCCTCCTTCCTGACAGACACTTTCTTGGCATAGGGAGTAAAAGAGCTTTGTGGTTGGTGCCAAACTGATTTCCGTGGTGGCTTTTCTACCGGTGCTGGCAGTCTGCATGGTACGTTGACAACAGCTAAAGAGCCAAACTTGATTGCCTCTTTTACCACTCATTATTACAGTATTTGTCACACATGATGATGTGATTCCTTTACGCAGTGCTGGAATTTTGAGCTCAATAACCGCATTCTGGCTACAGCGATCATCTTCGTCACATGGCACAACTTTAAGACCTTTTTCTGTTTGTGAGACTTTGACAATTAAATAGCTGAGAAGGATGCTTCCATAGTGACTGTTCAAATGAAACATTTCTTGGTTAATTATTGCTCTGGATGGATATTATTTATCTTTGATTGCAGCAACTGAGATTCTAGGCCATAAACTCTTCAGCTCAAATGTCTTTTTCTGCTGTGTCCTGTAATATCGGTGAGATTAGTTCGCTGCAGATAGGTCTAGATTCACATGTGTGACTCAGACATTTTTCATCAAATTGAAGCCTTGTCCACATTTCTTTTTTGTGTCTCCTCCTGTCTGTGATCTGAAAATCGATCTCAATGAAAATGAAAGAAATCTCAATTTGTAAAGATGCTTTTGGAGGGAAGAGTGTCTGAGAGGATCTAACTGCAAGGATATGCAGGTGAACATCACGATGGATTAGAGAGTTGGGACACAGAATCTAAAAATGCAAACCAGCCACTGCTTGACAAAGAAGCAGCCATGAATACTCGATGCTTATGTGGCAGGAGATGTTTTTGCCTTTCAGCATTAGAAATACTGTTTCTGCCACCGGAGCGTGTCGTGCTGCTGCTGATAACGCTGCCACGGGCACACACTTCATTCTTCATTTACTTTTTTGTTTACTGTCTCTCTCTCTCTCTCTGGAGCCATAATTATTAGTGGGTGTAAAGGAAAGGGGAAGTGTACCTGTACCTTTTTCATTTTGCTCTGTTTGTAATGAGTCATTGCAAAGTAAATAAAAGGTTTGTGTTGTTCAGAAAGTCAAACAAGGCTGTGGAATGTTGTTAGTATATTTACATTTTATAAATTTTAGAACTAGAGATCATAACCAGCTGGTCGTGCAGTCATTTGCTGCTATGGCCCCAAGTCTCCAGAACTCTCCTCTCTGAGCCTAAGATCAGTGGATCACTAGAATCCTTCAAGAAGCAACTCAGAACAGATGTTTTCAGGCATGAACTCCTGCTGATCCACCTTTTCCCCTGTATTAAGGCTGATTGATCTATCGTTTCTTGAGTGAAATGGAGATTTCAGACAATATGATCATACTGCAGCGCTCTGAACGAGGGTCTGCTGTGTCACCTTTTTTAGACGTCCAGGGTTTTCCACAGGTCCTAAAAGTGTTTTTTATGGATGTGGTCGTTTGTCTTTGTCCCTCACTAATCAGCGTTTGTGTATGAGAGGGAGGGACAAACGGGCTGACTAACTGGCTTCCTGCTGTCATGGATGTGAAAGCAACTTTTCTTCCTTCAAAAACCGTTAGAATTTTTTTGATGATACAAAATCATTGAAGTTAAAGTCCCATTAGTCTTCTCACACTGGTGAAATTTTATCTCTGCATTTGACCCATCCCCTGGGAGAGGGGTGGGCTGCAGACACGGCAGTGCTCGGGAACTGTTTGGTGGTTTCCAACCCCTTAATGCTGAGTGTCAAGCAGGGAAGAGCTGGGTCCCATTTTTAAAGTCTTTGGTATGACCCGATCGTGGATTTGAACCCACGATCTCCCAGTTTCAGGGTGGATACTCATACCAATGGTTAGGTTCAATGTTTTGATGGTATGATGTCATTTTCTGCCATGTATTGTTACTGGACAAAGATGTGTATTTATGTAGCACCTTCTAGAGTTCTACAACCCCCCAAAGTGCTTTACAACACACCAGTCATTTACCCACTCACACACTGGTGGTGATAAACTTCAGTGTCTACATTTGCCCTGGGGCACACTGGCAGAAGCTGGCTGCCATAAATTGTAAATTGAAGCCAATTTGAAGAAAATCATGAATTGAATTGAAATCACAATTTCTGCCAGAAAAGTCGCAATTCAATTTTTGTTCCAAAAATTGTTCAGCCCTACCCTGTTGCTTCTTTTCCTGCTTGTTTTCTGTCATTTCTTTGTGGTTTCGTGTCTCCCTTGTTATTGATTGTGAAGCATCTTGTAATTTCAGTCTTGAAATAGACAAAAAACTTTTACTTATTTTTTTCTAACGATCAACAATGTTCAGTGTTTAGAACGGAGCTGTGCTTATAGGTCAGATATTTTATTTTACTTTGGCGTCATACATGTAAAAAAAAAATCATTTTTCATTATTGTGGGAAGACCCCCCCACTTCACATAAGGAGAGGAACCGCTTTATAACCCCAACCAGAGCTCACTCTCTCGAATTCTTATCTGTTAATTGCATTTTTTTCCAGCTCCCCTCCCACTTTAGGGTTTCCCTAAGCAGTTATATAATATGTAGTTTATCTTTTCCTCTTGTGAGGGTCATTTCGTTTAGCATCTTAATGATGTGACCTTGTTTTAAATCAGTGATACAAGGCTAATCATTTGCTTGTTTGCATTGTTTTTTGATCCACTTTTAGCATTTTACTCTATTTTGAATAATGTTTAGCTTGTTAAAGTAGCATTTCAGCAATAAATTACTTTTGGGCGACTAGATTGTGAAACATTGCAGTGATATCTGTGACTCTGCTGGCATTTATTAGCGTATAATGCACTTTAAAATATATTTGAGCTCAACCCCCTGTGTAGAAGTGCAGTGCTCAGACTGTATATGGGAAACTTATGAAGACAAGTTGTTTCTGTGTGCAATAAGCATGGAAGTATGGTAAAGGAAGGAGCCATTGTGCACCGTATGGTGAACAAGTGAACGTTTTAAAACAGAAATGACCCAGTAAGCCTGACGTTGTGTCAGAAAGTGATCCTCCACAGCAGGAGCTATCGCCAGCCTGACTCTGCAGACGTTGCAACTCTCTATTCTCATGTGTTGCTACAACAATCGCCTCATCCAGCCTGTTTGCTTTTATGTCTTTAACCACAGCCAAGCTACCAGTAGATGCCAGCACTGACCATCCCAGTGCTTTATCTCTTTAAACTGTCAGGTCACATGGTGCCATGCAGTGAGGACTATCCTTTTTGAACTGCATAAAACAGAGGAAAACCAATAAGTAGCCTGCTTGCTACAGATGTGCAGCCCCTGATGTCCAGGTCATATGAATCAAAGCTCTGTGTTTATCACAGAGAGGAGCTGTAACAGCAGTGGGAGCTGGTGGCCTCGTTCCGAGAGAGAAAACAGACACTTCCAGAGCTATCTCACTGCGTTTCGGAGTGATCTGCCCATGCTCCACACAAATAACTCTGTTGGCTGAAATCTAGTGACTCTAATAGCTATGAATTTTTGTAAATGTATGCCTTAATGCTGTGCTTCGAGAAATCAAGTGCCATATTTGACACAATTTATACGTAACTGCACAGATAACTGTCATCTGCAGCGAGATGCTTTTTCATCCACATAAGAACATTTGAACTGAAACATGATCATTTCATGTCAAAAACAAAATAAGTGCTTTTTTTAAGTAACATCAAGCAAAATGACCCAAATGTTCTCTTTTCTGTTTAGATGCTACCTGTTGGATGGGATCTCTAAAGGAGCCTGGCTGAACCGCTCAAGCATCATTTTCGCGGGGAATGACAAGTGGTCCGTGGACCCCCGTGTTTCCATAGTGTCCAGCGCTGGAGACAAACACGAGTACAGCCTTCAGATACAGAAGGTGGATGTAAGCGACGACGGCTTGTACACATGCTCAGTTCAGAGTGAGCGGAACCCGCGGCCAAAGCTCCTCAACCTTATTGTAAAAGGTGAGTATGATCCATGACGATCAATGGTCCGTTTGTCTTTTATTTTTGTATTTTCAAGCTACTTAAACCCATATTTTAAGTTTTAGATTCAGTTTTATTTATTTCCAAATATTTCCAAAGCATCCCCTTTTTTCTCTCAAAAAAATCAAAGTGGCATTTTGCCCCTAGGCTGTGCAGCATACTGCATAGTAGAAGCTTGTTGGTTTAAATGACCGCAGGCAGACTTTGTAGCCTTCCCATGTTTTGTCACAGCAGGTACCACAGAAAGATGGGATTTGCATGACGTTTTGCTGTTTTCACACATTAGCAATACAATACATACAATCGTAAATAGATGTTTATAGGATGATCTGTTGAATGAAAAATGTATCTTTTTTAAATTCTGCTTTTATTTGCACACTTTGATGCTCACACTCATTCCTCTGCTCTGATTCTTGTTGTGTACACACTCAGATAAATTGAAAATATGCTGCAATTTATTTATGTTTTCTTATTAAAGCAAACATTTTATTTTAATGGCATCACATTCGTAGCAGAGATGCAAGTGGAGACAGGCATCCTGCTGGGATATTTTTTTCTTTTTCGTTTTGACTTGTATTCTGTTATGGAATTTATTTTCTCTCTGTGATCATATTTGCAGTTTTAAAATATTATTTTTGGTACATTTTTAAAAATTGATTTTAAAAAATCTGGACAGTGATAAACTGTTACCATGCAAGGTTACAGAATTCACCTGGGACGAAGCAAATTATCAAAACAGATAATTTTCTTTCTCAGGTAATTCTGTTTTATAAGAAAATAGCACCAAAATGCCAAAAAGTAATAATTAAAAAAGGGAATACAGGAGAAAAAAGAGCCAGTGTGTGATAAAAAGGCAGAAAACATTCCTCCACCTCTTCTCCTGTCTGTGCTGTTCCTACACGTATTGGCCTCAATATCGAACTGCTGGCAGCTCAAGTGAAAATCATTCATCATCTAGTTTTGATAAATAAATATTCTAACAGGTCCTGGCATCCATCTGGATGATACATTGACACATAACCAAAAACAGGCCAAGCACAACCTCATGCTGATGGCAGCAGCCTGCCCCAGCAGGTCAATGTAACCTGTCTCACCATGAAGAAATCTCAGGAATGACCCAAAGGAACATGACAGATTTCTGTCAGGAACATCCTGATATACAAAGACCTCATTCAAAGATCCAAAGAATCTTCGCACGCACGCACGCACGCACGCACGCACGCACACACACACACACACACACACACACACACAACCCCAGAGGTCTACAGTGTATGGTCCAAGAAGTCTTACATTTGACTGTCTTTTATTCTTTCCAACAAAGTGTACATACATATTTATTTTTTTAACTTTCCTGTCGTTGTACACTCTCATTCCCATTGGTGCTTTGATGCATGTACCTTTTAAAGCTAATAGCAAATCTGCAAAACAAGCTAGCTTTTAAACAAAAACACAGTCACAGAACTCACCTCTCCCATCAGCTATCATCCCCAGGCTACGTCTACCGGAACCGAAAACCCTACATTGCCAGAGGAAACACCAGTCACAGTTTTCCAGCTCCTAATGTCTTTTGTTGTCCGTGACTTCAAATGGTGTTTTTCTTTTAGGGACTCTGGTAGTTTGTCCTAAAGTTGAAGTGGTAGCAGCCGGCTGTTTCTCCTTCTCTGATGTTATTGAGCGGAGAACCTCTCACACCAGTGGTGTTCTGTTGATAAATACGTGAGTGTGTGATGAATGGAGGACCCAGGGAAGTGCGGCAGTTTGGCAAGACCGACAACCAAAAGGTCCAATAGTTGGCAGGTAAAAGAGATTTACACAAATTTCTCTTGCTAATACCCTGTGCCTATCAGAAGAAAACTATTTTTCTAAGGTCCAATA
The DNA here is from genome assembly GCA_006937985.1 of Aphyosemion australe. Classification (NCBI taxonomy): domain Eukaryota; kingdom Metazoa; phylum Chordata; class Actinopteri; order Cyprinodontiformes; family Nothobranchiidae; genus Aphyosemion; species Aphyosemion australe. The sequence goes on from SSNS01000091.1 coordinate 1,072,225, forward strand.
GTTGCTTTCGGTTTGAGTCGTGTTATTGGTGGAGGTTTTTTAGACAAATGCAAGAGAACTACTTCATTATGTTTTTTTTTATCTCCACAATATATTTATAGCTATACTATGTTAGAATGTTGTAGGGCTGGGCGATATGGCCTAAAATCAACATCACGGTGTATTGAGGAGTTCATCTCATTAACAATAAATGGACAATAACTACATGTATGCGCAAAAATAAAAGGTTGTCCACTAGATGGGGCTGTCATGAGTATTACGTTGAGTCATGTTGTCATGTGACTCGAGCTTCTTAAAGGGATATGAATGTCGCCAACCTACACACATCTTTTCATTTTTTTTATTATTGAATTTATTGACATGGGAAAAAAGTTTTGATAACAATACATTTTTCATTTATTGCCCAGCCCTAGACTATTGTTAGGAGGCATGACAAAAACATTTTAAGCTAGCTTGTTCTGCAAATTTGCCGTTGTAGCTTTAGCTCACCTCCCTCTGCAAATACCCTAATTAGATTTGAATGCATAAACTGCATTCAGATTGAACAGAAAACCATACCCCAACTTGTTTAACCCTGATTGGTACCCTTTTATGAGCAGTATTTACTATTTGTGGAAGTTAACAGCTAGTCAGACTAAACTTGTGTTTAGTTTAAATAAACACGTGAAAACTAGTGGAAACAAATGAAATCTTAATACAGACGGATGTCCTAAACACATTTTAGCAGTTGTCATTGACAATGTTGGTGTTTCACATTGAAACATGAAACACTCAAGTATGAGATTGCTGGTTGAAATTGTTGAGATTGAAATTGTAGTGAAAAGACAGAAAGGTACTGTGTAACTAATGTGATGAGCTGATTTCCCTGATTCTCTAAGCAGATTATTCAGAATGATGTAAGGTGTACACACACACACACACGCACGCACATACGCACGCACGCACACGCACACAAAGTGTCAGTGTCAAAAAGAACCCTTTGCTTTTTATAATTAAGAGTGAGCGTAAATCATAGATGCCTATGGAAACCCTTGATCAAGGTTGATTTGTACGAGTTGGTATCGAGACCGAGTACACTTCAGATCCAGATTTCTATTGTTCTACATCAGCTAGGACACTGTTTTTCAATACTAAAGTGATTAGTGCATAGCTGATATGCAAATACACATTAGCAAAGCTACTTTTTTAATCAGCGTGGCTATATTTATGTGCTAGTGATAACAAGCAGGCAGCAGGTATTTTTCTCACATGAATAAAACATTTCCAGCTCTCCGGTATCAGGAAGATGGCCCCATGAGGGAGATAGTGACAATGGAGCATGCTCTAGTGATGCTGTTGCCCTTGTTTAAGTTCAGTGTCATTACAGCACAAAATGCTGCATTCAGCACCATTACAACAGAAAGCACTATGTTTACTAGCATTGTAGAAGAATTACAACTTCTATGTTATAAAATCAGATTTTCATATACATATTTTGCTGATTTATTCTTTTTTTGTGTGGATGTGTTTGATTGCACTAGTCGGTCTAAAATATATATTTTTGAAAATTCTTTAAAAATTTGAACATTTTGGTTAAAAAGTTCTACATATAAGACTATTTAAATAGACTATTTAAATGTCCTTTATTAAATTTTAAAGCTGACATCGACCAATATTTAGGGATGCACCGATACCACTTTTTTGGAAAACGAGTACGAGTATGAGTACTTGCATTTCAGTACTCACCGATACCGATACTGAGTACTTAATAAAATTAATTTACAGATAACAGCTTTAGTTGTATACTTTAACAAAAAAACAAGGCACTCGTTTGGAATTAAGAACATTTATTTAAAATGAAAACTTCTCCCTGCTCTGAGCTGCAGCTGGGGCCTTGGGGGCGGGCACTCGGCGCCTGTGATTAACCCCTTACACGCCGCTCAAACAGACATTTCTCAGACCGTGGTATCGGTCCCCGGTATCGAGGGACTTTTAACGAGTATGAGTACTTTAGAAAATGTGGTATCGAGGCCGATACCCGATACCGATACCAGTATCGTGCATCCCTACCAATATTAATGGTATTTCGATAATAATGGATATCGCTAATTATTACATCTTCACATGGTTACAAATAAACATAATGCAGCTAGAGCTTGGTTACTACTAAAGAAATTCCATGAAACCTCAAGAAAAATCGTAACTTTTCAACAGCATTGCAGCACTACAGCAAGCATCCACATGACATTGACTTTAATCCTCTGTGCAGAGGTGTAGTTAGAATAATTCTCTATGACAGATACGTCATCATAAAATGACAAGGATTGGTACCAAGGACAAAAAAACCTTCATCCCTTTTCCTCCAAATATTCCGTTAAACCTCAATGAACTGCTTGGCAGGCACTAATGGTCGCAGGACCTTCGTGTTTTCATTGGTGTTGGCGTTCTGAAGAACAGTCTGTCATTTGAATCCTACCAGGGGTGTTTCAGGTCATGGCAGCTCCTCACCACTGGCCATATGGTCCCAATCAAACCACAGCTAATGTGCCAGCTGTCAGCTGTATATTATGTTTTGCGTTGGCTTTCCTCCTAATGGTTGTGACCTAGCAGCTAAAAATTGGCAACAATTGGGCCTGCAAATACTAATAGCTTCATACCAATGGTGGCGTCTATCAGTCATTAACTTCACAAACACTTTGGAACAGCTTTAAACGTTGTTACTTTGGCAACAGTCGATTAATAAGTCACAACACAATAAGAATAACCTGTCAATTCTGAGATTCATGAATGTGGTTTGTGCTTGTTCTCTCGGCAGCCTCTAAGCTCGATCGCATCGTCCAAATCTTCTGCATTTAATTTGTCAGGTAAATGGGTTGCCAGTCGTCCAGGCAGCACCATGTATCTCATTGCGATCTGCAGGTGGGAAGAACGTGAAACACAAACGACTCACTCTGGATGATAGATGCTTGTGGTCAGCTGTCTGACAACACTTGAGATAGTTCAAATTTGGCTCATTTCACTTTCAGTCACTCTGATTTATTTAGGAAGCACTTCGCCTTATTCGTGCTCTTATGGCATCTCCATAACGTCACACTTTGCTGTGCTTTAGCTTATTGGTTGTGTCAAAACCCTGCATGTTGTGAAACATTACCTGTCACCAGGCGGCTCTTGTGTACACATGCTTAAGCCCACTCATGGAGAACACAAGGATTTCTTCACAGATGAGATGTAGCAGGGGAGCGGCGCTGTCATGTTGCAGAGGCTTCTGGAAGCATCTTGTTTTCTTTGCAAGTCTTTTCCCCAAAAAAGAAAAAAAAAAAGGGAAAAGCAGACACTCTAATCGTCACTTTTCAGTCCAGGCAGACTCCCATTATTAATACTGCAACGACTGCTACAGTTGATGTAAAAGGATTTCATGCCACTGGAATTTTTTGGCACTTTCACTTTGCTAGACCATGCACCATGAGGAGTTACATGGAAAATGGGAGCAAGAGGGGATTACTGTAAGAAAATATGCCAAGGTCTCAACTAGTTTGAGAGGCATGGCAGGATCTTTGACCTGCTGATCCACCGAGTGATTATACTTATCTGCAAGGCGCTGCTATGTGGCTTTCTTGTATCTCATTACCAGATGTGAACTAATCATATGTTCAATAGATACGTGGGATAAAATGGCTGGAAACCAAGTTTACTCTATTCTGTCTTAAAAAAACATGATATATCTATTTATAAGAACTAGGGGTGGTACTCGATTGAAAAGATTAATCTAATTAATTAGAGGCTTTGTAATTAATTCATCTTGATTAATCGCATTTTAATCTTTCAAGAAAATTTGCCCTGAAAGCAATTTTTTTAAATTAAAAATAATGAGACAAAGAATCAAACAATAGTCATTGACATTATTATTGTAATTATTAATCTCTTAATTTCTAAAAAAAATGCTTTTAAATTGTATTTCGATTCAAAACAAGAGAAAAAAATATATACGTATATCACTGGCAAAAATAGGACAGACCTAAAAGTACAATACTATTTTAAGTACATTTTGATAATGGTATTGTCTTTAAAGTAATAATAATAATAATAATAATAATAATAATAATAATAATAATAATAATAATAATAATAATAATAATAATAATGGGTTGATAGAATGTGTGTGCAATTTGATTTGATTTAGCATCATTAGAGACAGAAATGAAGGCAAAAACACATGAAGAGGGATTTCTGATCACTCATTTGATTGTAGTTTTAGTTGTGTTTGGAGCACATAAAAAAGGTTTACATGGTCTTGTAGCCAAGGTTCTGAGCTTTCTTTAGAGGTGCAGCGTGACTATATTGATATTTAGGGCATGTATTTTGCTGCTAAACGTCAACATCCCCCAGTTGGGCGACCCTCAGGCTTAAAGGAACTAGAGGCAGGAAAAAAGAAACGATGCTCACGAGCGACGCGCCCGGCTCTGCGAGTAACTGCAGCCCAGCACGGGAGCGTGCACAGACGGCTATGTTACACAAACACAAAAATACCATTACCTGACCCTCTTCACACGCTCTCACGCCACACCTCCAATATCTCACGCTGAAAAGGCAACTCCCTGCCGCTCTCATGGACAATATTGTGGCGAAGCAATCCACGCTGCAGCCCTGATCACAGCTAATGCTACTACTGTAGCATGATCACAGCTAATGCTACTGCACGCTAGCTCTCTCTGAGTCATCGGTGAGGTCAGATCATTGTCATATCATCTCTAAACACAACCTATAATGTTTCTTACCTGCTCACTAGGAAATGAGCCATGGCAGCATCCTTTTTGAGTCCCAGATATAGTTGAAGCAGCCTCCATTCGTCAATCACGTATCCGATATAGATTCGGGTCCCTGCCTGTCTTTTACCATATTTGGTTTTTGACTCACGAGATGCCGCTGAATAAACTTCCTTTGTGCCAGGCTTGGTCGTTTGCTGGTTGCAGTAGAATCCATTCCCACAGTTCTTCTTTTGGAGTTTGGCGGTTGGCAAGCAACTTACGGTGCAATAGCGCCACCTACCGATCTGCAGTGTCGAACACATTTTCTTTCTGTTTTGAAGCTGTCGTGAACGCGCAAGCAGTGTCAATTGACGCCATATCCGTAGGGCAGCGCGGGAAATTCGTGACCGAACTGCAGCGCATTTTGCAGCAAACAGCCTGTTCAAGAAAATGGAACGATACATGGGTGGCCTCATTCTTTTTGGTTTATAACGCTTCATCACCCATTAGCTTTGAAAAAATGAACATACATGTTTAATTTTTTACAGATTTTTTAAAGATCCTGCCCCTAGTTCCTTTAAAGGGTTAAATGCGTTAATTTTTTTTAATGTGTTATTTTTTTCGAATTAATTAATCATAATTAACGCATTAAATTCCCACCCCTAATAAGAACATTTTTTCTTCAGATCTCATACAGACAGAAATCTCTTCTTCCAATCACACTCTGTAACACCTAAAGCACATGCTGCAGCATTACAGTTACATCTGTCTCAAGTTTAAGGATAATTTTGTCTCAGTGTGACAGTTATCCTCTCAAAGATCTTATGTCACCATAACAGATTCAAAGCAGAAAAAGGAAAACTGAAAATTAAATCTGAATATCTGCACTAGCACTGCATCTCAGTTATACATAGTATACTGCACAATCTATATGTTCTTGTTGCATAATAATTAAAGCGAAAGCCTTTGTTGTGATGGTTGAAAATGAATGTCTAATTCAGAGTGTAGATACATCACACACAGAAAACCCACAGTGTGAGTGTACAGAGTGTATTTGTGGCAAAATATCAATAATTTGTGGGCTATAATGCTCATCACAACTCCAAACTTCACAGCAGTGCACAAATAATTCTCTTTCATAATCCTCGCCACAAGCAGCGATCATCAGGCTTTTGCACTTTGCAGAGTTACTAAAAGGCTGTTTTTTTTCTCTACATACATTTGGTATTCTTTAAAGACTCGACATACCAAGATTAAGCCAAATTGTAGCTGCATGTTCAAGGAATAAAACTGAAATACTCAGAGAATTCCAAACCCTTACTTAAGGTAAGCTCAGCTGTTTTAATGTACATTTTCTTTACTGCACGACTAATCTTCATCTGCATATCCTCATCTATACCTTTGCTGACCTATTTACAGCTAAGCCCAAGCGTTATCTGATGTAGGAAACAGAGGCATGAGAGATCAGTATCAGCCCAAAGCAGCACTTCCATACATCACATGACTGTCTTCCCCTGCCCTGAGCCGCCCCCCCCCCCCCCCCCCCCCCCCCCCCCCCTTGGTTAATTAAGATTGAAAATGTGATAATGTATTAAATATGCACAGCACCTCTCATCTAAGAATATCTTGTCCCAGAGAGGAAGAGAAGGTAAGAGGAAAGCTTCCCCCTTTTCCAACAGCAACGGCTCATTTGGGAGTCGTTGGTGCTTTTAGACGCCAAAACCTTATTGTGAATTTTCTACCAAATTAAATTTGATGACATGCAAAACCTAACCTTCTCATTTATAGTTCCCTACGTACAGTTTTTTATGTGTTGTGTATCGCTTCATATGTGTGTGTGTGTGTGCATGAAGAAGAAGAAACAATTTTTTATATAGCGCCTCTCAAGATAAAAATCACGAGGCACTTCACAAGAACAAAAAATAGAAAATGATGAAAAAAAAATCGTAATAAAAAATTGGAAAAAAAGAGAAATTAAAACTGTGAAGAAAAAAAAATTAATAAGATAATCACGGGATCCCGAGAAAGACAGAAATGGTAGAAACAGCAGCATAAAGAGAAGGTAGTGAGGAAGAATCAACCGAAGGTCACACCAAAGCCTGAACAGGTGAGTTTTCAGCTGCTTTTTAAAGGAGACCACTGAGTCCACTGATCTCAGGCTCAGGGGGAGAGAGCTCCAGAGTCTGGGGACCACAGCAGCAAATGATCTGTCACCTTTGGTCTTTAGCCTGGTGCGCTAGGCTTTGATCGCTGGACCTCAGGGACCTGCTGGGGGTGTAGGGACGGAGAAGATCAGATACTTAATGAAAAAAAGGGGGAATGAAACTTTCAACTCAGGAGTGAGTTTCTATCTGAAGCAGATAAGTTTTAGAGCCATGACCACAGAGGAACTCAGAGGAACTGACTTTCATCCTGGTGCTTCACATTGTATTACAAAGCACCTCACTGCACACAGAAGGTCATGGCTAGATGCCCATAAAACCACATCATCTGAATAAATGCTAGATTCAATTTTGAGGTTTCCAAAGAAGGCATTATTGTCTACACAACTATCCCTTTAGATCCTGTCCATGGCCACCTCAAAAAGATGAAAGACAGGCGACGGTCCAACCCACACTTGAAACAAGCTTGAGTTTGTCCTAAGTAAGTGGGAACAGCTCTTGATTTGCTTGTACAGGGACTGGATAGCCCTTAAAATGACACCACTGTCAGAAGTCCTTGGAAGACATGGTCACAAGCCCAGATCCACGAAATCAGGAATCAAAGAGCTCTGATCCTCTCTGAAATTATACAAGGGTGTAGATCTGCACCACTGTTCCGGATCAAATTCAAACAGGAAATAATCTACTTTAATAAGCATGTTTCCATTGTCGGAACTTCAGGGTAAATTCTGGTAGGTGCGCGCTGGGATCGCTTTGCCTGCTTACTGTCCGTAAAAAGCCTATGAAAGGGCCACACTGGGGGGAATTCCGCTGTGTTTTTCAGTGTTGGGAGTTTAGAAACCACGATTGTAAAGTAGCACGATCGGTGCTTATTTTCTTTTGCTTCCATTCTGCTTGAGAAACACCTCTTCTAAAGCCAGTTGTTTCAGATGACATCTGCTGATGTAATTTCCTACTGAGTTACAACCAGGGCGGTGGTGGCAGAGGGGTTAAGTGGCCGCCTTGCAATCAGAAGGTCGCAGGTTCGCGTCCCGTTCAGTCTGTCGCTGTCATTGTGTCCTTTGGCAAGACACTTAACCCACGTTGCCTGCTGGTGGTGGCCGGAGGGACCAGTGGTGCCAGCGCTCGGCAGCCTCGCCTGCGCCAGGGCCCGCTTGGCAGGCCCGGTAAGGTGGAGACTCCCACATACTGGGAAGTTCCTGTAAGTTTACTCTGAAGTTCCAACAATGGAAACACACCAAATGACTAATCAAATGATCCCTTCATTCATGTTTTTTATCACTTTCAATAATAGTTGAGGATATTTCAAAATAATATGATTCTGTATTACCTGACTCCTATCAACCACAACTAAAGCAACACACTGAATTGATTACCTGAACGCCTTCAAAATGTCATTTCCCTCCTTCATTTACTGTCCTGAGTCTAGATTAACGACATGAGTATCATAAAGCTGAATCCTAATTGGAATCTCTTGTTTTTTGTGCATTTTAAAATCGATTGTTCCATGCAAACGTATTGGCTGAAAAAAGTTCCATTTGAGGCTTCAGAAGCTTAACAACGCCCTCCATATTTCATTTAAACTGAACCTTGGCATGACATTTTGTCAATAGTCACTGTAAGTTATCTTTAGATTAAATGGAACTATGCGGTTCAGTCCACAGTATAATTAGCTTTAGGTGTATATAAGAAATATACAACAGAAGATGGATTTGTTCTTTATAATTAACCATTTCAGGACATTACTGCAGTCATGTTCTGGTTTATTGATCTTTTTGCGTTCTGAGCATGAAGCCCCTGATTGTTATGACCTTCCAAGTTGGGATGCAATAACCCACTAACCTTGTTTATGGAGAGTTTTACATGAACAGCTGTGATTTATTAGAATAAAGCATTGGCAATATTGAATAAACCATATAACTGGGACATGATTTGTCAAATATGCTGTGCTGCAAGAAAGCTGCATCCTTTAGAAAAAAATTCATGAGTACCATACGTACGTTACCTATTATAGCCTGTTAATGATATCCTACAGTGATATCCTATTAACAAATGGGGATAAGATGATAATAAGATTGAGCTTTCCATAATTTTGGATGGAAGATAAGCCGTTGTTGTGCAAAGCTGTGTCTTGATTTAGTATCGAAGTGAAATAACAGACTGTGAAAACACGCTCCTTATGACTGAATGTGTGAAAAGATGTTTCCTCTGCTGCGAGAAGAGCTAAAATAATTGTGTATCAAGCGTCTCATATGAATAATAATGCATTTTAAACAATACGTTCTGCCACTGATATTGGTTTGGAAATCGTAGAGAGAATATGAGTGTGGCTAGAGGAACAGATTTGCTATTATGCCCCCTGACATTTAGTTAGCCACTAATCATTGTCACTTTTGTGTGTGTGTGTGTGTGTGTGTGTGTGTGTGTGTGTGTGTGTGTGTGTGTGTGTGTGTGTGTGTGTGTGTGTGTGTGAGTTTATGAATCTTAATCTAAGCCTGAGTAAGTTTTCATCTTCTCTGTGATGTGTTTGCACTTGCGTACACCACCATGCGCGTTGAGTGTGTGATAGTGGATTTGTGCACACTAATGTGATTTCTCGTCATGGAAATAGCTGGTATTAGCAATGGTTAATTAAAATGAGTAAGGACAAAGGTCAGCCACTCAGCTCTCACGTCTCTTCTCTGGAGAGCGAATAGATATACAGCTTGAGCACCGACGTACGTGAACATTTTGGCTCAGGAGTGGCTTTTGCAGGTACGATTGTGGCAGTTCAAAAGCACAGATCTATGTATGTTGTACTTGATTTAAAATACATGTATTTTCATCGGTGGTTAAAATGCCAGAGTGATCTTTTCTGGAAAGGCCGACTTCTCTGTGCATGTTGATTCTGGGGCTGATTTACTCACTGTGAAATCCAAAGGGATGTTTTTGTTCTCTTTGATCCTTGAAATGAGTGTTTAAGTCTGTGCATCAAAAGAGAGCCTCAGATTATATTGGTGGAGCTGTTATAAACCATATAAAGTAGATTTCCTTTCAGAGGCAGCTTTCTTGGATCTAGTTCCACTTGAGCTGTCCATTTCTTTCTCAAATGTCATATATGCATGTCAGTAATTGTGGATAACAGGCTGGAACATTGAAATACATCAGAAATGGAGATTCAGAAGTGATTTGTGATGTCACGTTTAAGCTGTTTTACTAGATTAATACAAATGATTCATAGTAATGTTAATTTTAGATAGTGTACCGTCATTGTCTTCAATAATAAAGAAGATGTAGCAAAGTTATATCTCAGTAGTGGCTTCAAAATCCTAAAGCTTGAAGAAGTTCCCCCTGATGATAAAAACTATTGAATTAAAAGTCTGTTTTTTATGTAAGATTCTTGGAATTTGTACATTCAGTGACTTTTTGCCATTTTTGATTGCAGTCAGTCTGACAGAAGCCATGATTGTGTTCTCAGGGACGGTGTCTCTCTGGACTGCCATTGTTGAAGACTATTTGCAAAAGCATGAGAAAGTTTCTAAAGTACCTTGACACATTTGAAAAAGTTCTTGTTTTCCTCACATTGCTGACCTTCTAACATATTCAGAAAACTTGTGCGACAAGTTCTCTTTTAAAATAGTGACAGAGTTGTTTAGAGGATCTGAAACCTGTAACAGTGACGCTTTTGTGAGTCAGACGGTGCAAGGAATATAAGATGACTTTTTTAGGGGTTAGCAACCAATCTGCAAATAAAATTATTGCAACCTGCAAACAAACTGAGACATAACTAAAATATTTAGTACCCAGAAAATGTGCACGGCTGTCACATGGATGGCATCATTTGTTTGAATTTTCTTCATGGACTCCAAGTCACCCTATTAAAGTGTTGTACCTAAAACAACTGTATAAGTTCAATTAAAGACCAACATTTCACTCATTTTTACAACACATTTGCAGTGGTCTCTAAAATGGTAAATGGTCTGTATTTGATATAGCGCCTTCTAGAGTCCTAGAACCCCCCAAGGTGCTTTACAACACAATCAGTCATTCACCCCTGCACACACACATTCACAACCTGGTGGTGATGAGCTACAATGTAGCCACAGCTGCCCTGGGGCACACTGACAGTCATGATTATTATTAAAACTGAATGACTGCCAACATTAGTCACACAGGTATTTTTAATGGAGAGAATAAAGGCTTTTCTAGCATTGCCCTAAATGTGTGTGTGTGCGTGTGTGTGTGTGTGTGTGTGTGTGTGAACAATCTATATTCAGATTCTCTATCAGTCTGTGGTGTGAGCCCTTGGCTTTTGTGGTGTTAAACAGTTGGTTCACAGAAGTGTAAACCACAACTGAAACGTGGGTTCTCTCACTTCATGTGGATCCAAGAACAGTAGGCGCCCGAGGCTGTGTTTATCATACAATGCAACCCTCATCAGCAGAGGCTGTGAAACAGATTTCCTGGAGGTGAGGCACTGGCAGACGTCTCCGAGATCCACTGGCCTTAATTGGGCAGATAAATATCACAGGTTGCACCCCATGGCCCCGCAGCACTGTTGCATACATCACTCTGAATGCAAACTGACCACCAGCAGCAGGGTGTCGCCCGCTTGTCTCAGCCTTGAAATCTATCTGGAGCCCATGGTGCAATAAAGGAGCACTGTGGGCACCAGAGATTTCCTCTCTCATTCAGTTTCCTCAGGCTGCACCTATATTAAGATCAGGTTACAGTCCCCGCCTCCCCTCTGCTTCGTTAAGAGACCAGCGGTCAGTTTTATCCACATAATTGGGCTAGCATGGCACAGGATGTATTATCAGATGCATCAAACAAATCAAAGATTACTTACCTTTTTAATTAGAAAGATCAGAATCACTGATGTTCAGCAAGAAGACCATTACAGCTCCAGAGTAAACAACTAGCAAGAACTGACATCTGCATTCTGCAAAGCTGCTGAGGGTTTTTAATAATGAGCCATATTTTGAATATTCATGACTTTGGCCTTTTGAAAGCCCTCAGGAACTGAGAATTACCCTGTAGTACCTTTCTGTTGTTCAGTCCAAATTCTAATCCCCCCTCCAACAGCCCATGGGGCCTACAGGGAAGATCCAGCCCAACGTTTTAGTATGAATATGGAAGCTGACACAAGCAAACACACATTTTGCACACAAACCCAGAATAATCATTCACCCCCCTTAGCACACATACCACAGATAGATGACTTTAGACTGGGACAAATGTCAAAGACATAATCTAACCTGTTTGGATCCAAGTTCCCATCCTGAAAATTGAAATTTAAAACTTCTTTTGCAATCCATGATTAAATCATAACTTCATATAAATATTTCAGCCTAATGGATGACTAAGAGAGGATATAGAGCATCAGACTAATGATTTTCTAGATGTCTAAAAAGGAGGAAAAAAGATGAAATGCTAAAGAAAAACACGAAAAGCTTAATTTGATGCTGGTTTCCATTTTCCTTTATCAAAACTGTGAGATTAAATGCAGTAGGTTCAGTATTTAACCCAATAAAGGTTGATATGTGACTTTAACTACTGTAACAATAGCTCTAAAAACAAGCTTTAATCTCTTTTGATGCAAAAAAATGTCTGCGGCTTGACAAATGGATGAGCAAAGGGCCAGTAAAGAGCAGATCCAAACTCCCACTGAGAGCCGAGCTCCTTTCCTTTGACTGAGTGAAGTGTGTGTCTGCTGGCTGCCAACCGCTTTCTCCCCATTAATCACGACCCAGGTTCTAAAGTTTGAACCCTGACCTTTACGGCTGCATCAAGTCCCAGTGACAGATGGAGACAGAGCTCTGTGTCCTCACATCAAATCATCCAGCTCTACACACACACATGCACGCACGCACGCACGCACGCACACACACACACACACACACACACACACACACACACACTCCCGTGCACGTGGCCTGAGACTTGAGATGCAGAGAATCACCAATAGCAAGGGTCATTTGGTCACAAGCTGATATTTTGTAGTTGGCAGGCAGCAACTGCAACTGCCTCCGAGTTTCCCTACAACTAGAACGGTTTGAGATGAGGCTTTCTCTGTGGCTGTGCTTGTTAAACACACTTTGTGTAGCTTATAATTGAAAAAGCAATGATCACCCTTGAGAGTGAAAAGTGAGTGCCCCATGTAGAGGAATTTTGTTTATAAGCAAGATGCTACGGTTGAAAGATGCTGATTAGCTTGAATAAATTAGATAGCTTATCTTTCAGTTGCATGCCCAGTGCTGCGCTCCTATTGAAGATTAATTGCCTCTCACAAGGTATTGTGAAAAGTTCATTTTCATCAATTGATTTCCCTTAATTCTTGAATTCCCACAGAAGTGCGTGAAATTGTTAACAAGCTCACTATAACCACGCTTTGCGCATCATTAACTTCGCTGGCAATTACTCATCACGTGTATTGGTTTGGGCGTTTTGGGAAGCGTGTTACTTTTGCATCATTAGGTCACAATTGAAATATCATAAAATGACGGTTGGTAAAAGATGAATACTTATGCTTGTTTTTCATGCATTAATGAGGGAAATTAGGTGAAAAATGGACAAAATATTTTATTTGTGGACAAATGCTGTAAAAATGTAATTTTCAAAATGTGCGATGTTTTGAGAAGTGCAGCACTTGTTTAATCAATACATTTGCAGTGGTCTCTAGGAATGAACACAGACATATATACATGGACGCCCCGTGGACTGGCGCTGCCGATTGGAGCTGCTGTAGTGGCTGGTCGCCATCTTAGATGGGTCTCCATTCGCCCCCCGTGCATTCATTTCTACTGAGGAAGGTGCTTACCCAACTAAAAAACACATTTTATCAAGCTCTTTCACAAACTTAGACACATGGTTGGCATGATAGTTAAAATATGAATATAATTAAACAAAATAAATCAAAATGTAAAATCCCATCAGGTAGGCTAGAAAAGTCAATAGTAATCCCACATGATATGTTTTCAATAGTACGCCGGTTGTTGCAACCGTAGGCTGCACAAAACCGGGCATAGTTGCTCATTCTGTGTTGACTTTGGAGAGTGAGGAGACCCATCCAATATGGCGGCGACGCTGTTATGCTCTCCAGCACCCAATGGGGCGTCTACGTATTCATGTCTATGGGAATGAATGCCTTGTAAGTCGTTCTTGGGGGGAAAAAATATACCGGTGCACCATTTCTCTGACCTAAAAGTTGCCCACATTACAGTTGAGCTTCAGACGGCAGGTTTTGGAGTCATATTTCCTGATATTTGGACATCTTGCCCTGAATTGGATAACAGCAACGTGACTCTACCACTGACTTTCAATGAGGATGTTTTAAATCTACAAATAACACAAGCCTGGAAGAGCGTCTGCTGTGTGGTGGAGTTGCTAATGCTAACGGTTAGCTTAAACTAGCCGAGACGTTCTTCACAGATTACCGGACGCTAAACCAACAACAGCCTTCCCCGTCGTGAGTCAAGATCAGTGAATCCATGAATGCTATTTCACAGTGTGACGTAGATCTGTCAGGATTTTCAAATCCTAGAGTTTCACCGTCTTTTCTATCAGAAGCTAAAGCAGGAGATAGGGGTAGGAGACTATTTTTATGTTCAGCCTGCATGAAAAACAAAGTGATCGATTATAATCAGAAAAAACATTAAAAAATGTTTTTTCAGTGAACCACACATTTAACATTCGCTTGATTTTATGACCGGTTAACATTTACAGACCCATGATTAGAGCTTGTTTTGTCATTTTCCGTCGCTGTCATCATCGTGCTAGTACACGATCGTTTCCACAGAATTGAGGTCACTTTTGTTTCTGTCAGAAAGGAATCCTGCCTCCAAGCCAAAAAGAAAAAAAGTGGGCCAGGGAAATAAATAGGGAGGAAAATATAACTCTGGGGTCACACAACAAGGCCGCACCTGAACACACACTCTCACAAATTCCCAGGAAAAGAACGTTGAGCAATTGCACTTTACCAGGCATATGTTTGCATCAAAGACACCACTGGTTGCACGAGAAGCCAGGCCAGCTGTATGCAAAACTATACCAGAATCCCAACACTATCACTATCACTTATTGGTCCCTTGGGCGAATTTCAAAATCCTGCAGTACATTAGTGGGTAAATCACTGGATTCATCATGCATAATGATATCATTATGGAATAATGTTCATCAGCTAATGTGCACTTGCCAGGAATCTATTTGTGTCTTTAGCCATTTGCTGTCTGCTACAACTCTTTATATCTCAATTCTTTATTAACCTACCCTCCTCTTAGCCACGAGGAGATCTTAACAATATGAAGAGTTGCCAAAATAAGACAAGCAATAAGAGCTGATGAGGTTTTATGTCTTTGCCCTGCCGTTCCATCCCACAGTCCATCTTTTCTGTTGCTTCTGGGTGGAAATAAATGGAAAGAACAAGAAAAACAATGTTTTCTTCTCTTTTTTTCCCCACAAAATGTATTGCTTTTTTATTATTGGTGCATGGTTGTGTGTGGCTTTGTAGAAAATTGAGATTAATACACTTTAATAACATTTCAAGAGGTGCAGCAGGTGAAATAGCACATGCAACAAAAGGGAATTTTAAAATATTTCAGCAGGAAGCTAAATGTTAGTTATTGTTTGTATAAAAGGAGGCACACGAGGAGTTTGCACACACGGCATGCAGTTATACAAGAAAACACATCATCTGCTCGGTCCCTGGTGTACATTTGATACCAATCAATCATCTGGCATTGGGCTTTCCTAAAGATTTGTGTACATTTAATAAACCAGGCCTGAAAGCTTTAAATGATAAAACGTCGAGCATTTCTTGAAGGAATGCAAATGGCCCACCACCCTTCATGCCAAAGTTTTAAAGGTCAACTTCACTGAAAACCTATTTTTTAATGATTATTTATTATTATAATCGGTCACTCTGAGTTTTTCATGCAGGCTGAACATGAAAATAGTCTCCTACCACTATTTCCTGCATTAGCTAATGATAGACAATAGACGGTGAAACTCTAGGATTTGAAAATCCTGACAGATCTACGTCACACTGTCACTTAACATTCATGAACTCACCCATCTTGACTCACGATGGGGAAGGCTGTTGTTGGTTTAGCGTCCAGCAAACAGCAGAGAACGACTCGACTAGTAGAAGCTAACCGTTAGCATTAGCAATTCCACCACACAACAGAACTCCTTCAGGCTTGTGTTATTTGTGGAGATAAAAAATCAATGTTGCAGGGCAAACAGTCAGTGGTCATGTTGCTGTTAGCCAATCGGAGGCAAGATGTCCAAATATCAGGAATTAAGAGTCCATATCCTCACAGACATCATATATGTAGACGCCCCGGTGGGGAGGATTAAGATTAAGATTAAAGCCATCAGTTGTCACACACACTGGTGTGTGGTGAAAATTGTCCTCTGCATTTGACCCATCCCCGTGGGGAGCGGTGAGCTGCAGACATGGCTGCGCTCGGGAACTATTTGGTGGTTTAACCCCCCAATCCAACCCCTTAATGCTGAGTGTCAAGCGAGGAGGTATTGGGTCCCATTTTTTCAAAGTCTTTGGTATGATCTCCCGGTCCCAGGGCGGACACTACAACTAGGCCACCGGAGCTGAGCCATAGTGGCCAGTCGCCATCTTGTGTGGGTCTCCATTTGCCCCCAGTGCATTCATTTCTACTGAAGAAGGTTCTTACACACCTATAAAACACATTTTATTATGCTTTTTCACAAAACCAGACATGTGGTATGGTATGATAGTAAAAATATAAACATATTTAAATAAAATAAATAAAATATAAAATCTCAGCTAGAATCTCAGCTAGAAAAGTCCCACGTGATCTGTTTTCAATAGTGCGTCAGGCATAGTTGCTCACCTTGCGTTTTTTTGTGTGGATAAAATAACAGAGCTTTATTTTGACTGATATAACATGAAGTAAATAATAGAAAGATGCATTATTTTGAAAATTTATAAAAATGGAGTTATTTGTTTTTCAAATTAACTCTTTAATTATAAACCTTGACTGATCTGTGAGACAGGTTTTATTGTTTTTTGTTTTTATATGTTGTCACTTTGGGTCATCCTTAATTAGATGTAAAAATGTTCTGTATACATTTTTTTTTGCTCACCCTGTGTTGACTCCAGTTGGGTTTGGAGAGTGAGGGACCCATCCAATATGGCAGCGATGCTGCTACGTTCTCCAGCACCCATATTCATGTCTATGCAAATCCTGTCTGAAGCTTTCTCCTCTAGCTGACTTCTACGTCCTCAAACAGGCTCACCGCAGCCTTTTCTCCCCAGAGTACGACTTACAAGGTATTCATTCCTACTAGAGACCACTGCAAATGTATTAAAAATATGAGTAAAGTTGACCTTTACACCACTGTGGGATGTTAGACAATATCTTTAGTTGTGAAGGAATTCTTCTTTAGCTGTGAGCTTGAACCAGGAGTTGGAGTTTTGGTCGAATCTTGATAATAAATGTAAGCAATATCGTAATATCTTTTGCCATTGTAGAGTCTGTGTTGTAAATGACTCCTCAGCCGCGGAGGTCTGGAGTGGTGGTCCATTTTTCATGTCCATGCTGAGAAATGCATCGTTCTTCCTGGGTAAACTTTTCCCTGAGTCAAGTTCTACAAATGAACTGGGCCCGGTTTACGACACTGGAAATTAAGTTAATTCCGCTGAGTAATATAATCTGTCACTGTTTATGTTTGGTTTCCGTGTCTGACACCTCATTAACAGACGTGAAGTTTGTTCTTTCTGTGCGGCGTGCTGTGAGGAGAGGGAATTGGACACCTTTAGGAATAGCTGCGTGGCGACTGTCTCATTACAGAGGTTTATATTAAACCCCAGAAACACAGGTTTATTTTACAGTGTAATCATAATCCATCTGTGTTAGTGTCATCTCGCCATCCTGCAGTGAGAGGAAACTTTTTTTTGGTAATTTTAGAATTGTAACGAGCTTTTCAAAAATCTGACTTTTTTAACTGCATCAAGCAAAACTGAATAATATAAACACAAAACACCCTCTAATCCAATTCCACAGTGCTGCTCGCTGCTGATAAAAAAAAAAAAAAAAAAGCATATCTGTCCCCAGGTCAGTGAATGTCTGTTTTAATAAAACCATTACATCAAATTTTGTTTGGACAGAAAATATTCCCAAGGCTTTTATGGCGTGTGTGTCCATTTAAAGTGGCTGTGGATGAAGAATGACTTTATTCTACTTTTTTCTGCTCTTTATCTCATTTCTCCTGACTCCTGGCTCACACCTTCATGCACCGCGAGTTGCCATGCATCCCTCTCGGCGCTCTAATTGGAAAGTTTGATGGCCGTGGGTTTAGCCCGTAATGGGGTCCTGCAATTTGGTAGCAAAAGTCATCCTGGAGAGGCCTGTCAGAATTTATAGAGGAGACCAACTGTGTGCATCCCACGCCGTGGTCGCTGAAGAAAACACCTGAATTTGAATACTGCAGCTCTGAGCATTTTTGTAATTCAAGGTGGCATCATTAAGCTTGTATTTATTCACTCGAGGCGTTTTCAATGAAGGCGGATGATGCCACCCGGATCAGCTGTGGCAGCTCACTTAGCGGGCTTCCTGCAGGGCTGGAGAAGGGAAATTAGAGAGGAATGCGCAAACATAACAATCAGACTATCATTAATGAATTAGCATGGGAAGGAGACAACAAGCTGTGTTGTGTACAGGTAATGTGGGAGGGGTTATGTTCTGTTAAAGAGTCACGGCTCTGAGCTAATGTGCATTAAACACAGAACGGTTTAAAACTGCTTCTCAGCAATTATGACAAATCCTGAGATGAAGAAGTTCACTGCCATGTTTGGTGTGGAGTAACTGGATCAAGCACCTTATTAAAGTAAAAGTCAAACATTTTCAAATGAAGTCCTTATTATTAAAGCTGAGAGAAAATGTTTTCACTGAAACCTCAAGCCAGTGTCTCACTGGGCTGTTGGGAGCTAGTTTGAGACACAACATTGCTAGAAAAATATGCAGATTTCTGTTTGAACTCACACAGAAGTTGTGCGTTAGACACTTTTCAAGAATTTTGATGAAAGTTTTAACAGACTGCTTTTGCACAGCTTTCTTGTCTGAATTTGACCACAAAATGTTTTTTTTAACTTCTGAGATTTCTGAGAAATGTCTTAGCACTTAGTTTACCAACTGATCTTCAAATAACCTCACATTACAATTTTGAATTACAAGAACTAAACTGATAAATAATTAAGAGTGACTCAAGTTTGGTTCCCAAAACATGTCTCAACCCTACTACGGTTTTGAGAAAAAAAAATCTTGCTACTGTTCTGAACAGTTTTAACATTTCTGAGGTAACAGCGAGGCCCTACAACACACACACACACACACACACATATGCACACACACACACACACGTGCATGCATTTTTGGTTTATGAAACCACTATGACTTGGTGGTGGTTTATGGGGACACACCTTTCCCTGCATCTGGTGAACACAAAAAGTATGTAAAAATGTTTTATTTTACCCATGGAAGAAAAGTCTCACTTCAAAAATAAAAAAAGCCTACCAGGACATACATAAATTACACATATGACAAGCATTATGAGGTCATGGCAACATGGTGGTTTGTATACCACACACACGATGTGGTTTACGAAACCAATTTTAAAATTGGCCATAAAAACCAAAAGAAAGTTTAAGTTGCTGAAATAACTAAATAAAATGATAATAGCAGTTACAAAGTTAGTAATAATCTATTAACAATGCTTACTTTTTATATTTGTCAAAAATTACAACATTTTAAAAGCCACAAATTATGAGACCATCAAAAATGGTCTCATAAACCGACTGGTTTCATAATGCTGGTGTGTAACCTGACAAATTGGGCTCGCAAACCATAAGCGTGCACACACACGCACACACACACACACACACACACACACACACACACACACACACACACACACACACACACAAGAAAACTGAGCCCTCAAGGATTTAAAGAAAATTTGGAAACTCTCCAGAATGATGTTAGCAGGTTATCACCAACAGTTGCAGCACAGTCAGAAACTGGCCTAGAGCCTTGGTTTTTACAGTACTATACTATTTTTTTAATCAAATTGTATATTTTTATAATTACACACTTATTGGTGTCCAACCAGGTTGCTGAGTGGAAGTCTGATGTGAAAATGATCACCCTTAACCCTGTTTTCTTTCATTATCCATCATCATTATCCTCACTATAATGTTACCATCTTCCTTGCTGTGTCGACATTATTTTATGCTGTTTTCAACACAAACATTTTTCCTGAAACACGAGCAATAGGAGTAATGAGTAAGATGATGCAGTTTAGCAGAAAAACTCAACGCTGAAATGTAACTTCTGCAGTAACTTGATTTTCTCAGGAGTCAATGTTTAATTTGGAATCATAAGTTCCTGTTTGCTAAACAGAAACCCCACTGAATCCTCAGTATCAAGTATCAAAGCTCATACCGTGTTTCTACTAACCTTACATACAGAATAGCCTCTTATTAAGATTTTAATAGTGTTTATTTTCTTTAAATTCTAACCACCTGATGGAGAAATCCTGTTTCATGTCTGTGTGTCCGGTGTCAACATATCACTTTTTAATTCTCTTTTTCCTTCTAACATGAAAATAGTCTCAGCTAGATGAAGACTTTCTATTATAGATAAAAAAAAGATGCAGCATAGTTATTTTTTCCATATTATGTTGTCTGGATTTTAATTATTTATTTTATCCTTCCCTTTCATCCAACCACTGGTATTCAGAGAGGAAAATAAATAAATAAATAAATAGCAGCACAGATCTGAGCTGAAAAACAGAGGACTTCTCATATAAAGCACTGGAAGGCTCTCAGTCCCTGCCGAAGGGAGATAGGATCAGTAGACAGCCAACATTTTCAATTTTGTCCTATCAGACACTGAGGAGATGTGTCAACACCAGGGTCCTACAGCGAGTAAACACAGGCCTCTGACAACCAATAACCTAGATTCAACATCACCCTCGGCCCTCTTCCACTGTCGGTCCTTCACGCTAATCTAATTTAGACCCAGATCTGTTGATCAAAAATGACTCCTATCCCCCTCTTAAAACAGGAAACGTCAGAATGATTTCACAGGCAGCTCCTGATGTCATGTGGCGGCATCATTTGGGAAATGGTTTGTTTGGTTGAACCATAGAGGTTCCAGTTAGGAAATGCTTAAATTAATGCCTCAAGTTTTTACTGATGCAAAATGCGATATTTCTTTATTTATATTCCTTAGATATAAAACGATCATTCAGTAATATTAAAAAAAAGATGATTAAGTCATATTAAACAATAATTTGTAGTCTTTAAATTACTACTATAGTTAATCTTAAAACAAAGTTTATAGAACAGATTAAAAACACGAACTTACACACAGATTCTGTAAAAAAAAACACAGGAGACAAACAAGAGTATAGATAAAAAAAATCAAAAGTCTGTAAACCTTGTAGTTTTTTTGTCAAATTATTCTCAATTTGAGGACTGATTTGTGTATTTAAACTAGTGATGAATGACTCGTTCAATGCTCAAGAATCACTTTACTGACTCGTGAATCATGAGTCACAATCCCAACTGACTCACTTACTGACTCGTCCCTGTTACTGTTAGCAAACTAATTTCATTAGTAGAAATATAGCTAGCTTATCATTAAAATTGTGGAAAAAAAAACAACAGCCAGTTTCTTAATAAAAACATTTTCTTACCTGCTCTGGGCTGGAAGCTCATTAGTTCCCAGTAGCATCGCTCTGCTAACAGCATTTAAATCACTCACTTCCGCCCTTCCTGAAAGCTAGCTTGCGAAGTCCGGTGCTAAATCGTTGCATGAACGAATCACTCCATAGCGGGCCTCATTCAGAGGACAAACGACTCACTCATCCCCTTCCTCCTGGGTTTTAGCTCAAACGAGTCACTCAGTGGAAGCTCACAGTACTACGTACAACTCACTAACCCCTAAGGGCCGTGATAGAACTCGCGTTGGCGCAGGCAGCAGCAGGCTGCGTCTTTGGTCATATACCATACCATACCATACCAGTTTATTTGTTTGGCGCATTAAAACACAGCATGAGAGCTGAACAAAGCGCCTTACAGTTGAAAAACAAGTTAAAATAAACAATTGCAATAGCATGATATCCAAATAAGCAATAAAAGGCAGAAACCAGACACACACAGTAATTCAATAAAAAATTGTCAAATCAACCATAGGACTAGTAAAAGCAGTAAAAAATATAAAAAACTAGCGCTCCAAAAACAGGAACAGTCCTGACAATAAAAACTACATCTCAAAACAATAAAACCAAATGTAAAAGAGGTCCTTTATCCAAAGGCCAAGTCATAAAAGTGAGTCTTCAGTCTAGACCAGTGGTACTCACTCCTGGTCCTGGAGAGCCGGTATCCAGCATGTTTTAGTTTTAACTCTGTTTCAACACACCTGATTCCAATCAGCAGGTGATTAACAGGCTTCTGAAGAGCTTGATGAGCTGCTGCACAGGTGATTCAACTGCTGAATTAGGTGTGTTGGAGCAGAGGAACAAGGAAAACATGCTGGATACCGGCTCTCCATGACCAGGAGTGAGTACCACTGGTCTAGACTTAAAGACAGAGACCGTTGAGGACTCTCGTACGGTGAGAGGGAGAGCATTCCAAAAGTGAGGAGCAGCATACACAAAAGCCCGCTCTCCTCTTGTCTTATACTTCATTTTTGGAATGCAGAGTAGTAAGCGGTCAGCTGATCTCAGGGAACGCGCCGGCACGTAGGGAGTAAGGAGCTGTGACAGGTAAGGTGGTGCTAGGCCATTTAATGCCTTGTAAGCAAATAATAAAATCTTAAAACGAATCCTGAAAGTCACAGGCAGCCAGTGTAGACGTGCTAAAACCGGGGTAATGTGACAGCGTCTATTTGTGTTGGTAAGGAACCTAGCTGCTGCATTTTGCACAGTCTGCAGCCGTTTCAGCGCTGAAACAGGAGCACCAATGAGTAGTGAGTTTGCATAGGCCAGACGGGAAGTAATAAAAGCGTGTATCACAGTTTCCAGATGAGGACGTTTCAGTACGGGTTTTAGACGCATGAGGCGGCGCAGTTGGAAAAAACAAGATTTAACAACTGCATTTACCTGCGGTACCATTGAAAATCCTGCATCTAATTTTACACCGAGGCTAGTGACACACTTCTGGACTTCACTACACGGAAGACTAAGAGTAGATGTTACACGAGAGAGATTTGTTGGCTCAAAGAGTATTGACTCTGTCTTTCCAGCTTACTTATACTTGCTGCTACACAGTGCTGCACTGCATGTAGTACCGGCGTGTTCCACTAGGGGGCAGGCGAGAGCATTCAGACCGAATAGATAGCCGGTGCAACCAAAACAAACATGGCGTCAATAAAAAAAATCAGTAACTGGTTAATTTTGAGATTACGGCAGAAAAAAAGACAGCAGCGGTATCATAGATGGTGTGAAAGACCTCTAAACCAGAGCCGAAGTCACCATGGTGAGTGTGTCTCGCTTGTTTTGTCAACTCCACCTACTGGTTGCTCGTATATTACAGCATTTGGGTGTGTCATGTCGTGTTAACTTCTGGGGAAACACGCACAAACGACGCTTCAAATCAACGCAAGCTATGCGCTGCAGCTATTTTAAACATGCGTACGCGTTAGGGATGCAACGGTACGCGGTAAAATCCCGGACCGTTCGGTCCTCCCTGCACGGGACAATCTACCCTCGTGTACCGCGGGACTTCGGTTTTGTCATTATTTTCGCACTGGACGTTTTATTTCATGCTTTACACGACACCAGGGTGCGTTTGTCTGTCCAGGCAGATGCATTTCATTCCGTGTGCCTGCTCTAGTCTCGTCTGCTCACAGCGGACCCCCTCCCTACCCACGAGTAAATATCCAGTCACAGGTTTGACCCGCCCCACTGAGCTGAAAGTTTGAGCAAAACAAGCGCTACAGAGAGAAACCACGGCGACATGCGACGCGCCGTCTTCAAACAAACCTTCCTTGTGGGAACATTTCTGGTTTGCAGTTGAATATAAAGACGAGGAGAGAAAACGGTGAACTCAGAGGCTCACTTTATTTGACGCCACAACCCCTCACACAACACACTCCCGAGTCGGGACCTTCCTTGGACATCCTACAATTCCAAATTACGCGTCCCTCCTGGTCCCGCTTCGGTCGCCCTAGCCTCTCACTGACACCACATTGAAAAGGCGTTTTAAAAGTGACATTTCTGTTGGTCTCAAGTAACACATCTGAAAAGTTGTATTATTGCGTGAATAAAATAAAGTTAGGAAATTTCAGTTTTTCTTAAGCTTTTCTACACTTCAAAGTGGACCGAAACCGGACCGAAACTGTGACCCAAAAACCGAGGTACGGACCGAACCGTGGGGAAAGTGGACCGTTGCATCCCTAGTACGCGTCGCTAAACAGCAAGTATATCACGGCCCTAACCCGGCTCAGCTCATAAGTCATGACTCACGTAGCTCGCGGTACGAATCACTCACTCCTCCCACCCAGGAATCAGCTCACAGGCGTCACCCAGTGGAAGCTCGTGGTACTACAAGCTCACTCTCCCCTCCCTTCTGGCTATCAGCTGCAGAAACTCAGGCTGTTACCGGGGAAGAGTCGCTCCTTCACCTGAGCTGAGCTATGATAGTGTGACTGACGTCATGATATTCAGTCTATACTTTTGCAAAGATAATAGGCAGAGTAAAGAAAAATATAATAACTCAGTTCCACCACTATTTTTAAAAAAAAAGAATTTCAGTGTATAAAATGGATGCAATTCTGATTGCTATACAGCCGGACAGGACACGGGTAAATAAAAAAAAAAAAAAAAAAAAACGATTAATTTTGGTGAGTGACTCATTCAAACTTGATTCAGTAAAAAGAATCGAGTTTACCATCACTAACTTAAACTATTGCTGTTACACTTATCCCATTACATTCCATCATTGCAGATGATTTAAAGAGTAAAAAGAAATTAGCTAAAATGTTAACCTGTGTGAAGAATTTGCCTTTGTTCTTATTTTATTCTTTGCTAAATCGTGTTTTTGTGACAGCGTGAAAAGAACTAAACGAGGTGAGATTCAGTGAAAGTTCAGTTCAATGACAAAGAAAACCACATGACTCTGAAAAGTGTTGGTGCTACTAAAGAGGAACTTTAGAAAATGTTGAATCACCTTTTCCTTTGTGTTTTTTTTAAGCGGGCATCAGGCAGGACCTGAGAGTAGAATAGTTGGACCCAGATGACTGAGAATCCATTACTGTATAGCACAGTCCACTGCAGAAAAGCTCCCTCTGAGATTCAAATCTTGCAGATTAAAATAGTGGCTCATAAGCCTGTATGTGTGTGTGTGCGCACCGTCGTGCGCATGCCCCCGCATGTGTGCTCGGTGAAATGTGTTTAAATGCCTTTGTGGGTGGCTGCGTGTGTCTCTGTGTTTTCAGCAGCCTAAATACCGAAGCTTTTAACATCAAAGCTCCAAGAGGATTTAAGTGGCTTAAAACTTGCCAATTATGATTGTAAGTGATGTCCAGCAGGGATTGCTGATGAGCTGCCCTCAGTAAAAAAGAAATGCATATTTCTTACGCTCTAAGTACTTTTTTCTTTTCTTTTTAGTATATAAACACCTGAAATGTTGCCAGATGTATGCGTGAATCAGTGAACAGGTCTAGTTTTCAGTAGTGAGAGGGTTGATAGTCACTCAGAATAAAGAGATGAATGGTTTAATCACTATTAATGGTTTGTTCAGTTATCAGATGATCGAGGGGAACATAGAGAGGTGACTCTTGGTCTCACCTTGGGAGATTTGCCTCTTGTACAAGGAAAACTAGGTAATGGTTGAATGGATGTGAGGCAGAATTTTGACGTTAGGCTGGGATGAGATGGTGACTTCAGGGTGGGGTTGAAAGAACATGACAGTAAGATAAGATTATCTGGGTAGAAAAAACACAGAGACTGCTAGGAAACAGTTTCAAGCTATAGTTGAACTCATCTTGGCCTCTCAGCAGGAACAAACAGCAACAGGACTGGTTCAAATGCTCTTGGAAGTATAGGAGCAGACAAAAATACTTCCTTTATGAAAAAGAGACAACCCAAAACAATGAGAAATACTTAATGTACCTCAGTGCTCCAAAAATATGCAAAAAGTACATTCAAGTATGCTCACACAATGTTACTGTGCCTAACGTACCATAGAGGAACATTAGGGCTCACGTAAAGCATTTCTTTTTAATCCTGATTCATTGTCATTCTAAGAACGTTGCTCAGGCTGTTATCCTCCACTAAACTGTAAGGGGCGACTGTGGCAGAAGGAGTTCCTGCCCCGTAACCAGAGGGTTGCAGGTTTGCGCCCCCTCAGCCTGTCACAGTTGTTGTGTCCTTGAGAAAAACATTTCACCCTCGTTTCCTGCTGCTGGTGGTCGAAGGAGCAGTGGTGTGGATTTTGTGGCAGCCTTGTTGCTGCTGGTGTGCCCCAGGGCAGCTGTGGCTACATTGTTGCTTAATATGTCACCTTGTTTGTTACTCCCCACTGTGCAAAGACCTAGTTAGGACGTCCTACAGATGTGGTCAGGACGAACAAACCCAAAATAGGATAGTTTGTTGGGTCTGATTGGTCCTAGCACTGTCCAGTTGCATGCAGAGACAATTTGAAAGACAACAATAGATTCCAACCCTATGACTGAGTTCTGTTAATGGGTAATGACCAGACTATAGTTACAAATATAGGATGGCGTGTCAGGCTATTTTTCTCCTAGCCTAGAAATCTTGACAAACCGTAGCTGTACGTTGCTCTGCAGGTTGGTCTCACCACGCTTCATTGTAGCCTCAGCAGGTCTAGCTTAGCACCAGAGCTTCAATGAAGAAAAACTACAAAGATGGCGTCGTCTCAGGAAAGGCACTCGTTTGAAATGGCTTCTACAATTATCAATGGTGTCTTTTCATTCAGGTTATACTGTATTTTAAACTCAAAGTGACAAGTGATAAGAAAATCCATCGTGACTGGTTACAAATAACTTTTTATTACAATTTGGACAATGTCTGTAAAAGATGGATAAAACTGTCAGGTTGGTTTTGTCAGGTTTGGAGAGTGGACTGATCTGAGTTCTACAGGGAGATGTAGCGTGTGAGCAGGCCCAGGAGCGGATAAGCTAGCGTTGGGAGAGGTGAACATGCAGCTTAATCTGGGAACCCCGTATGAGAATCAGTGAGACACGAGACTGTAGCGGGGTTTCTGTAAATAAGAAGAGCTGACTTACTTGTCAGAAGTAGGTTGGCTGGAATGGCTTGAAAGCTTGGTACTCTGGACATGAATCAGAATGAAATGATGACTGAGTGGTGTCCTGAGGTGATGACGTGTCCTTATAGATGTGCGTGATGACGTAGGGCCGCGAGGGGCCTAGGGCTGCTGGGAAGTGGAGTTCTGGATGTTCCATCTCTGGTTGGAGGAGCGGTGAGACAAAGGAACTGTGACAGTTTAGTTCCATTTCAAGTGAGTGCTGTATAAGTCTTTGACCTGCTCCGAATAATCTCAGTGGTTAGCTACTGGTAGTAGTGAACAAGACCTCAGCCCTGCTCTGACCCTGCTGTCTGTTCAGAGCCAGCAAGCAATAAACCTTCAAAAATAAAAACACGTTAACACGCAGTAAAATATATGTCGGCCCTAATTAATGAATGCGTTAACGTTTTCAGACTTTGCTCATTGTTCCTGAATGATCCCCTTCCTGTATAGCAGTGAGCTCAACACCCAAAACCCCCCATAACTGCATTAGACTGTAAATTCAGTTACGCTATAGCTACTTTACTCTCACACACATCCTCTTTCAGGTAATAACATTTAGCTGAAATTTGATAAGCTCTGTTTTTCTTTGGAAGGACCAACTTAATTCAGACTTTGCCATGATGGCTGTTTAGTTCAGAACTCAACCTTGTTAAAGAGATGGAGGGATTTTATCTTAATCACAGCTATCACATAACGTCACGTCATTGTGTGTGTGTGTGTGGGGGGGGGGGGCTCATACATATTTCTCACAAATTTGCCATCAGTCTATCAGTGACTGCAATCAAATACATTACAAACATTAGCATTTAAGTTCTTACTATAGGAACACATTGTATTGTACTGTGGGTATGGAACAGTATAGTTAAATAAATACCCTGTCAGGGTGACCAGCATATTTTGCTCTCACTAGAGGAAAGTGTTTTTTTCTTTGGTTAATTAAAGGCTACTCAGTTTGTTGTCTGTGTTAACACAGAAGAAGACCCTTAGAGGTGTCATGTTACACAAAATAAAGTTCTTTTCTTTTATCTTGTTTTACTTTAAGGCACATTTCCATGCCTCTACTCTCAGTAAGCTGGTGTTGCTGTGCTTATTTTAGCTGTGCACGGGCTCGTCTAACCTCTGTGACTGAACGTGTTACCAGAGCAGCTGATTACAAGTGATTGGCAAAGGGAAAATCAAACCTTTCCTCTACACAGAATATTTACCAAGTTGTTATTGTCGGACTGAATCAGAGTGTGAATATAGTGCCACATGTGTGATTTTAATGTACAGGAAAGCAAAATGAGACTGAAAAACATACATGGTGCCTGAATGACGGGTTTCAGTTTTAAATGTGTGGTTGACTGAAAAACCCATTTTTTTTAATGTTATTTCTGATTATAATCAGTCACTCTGAGTTTTTCATGCAGGCTGAACATGAAAATAGTCTCCTACACCTATCTCCTGCATTAGATTCTGATAGAAAATATCTAGGATTTCACAGATCTACGTCACACTGATATTTAACGCTCATGAGCTCACCGATCTTGACTCACGACGGGGAAGGCTGTTGTTGTTTTAACGTCCGGTAATCAGCAGAGGACGTCTCAGCTAGTTAAAGCTAACCGTTAGCATTAGCAACTCCACCACGCAGCAGAACTCCTCCAGGCTTGTGTTATTTGTGGAAATAAAACATCAACGTTGCAGAGCAAACAGAGTCTGTAGTAGAGTCGCATTGCTGTTATCCAATCTGGGCTTAGATGTCCAAATATCAGGAAATAAGACTCCAAAACCTGCCGTCTGAAGCTCAGCTGTGATGTGGGCGACTTTTAGGCCCGAGAAATGGTGCAAATGCACTGATTAAACAAGTGTTCTACTCCTTTAAAATGCTAATCTTGTTCATTTTTGCTTTGTTTTCTAGTTCCTCCCAAGATATACGACATTTCCTCTGACATCACGGTAAACGAGGGCAGCGACGTGTCGCTCATCTGCACAGCCAGCGGGAAACCCGAGCCAAGCATTTCCTGGAGACATATAACCCCACTAGGTGAGTTCACTTCACCACTAACATGCTGAGTGAATGGATAGGGGGGTTAAATGGATGGATGGATGGATGGATGGATGGATGGACAGAGGGTGAAAATGAGAAAACAAGCACAGGATCAATAGATGAGTTTATGAATGGGGAAAGGTTCTTCATCTGTAGATAAAAGCATAGAAGGGAGGAGATTCTGTGATGGTTACCTGAATTATATTCATTAAAAACTGGATTTTGTTCTGTAAAGCTTCTGATTATTGAAATAGTTTTACTTCGGCAGGTTCATATTCATCTACTTTCCTGAAGGTTTTCCATATGTGATGAATTTGTTCTTTGCTTAAGCCACTAAATCAAACATTTGGATGAGTTCAGAAGATAGCACTCATCAGTTATGATATTCTGTCCACCTCTGCGTTGGCAGAGCTGTCTTTTGGTGTGCCTTACAAATGATGTCTTTATTATTATTATTAATATCATTGGGCACAGACACCTAATTAAATTCTTTAAACCCCCTGAATCCTTTGAAAACTCTTTCCAAAGCCTTTAACTGTTACCGCAGAGCCCCCACCCAGCCTCTTCTGGTCCTCCCTCATTTTCATATTAATGGATTAGAGCATGCAGTGCTTATCTGATAGCTGTGAGGGTGAATGCATTTATCTTGTGGTTGTCAAATCCCCCTCTCCAGCGCGCTAGCCCTGATTACGTTAGGGGAGTTTTCAAAAGATGATCAAAAGAGCCATCCTCGCAGTCCAAGTGGCAGTCACTCATTCCACTTTGAAGTGTCCACACTTTGAAGTATGCCAGGGAAGGAAACGATATGCCGGTCAAATAAAAGGGACCACAACTTAGTGTAATCACAGAGTCTCCTGGCACATCAGACAAGAAGTTATTTGCCATGGGATCTTTGACTCAGTGGAAGAAAGGGTGATTTGTCCAAAAGACATAGTGCAACTAGAAGGGTGTAATAGGCTAATTACCCATCGATGGAATTCCATTAACTCTCTGGGATATGCAGAATATTCCACTGCAACCAGTGTGCAGGCAATTCACAAATGCAGTCCCAGCACATGGAAAGGTTTTTGGTGGTTTTAAATGATCTATCAAATAATGGCAGACCTTCAGTGGACTAGAAAGAAACCACGAAAGGGGGATTTAATTGCTAATGGATACACAAGGTCTATAAATTTTGGTAATTACTTGCAGAATGTAAACAGAGCCAAGTGCAGTTCTGTGAAGTCATTTAAAAAACACTGCATCTGTCTAGTGGAGGTGGGCGATATGACAAACTATTATGTCACGTGTTTTTGAAAAGAAAATCAAACTTTTATAACTGTATCCATCCATCCATCCATCCATGCACTCGTCCGTCCTTCCAGCCAGTAATAAGATTGTAAACAAAACAGTGCTAGGGAGGATCAAGTATCGGTAGTAATACTTAATCCTGATTTATACTTCTCCATCTGGCTGCCACAACGCCATTATGCGTCACTGCAAGGGCTCTGAGGCAGGCCCGCAGAGGTTGACAGAGACATGTTCGATTTTTTAGCTTTCCTTCGAAAATGACGGAGACTGCAAGCCTGTTATTGGTCAGGATGCCACTTCCTGTAAATTTGTCAACAGCACCGCCATTCCCCTCTCAAAAAAATAAAGAGTGCCAAACATACCTAGCCGCACACCCGGAGCAGATTAAAGAACGTCTCTCAGAAGAAGTCCTACGATATGAACATTTATACACCCCTGACTGAAGGAGTACAAAGATATGAAGCAAACTTTTTATTAGTAGAAGGAAATTTCTAGGGCTGCCACAAACGATTATTTTAATAATCGACTAATCACTAGTTTTTTTGGCGATTAGTCGACTAATCGTGTCATGCATAAAGTATGGCTTATTGCACCAGGATGCAGCTGCTCTAATATACCCATCATTAGCTTCTAGTTTGAAGTGGGATCTGTTATGTACCATCTAAAAATCTCCATGGAAGAGGAGCGCTTTTTTTAACACTGTAACATAACAGGATACAAAAATCATTAGTGTTTGTAACATTAGAGCAAATACATGACATACGTGTGCTAAAGGTAATGAAATCGCCATCACCACTGTTGTTGCTACAGCTTTAAATGCAAGTAACTCCCTGTTGGTGTTAGCAGCTAACGAGAGGTAATTCGCTTACAGAGGCGACTGTCCATCTACGTACTCCCATGAAAGGAGAGTTCTACTTTGCAGATTTTGCACTGTACGTGTTTCTATTTTATCTTTGTAAAATGCTCCCAAACGTTTGAGCTACGTTGCCGGCTCGCCATGATGTCTTATTATTCCGGTGATCTGACGGCTGACCCGAATGGACACTACTGCACATGTGCCTCAAGCAGAAAGCAGCAGAAGGTGCAAGATAAAAAAAAACAAAAAGAAAACAATACTTCATAGAATAAATGACGTCTATTATTACATTGTCTACAATTTTTGTCAACGTCATCGTGACGAATCGACTAACCGTGGCAGCACTAGAAATTACGTGGGTTTGTAGGTGGAAGAGAATGAGGGACACATTTGTTTGTGTTAAAAAGTATTTACAATACATAAACACATTCTAAACACCTAATAGTAAATACACCATCGTGGTGCAGAGACCTGACTGCAATGGTGGCAGGATACCCCCCAGAGAAGTGCTGCGCCCTCTGTTGTCCTGGAGGGGAATTGCTTTGCAACACTTCCCAGGCAACGAAGAAGTCTGAAAGAAAAACATTGCTGTTAATGTGCCCAACAGATGACCCTAAGAATCTTTGTTTTAGCAGATTGTCAACATCTTCAAAGCCTTCAACGCTTAATTTCGCCCACATTCACAGTCAAAGTTTAGAAACACTTGGGTAAGTGTAAAAGATGTTGCTGAAGGCAGCAACAATTTTCTAGGCTCATGCTACCATCACTCGAGTCCCCGTGGTGATTGTTTGTGCTGAAATGTTGTTGAAGTATGTGTTGCATAGCTCTGTGATATATATGACATGTGAAATCTGTCTGCTTGTTAGCAGTTCTTTTCCCCCCAAGGCAGCTGGTTTTAAGGCGTTTATTTTATTTACACATTTATTTAGTATAATAAAATAGAACTTCAACAAAAAAACTGATGCAAAATACTAGTGCTGTCATGAGATTAAATTTTTTTAGATTAATTAATCATGACCTGTAATTAATTACTCTCTTTTTTAATTTCACCTATTAATGGCTGAGAAAATCCCTCATTTTGATGCATTTTTGTTTAAATTCATTACATTATTGTGGCAGACGAAAACATTAATAAATAACAAAAAAACTGGCTTTATATAAAAGTCATTTATTGTTTAACAGACTTCTAAACTTTCCTTTTACATCACCAAGGTGGAATAAAACTGTGCTCTTTTGTCAGTCTCAAATAATTAAAAATAAAGCATCGGGTCCATATAGAATAATCTAAGTTAACACATCAAGGAACGCTTTTTTGAGCAATGCAAATAGTGATCACAGAACTTGTTACTAAAACATTTATCTAAAATTAAAATAGACCTGTGAATTACAGTGCTGTAAATTAGCATATCAAAACTGACAGTTTATCACTAAATAAAATGCTGAAAAAGCATTAAGCACTCACTCTCTCACTTCTGACATGTGGTATGCATGATAGTTAAATATAAATATAATTACATAAAAAAAATTAAAATCCCAACAGGTAGGCTAGAAAAGTCCCAGTAAAGTTATAGATTAAAAATGAGATTAACGCGATTAAAAAAGATTGCACTAAATGTGGCTGTAATTAATTCATTAATCTCAATTAATCTCATAATTTGACACCCCTACAAAACACTAGTTTTACTGTTTTAAAGACTCAAAACAAAAAACATATTTCTGTATGACTTCAAAGGTGGAATTTGATTAAAAACCGACATCATAAAAGGAAATAATTGACAACAAATAGTTTTATAAAATTACAAGAAACCAAGTAGATTAAAGAAGAAAAAAAAATCATAGTTTCACGTTTTCAGAATGTTGTAAAGGTGTGTTTCGCCCTTTATGGCAGCCTCTTTACCCAACAACACTGCTACTGGGATAACAAATGTGTTCAATAAACACGGCCCATTTACTATATTGTACTCCCAACACAGACGTTTGCTCTTATTTGGGTTTAGTGGACATTGAGGCTTTACTTGGAATGAGGTCAAGCAGGCACGATGGCTGTAAAGTGACATGTTTCCTCTGCAGGTTTGATGTTTTTTGGTCTCACTCTCCTCAGCAATCAACCATTTTGGAGTGGGGGGCAGGGATTTCAATTTTTTTTGCACTGTAGATAGCTCGGCTGCGGCAGTCAGTGAAGTTTGACAGAATGATAAATTGCCCTGACTGACTGTCAAGTTTCTTTTCCCACTCCGACTGTTTTGTGTTTGCATTTTTTCACTCTCTCTCTCCATGCTGCCAACCAGCAAACAGCCAGCTAATAATAAACCTTGTGCATCCAGTGAAGTGTGGCCATAAACTGTTTATGGAGACAATAATTTGGCATAGTATCTGTGCATAAAAAGTGCATGCTTGTTCTTCAATTACAGAAAAGCAAACTTGGATAATACAGATTATTATGTTGACACTGTATAAGCAATAACGCCAGCTAATGTCCCCTTTTTAATTGAATAAAATGGCTGTTATGCCTAACAGTTAATTATTTAGTCATGTAGAGTTTGTGCCTGACAGTAAAGTCCTCAAATGTTTTAGCAGTTTGGACAGCTCTTCTGCCTGAATGTACTGTAAAGCGTTTCAGACGGGTGAAATCCAGATGCACCAATTAAACATTTTATTCTCATCAGGCATTGTGAGTGGCTTTAGGCAGGGATTCGGTCTGTTTGGATGTTTTGTCACATTTTCCAGTGAAAAAGACTTTTCCCTGCAGCCATTCCTTTAGGCGGGCTTTGTCTTTAACATGTAGCATGTTCTGAATCGAGGTGTGTAACTAAAACGCTCACTTTCACGGAAAAGTGACATTAGACAATATAAATAAAATCCCAGAAGCCTCTCTGTCACTTCAGTCCTTGACATCTCTACTTTCCTGAAGAGCATACAGCTCCAAGTGTGACGCGTCAGCCTGTCAGGGCTGGAGCCAAGGAATGGGGTCTGGTGTTGTTTCCTCTCCACTCTTCCTTAGGTCATAGACGAGGAAATAGCCTTCAACATGGTCTATTTCAATCTGGCTCGGTCGTGTGCATGCCAGGAGAAATTGCTTTGATAAGCTTTTTCCATTGAGATTTGAATTCATAGGATAGAAGTGTGACCTTTGAAAAGGCTGACTAGAATACTAGATTTCCCCTTTTTTACCTTCTGATAAGACTCAGCTGGGACACATTTTGTTTTTTAAAAAATTGCTTTAGATTTATCAATACTGTACATTTTATGTTGCATCTCGTCCTCTAAAAATGAGATCGTGCTATCCTCTACACTGACACCTTGTGCTGTATCTTAATACTGGATCCTACAGAACCTGCTCCAGAACTAAGTAATAACAGCAAATGCACCACACAGTGAGAGCTCTACAAGTTTCCTAGGAAATGGGATGATAAATTATGCAAACTTGACTTTATATGATGCTGCATACGTTGAGTGTCTCCTGCCTTGTCGCGCTGGAATTTGGCAGTTATTAAAACAGAAATGAAGCAAGCTTTCTGCCGTCTGCTCACCAGGGATCTCTCATTTAGCACTAGCTTCATCTTCTCATGCTTTGCACTGTACGGTCATGCATTTTGAAAGCTGACACTTGAGCATCCTTTGAAAGGATGGAAGTAAAAGATAAGAAGTAGAAAAAGGATGGATGGGTGGATGGGAGTGAAATAGTAAAGTGGGCTCTGCTTTTTTTATTTGAAACATTAAAGGCTTGGGTAACACTTTTAGTCGATGGAAAGAGCATTTCAACCTAAAGAGGTGCTTTTAGACATGTCTGCACATGAGGAATATTAGGATAAAAGCAGATGGCAGCCAAACGTGAACTCTTAATATGCAGCTTTGAAACAGGATGTGTTGTTGTTTTCATAAACAACATGATGTTTTAGTGTTCTGTTAAAGAAAAGAACAAGTAAAACTGGAATGTAAACACTTGAGCCAACCTTGTTTGCATCATAGACCAGTTTTATATAAGACTACAATACCCATGAACCAATTAGGGGTGGGGTTAATCACACATAAAATACAATTAAGTACATAACATTTCATTATTACAGAGATTAAATGAATCTAATTGTTATGCACTCTACTTCTATTATTGCCACATTGTTTTTGAGGATTGTTGAAAATACACTGACACTAGTCAGTAACTCGATGCAATCTGCTGGGTTCCTTATATAGGAAACTTTTGACTGATTGGCATAATGAACTGAACTGTATTGGAATGTTTACTTTGTGAAGAGCCTTGAGACAACTCTTGTCGTGATTTGGCGTAATATAAATAAACTAAATTGAATTGAACTGAATCCTGCTGATCCAAAAGGGAAGGCAACTGGACTTCTTTGGTTTCTTGAAGACATTTTGCTTCTCATCTGTGAACTTTGTCAATTCTAACTGGAATATGGGAGGATCAAGCTTATAAACTGTAGCTGTCTGCTGTTACTTAACGAGCAGAAACTACCTATGAATACCCCTCCTCCCTACCCCCTGATGAGTAGTCGATGTCTTCAAGAAACCAAAGAAGTCCAGTTGCCTTCCTATGAACCCTTTCAGATAACCATGACCTGGATGACTGAGAACTTTCACCAGCAAAAGTCCGGCTGGTTAATGTATTAAAAACACGTTTTATATTTTGTATTTTGTCTGTTTCATGTCAGCAATCCAGCACTCAAACATCAAAGACCACTTCTGTTCCTTGATTCAAAGTTAAGGCACTCCAAGATCTGAGGTTTATTGTTTTATTCTTACCTATTTGTCTTTGCGCAATAAAAAAGACAAAATTGAAATAAGCCACTTATTGGGGGGGGGGGGGGGGGGGTGAAAATAAAAACACTTATTTTTTGCATTTTGTTGCATTTTGATTATCCTTCTGTGTCACAAATTATTTCACATAATCACCGCTATATTTCTCATATTGTTCATTCATTCATTTAGAGTTTTATTTTTAGAGTGACGATGACTTGAGACCATTGCATAGTTTAATGCAACAATGACAACAGTATATCTTTAGATATTTGAAAGTTTCCTATAATTTTCCTATAATAACGTATAGGTTTAATAGATGTGAGTAGAAAGAGTTCACTATACCTCAACATACAGTATGTGTTCAAAATATAAAAGTAAATGACACAATAACGAATAAAAGGAAGGCTGCCTTGT
Organism: Aphyosemion australe; assembly: GCA_006937985.1. Taxonomy (NCBI): domain Eukaryota; kingdom Metazoa; phylum Chordata; class Actinopteri; order Cyprinodontiformes; family Nothobranchiidae; genus Aphyosemion; species Aphyosemion australe. Next base: position 1,108,751 of record SSNS01000091.1, read on the forward strand.
GAAACTACCTGGAAAGGTTAGTCATTATTCCACTGGCAACCAAAGCACACTTATTATTTATGTGAAGCATTTCTTACAGCAACTTTCCTCATCTGTTCTTTAGGTCTGGCCTCTTTTCACATCTAAAGGGCATCATAGTCTCACATATGCAGATGATGAAGTAGGCCAGTGACGTCATCTGAATGTGCCTCATCTACACTAGTAGTTTCTAAGATACATTTGTTTAAATTATTTATTTATATGGAGTACACTTCTTACTATTATTATTATTATTATTATTATTATTATTATTATTATTATTATTATTATTATTATTATTATTGTTATTATTGTTAGTAGTAGTAGTAGTAGTAGTAATTTAAAACTCATACTGTTTACATTGTCAATGTCAAGTATCTAAAAAACTTATTGAGTATGGAAAATTTGAGGAGTTAAAGAAATGTAGAGAAATAATTCAACCCCACTCACAAGAATCATGACGCTCCAGTGTAGCTTAGTGAACCCTGATACCCAAATAAAAACCACATTTTCTTGTTTTGATAAATGGATTCCATTTTCCACTGAGCCTATGCAGTCATTCGAGTTTTTTTCGAAACTCAACTGTGTTCTGCTTAGAGCCTTTTCAAAAACTAATTGCAGAAAATTTCAAAATGGCCTAAAAGCGGTTTTCTTGCCCAAAGTGTGTTAGGGTAAATAAAAAAGCACAGAGAGTAACAGTGAGGTTAGTCTACAGGTTGCAAAGGTGAATGCACATTCAATCAGAGATGACTTAAGGCTCCTTTGGCCCAGCTTCCCTCTCTGGATTCTACCAACCTTACAATTGACAGCCAAGGAGCAAGGTAGGATTTATGTATCAAGCCAAGCTAACAGCCTGTTTTTCAAACAGGCCCTCCACACTATGTGATTTTTACCCCCTACATGTGGCCCACACCTTGAGTTGGGGCCAGAAGGCAACGGTGTACAATGTGGCAGCGTGGGCTGTTCTCCATTTTCAAGAGTTAAAAGGAAAAATTGATGTAGAAAATGCTTCTCGATGCTGTAATGGAATTTCAGCAAAGCCTGCCCTATCTGTATACTGCAGCCCTGAAGGAAGTGTACCCTCAGCTCCCCTACACAATGTGGGAAATTGCTTACTGCAACATCACTTAGCACTCATTGGCACTGAATACAGAATTAACCTTCCTATGATTTCTTTAATTTTCTGGGAGTGACATCTCCCTCAGGTGAGAGGGGTCCCTGTCAGTAACTCGGATAGCTCCAAGCGTGCTCTCACAGATTAGTTTCACATCTCTCACGTCCACATTTTTTTTATTATTGAGCATGATATTATGACTTTTGTTTACTGTAATGTCAAGGATGAGCATGGGATAGATAATGCTTTTTAAACTACATATCAAGGATGAGGTTCATGTTTAATGGCTTTTATGACCTTTGTAAAGCCCCCTTGCTGCTGCAATCAATAGGAATACTATTTGCAGTACGAGCAGCATGATGCAACCAGATCCTGCATAGAAATCACACACTGGCTTTTATGTACAATATGGCTGTGTATTTCTTTCTTTGTCTTTTATACATCTGTCGCTTTTGGGGTATTTATTCTAAGCAAAAATCTAATTGGTTCCAAGCTCAAGCATGGGATGGATGTTATCGTTTAAAGCCTGCAGACATTACTTTAAAAAATAAGTGATATTTTTCATTCCTGGATATAAAAAGAAAAAAAATATCCATCCATCCATCCATCCATCCATCCATCCATCCATCCATCCATCCATCCATCCATCCATCCATCCATCCATCCATCCATCCATCCATCCATCCATCCATCCATCCATCCATCCATCCATCCATCCATCCATCTGCCTACCTATCGGGAGAGAGAGAGAGAGAGAGACTTTTAGGGATACACGATAAATTAACATCGGCCAATGTTAGTCATACATGTCAGTATCGGTCTGATAAGTAAAGCTGGGCCGATATTAACAACCCATATTTATTTCCATGTAGTTGCTATTTCTGCATTTGTTAATGTACCTTTGATAAGTTCAAATAATCCTACACAAACATGTTCCTTAGACTGATGTTATTTGTCTTTATTAAAACATGCATTTTTGTTAATTTTATTTAATTTTAACACAATCTTTTTTCAGAAAATTAAAGTTAAGTTAAAGTCCCATTAGTCATCACACACAGCTGAAATTTGTTCTCTGCATTTGACCCATCCCCTGGGGGAGCGTTGAGCTGCAGACACAGCCATGCTCAGGAACTTTTTGGTGGTTTAACCCCCCAATCCAACTCCTTAATGCTGAGTGTCAAGTGTGGAGGCACTGGGTCCCATTTTTTGTAAAGTCTTTGGTATGACCCGACCGTGGATTTGAACCCACGACATCCCAATCTTAGGGCAGACACTCATACCACTAGGCCACTGAGCTGGTCAAGACAGTTCAGATCTGATGATTTCTTGTCATATACTAATCTGATTTTGTGTGATATACTTTTAAGATCATTCAAAAACAGAATCATGCATAAGCCCAACAGAAGCCCAAAAACCCAAACAATCATCAGTTTCCAAATCAATGATGTTTGGTTATCTGTTGAAGGATCATTAGGCTTTTCTTTTTGTTTCCGATGGGAGTCCCCAGGCCTTCACAGTTGTAGAAAAACTAATGCCAAATGGCTTACTAGCACTGAGGCATTATTAATTTCATTGATTGCATCTCTGCTCATCTTCCCATGCTCAGACAATCTCTTCCATGTTAATTAAGCCACAGTTAAGCTGCTTTGCTGTTTGGACATAATTTATGCTTGGATATAGGCTGACTTTAGGTCTCTCTCCTTGTAAACAATTCACACTTGTGCTCCTTCCCTACATTTTCTCTGCATCTTTTCTCTGCTCTCTGTGGCTTCACTGTTCAGTGAACACACTCTGTGCTCATTTTCAAACAAGTTAGCCAAAGGCACCAGGAAAACAGAAAACTAATCAAGCAGAGATGCTGTTTTATACCATGTGGCCAATCAAGCACAAGTTACCCATTTTGCACCAATTTTCTACTTGTGAAAGCTACATCTGTTACAAATATTGGATAACAAGCCTCAAATGTCTAGGGTTCATTTCTGAAATTTGGGCCATGCACACACGTAGCTGGGTTTTTGCAAAGCCGAATATCCTTCCTCGCCTATCTAGGGATAAAAAATTGGAATGACCACCTTGCTTTCAGCAAAAAAAATAATCCAGTGCATTGTGAAGCACATTCATAGACATGCCAAACCTGTAGGTGGCAGCAGTTCCCCAAATTATCTTCATCTTAGCCGAAAAACATTCCTTGAATGTGGAATAACTTGGTGGCAGGAAACAGTTGTCCTTAACATAGAGCAGTAGTTGAGCTTTTAAAAACGACAACTTTAAAGAGGACCTAGAATGTAAACCAACATGTTCCTTGTTATTGTTGAATAAGACAGCTTGGGTGGTCAAAAGTAGCATGCCAAAAAGTCAAAGCCGTGTGTGACCTACTTTTTATGTAAATTAGAAAGTTGAAAAAGGCAAGAGAAAACCTCCTGGTCTGAGAAAGTCTTCCTTAACACGTCATAAGGGAGAGCCAGTATCAGGGCTCCTGGGACAGATGAAAACCAAAAAAAAATTTTCTTATGCTTTTTGGAGGCTCAAAGCTCTGTTTTAGATGGTTGATTAATTGCATTCTAGGACACCTTTAAAAACAAAAACAACTTTTAAAAACAAGTGAGAGTTTGCACAGGTCGCACATGTGATGTCATGTGAGAGCATTTTTGTCGTGGGCAGGGACGTTGTGTAACCTAAAATTCCGGGTATTTTTAGCCACAAGCAAATGCTGACAACAGAGAATTAGCAAATAAACGCCTTGGTCTGTGTTTTTTGAAAGAATAATTTTTGATGGCGTATACGTTCACTTTTGTATGGATGATAGGCCAAATCGTATAGACATCTCTTTGTTTTTTGGGATACCCGGCTTCATGTGTACATGGACTTAGTTCAAACTTCACAACACTTTCTGATTGATAAATAATAATTAACCTCATAGATCTAATCATAAAACTTTCAGAAATGTAATTTATGATTTTAACTATAATCTACCCCAGAATCAGTACAGATACCCTGATGATAAATATGTATAAACTATAAACCCAACTAAACATGTTTTAGCTTAATTTACTTTTGGAAACAGGTCATCTGTGGTTCAAGTATCAGTTTTAGATTTTTATTTGGATTGTCCTTTTTCTTCTGATTTTCTCTAGACTTTACCAGTTCTTGCTGTGTTTTATTAGCATTTCCATAAGGTTGATTGTTTGTTTGAGCTTTCTGCTCCCCAACACACCTGCTTCTAGACGCTAATTAAAACAGTCGCTTTGAGTTTCTCGTCATCTCTCTCTGTTCATTGCTGACAGTTCCTCATTTCACTTTCTTGTTGTGCTACAATTTTTTTTTCTTAAGTTTTGGTTCTCTCTACATTTATAGGAATTTTGTTATATTTTATAATTTTTTTGTTCTCTCTTCATTTGCTGGTATCCTAAAACTGTATTTGGGTCCTCTCTACTTACTAAAGACACTCATTTTTAGCTCACCTAAAAGAATAAGCTCTTCGGGCTCACAAACTTATTTGGTTTTATTGTAGACAAACGGCTCCATATTGTGCTCTGGCTCCTGTCTGGGAGCTGTTAAAGCCATGCAGCATGCAACCAGTCAGGCACAATTTAATAAAAAGAAAATACCATTAGATTATAAAGAAGTTGTGTTTGCTGGTGTGGTGGTACAACCCGTTAAAATTCTCCCACAGCATCCTCCTTTTATGACCCAATGATAAGGAATTTATCACACCTACAAAAATAACAATGAAAAAAAATGGACTTCTCATCACTCACTTGTATGAGTTAGAACCATTGACTGTATATATATCTATATCTATATATATATGGATGAACCCTCTGCGCCGTCACTTGTAGGTTTCTGAAGAGCTGAATTGAAGCCCAGTGGGCGGTTCCCACCTCTGCCATCTTGGCTGCGTCATGCGTCTTGTCCCTCCTGGAAAATACAAAAATGGAGCTTAGAGAAGGGCTGCAAGGATGAGGGCAGATGATTGACACCCAGCAAACTCTTAGCTGATGTAACTACGAGCTAACTGAGCTAACCAAAGCTAATGGAGGCTGTTGGGCGCTTTTAGCCAGGAAACTGTGGTTGAGTGACTCTGCTACGCTCTGCCTTCTAGGCTGTTACACTTTTAACGTGAGGCCAAGGCTGAAGCCTTCCCTGGGGAAAGCAGGAGGCAAGCCGCTAGCACTGACAGCTCATCTGCTACCTGTCAATCAAAAGGACACGCCCCTAGGTTTTCATAATTTCAAGCTTTAATTACATCTGATGAGTTACAGAAACATTCACCCCCCTCAGAGTTATCATGTGGTAAACGTGACCTATTAAGCCTAAAAGGTTTTTTTGAACCAGGCTGTAAACATGTTTATTCCTGCTGTGAAGTTGGCATTTATAACATGGCAGTCAATGGGAACTTGCTCCTTTCTGGAGCCAGACCCTTGGTTGGAACAGACAGAGGCAGTTCTTTTGCAAAGGCACTAGCAACTTTTATAAAGATAAAGAAAAAGGAGGCATTAGTCTCAATGTTCAATCTTTTGTTGATTCTGTTGATACTTGTGTTTTTTTTCCAAAAGACTGACCTGATGACAAATAAGAATTAGATTACAAATTCTAATGATCAAAATTTCATTCTACTTGAAAAAACACCTTAAAGGCATTGTGCTTTTCTTCTAGTTTCCTTTGCCAACTATTTCACTAAGCATTGTATAATTTCTTGGATCTGTATTGAATAAATTGAGATGGACTATATTTGAATCAAATTGGATTGCATCGTGTAACTTGATGTGAACATTTTGCCTTTCTATAAAGGCATCTCAGTGCCCTGAGATTAAATTTGATGCGAACGGACTACGTAAACCAACTGAATTTAATTTTCTCTCATTTAAAAGTTTTTACAAATTAGAAACTCTACAGGGGAAGAGTTATAGTGAACGTAGAGATCTACTCATTTATCTGTGCAACTCAGGATTCTCTTAGTGCATGCTGATTACCTTTTAATATATTGCTAAATATAATTTAGTTTATTTTTTCAGTTACATTTTACAGTTAAAATGACATTTAGGGATATTCATCTCACCAAAATGATCTAACAAACACTAGAACTGAAAAAAGTAATAAGCTGAAGCCAAGGCTTATTTTTCTCCATCCTACACAGTTCAGAACACTTTACAGATTCTCCATAATACAACGTTGGAAGAAAAAAAGCAACAAAAATAACACAATTTCATCTAAATTATTCTTGTTCATTCTTTGCATATCCATCGTTACTCTATAGTTCTGAATTATGTAATCTTTCAGTATTTTTGAAGTAGACTAAAGATCCACACAATTCCAAATCATCCGTAAGTCCTTTCCATAATTTAACTCCCAAAAATGAAACATTTGTATTTAAAGCAACATTCCGCAACTTTTACACCTTAAAATTATGCTTTTTTGTAAATTTTTTGTGTCATAGTATTATCTATTATGTTCATTTTCATACCTGTGATAGTGTTGGGGGGGTCCCACGTCTGTTTAATGCACTATACAGTTTTTGTGCATCGGTTAGCGATGGAAGAACTGACTGGGTGTCGTTTTCCCTTTGGCTTGCCATAATTGTATAACGTAGACTCGCTGTAGCAGCGGCAGATTCACCAAAGAAAGCTAGAAATCCCTTATCAGAGGAATCTAGGAAAAGAAAAGAAGAACGTGATGGAACAAGAGCAAAGACCAGAGTTATTGGGCCGTCTTTTCCTCGCTGGAGAGCTCTTTTAGAAAGAAAGGCATGTACTACTAACCTAGCCGTGCTGCTAAAGGCTAGGTAAATAATAAATTATGTCACCGGGGTTATTGTGTTTGGTCGGGCATAAAGTTGTTATACAGTCCTGATAAAACTATTTATTCAATGTGTGGAGGAGGAAAAGTTTGTTTTCGTTGTTTTGCCTGACATTAGGAATGTAAACATGCCACTTTTGCCCGAGAGAGAGTTTTAATGTTATGACAGTGACGTTACGCAGCAAGCCTCTAGAGGGCGACAGAGACCAGATAACTGCAATGTTGCGGATAGCTCCTTTAACATTAGGTCTTTACCTCTTTCAAAGATACTCATCCCTCTTAATTTACTTTTTTTTCTCGTAACACAAATACTGAATAGAGTAGGGAAGACTGTTGTTCTTGGCTCTAAATATTATTTCTAATGTTTTAAAGCCATACTATGGTAAATGGCCTGTATTTGATATAGTGCCTTACAGAGTCCTAGAACCCCCCAAGGCGCTTTACAACACAATCACTCATTCACGCAGACATTCACACCCTGGTGATGAGCTACATCGTAGCTACAGCTGCCCTGGGGCGCACTGACGGGGGCGAGCCACCGGTCCCTCCGACCATCACCAGCAGGCAATGTGGGTTAAGTGTCTTGCCCAAGGACACAAGGACAACGACAGACTGAGCGGGGCGCGAACCTGCGACCTTCCGATTGCATGGCGAGCACTTAACTCCTCTGCCACCAGCGCCCTAATACCATGCAACTTTTTCATATTTTTAAATCTTTTTTTGAGCCTGTATGTGCTAAAATGACCATTTACAGCAGGGGTAGGGAACCCTGTTCCTGGAGAGCCACTATTCAGCACGTTTTAGAAGTTTCCCTGCTTCAACACACCTGATTTTGATCAGCAGGTGATTAACAGGCTTCTGCAGAGCCTGATGAGCTGCTGAACAGGTCAATCAACTGTGTTGAAGCAGGGAAACGTGCTGGATAGAGGCTCTCCAGGACCAGGGTTCCCTACCCCTGCTTTACAGGGTTAATGAAACGTCATCAGACCCCCACCACCCTCAGAATACTGCACTTGCAACTTCAGAGTGGCGGGCCGCTCCCTGTTGGACTTAGAAATATTTGAGCTGACATGCAATCTGCTTCCAGCACGTTTCCTGCATCATGAACACAGCTGATTTGTTTGATTTAGTGATGAATCACTCCTGTAGACACTAATGAAGACTGAGGTGTCATGTCCTGTCAATGTCCTCCCTGGCCCTTCCATATCCCATCTCCCTTGTCTCCGGTCCCTTCAATTATCATTCAGGTTTTTACTTTATTTCTCATTCCTTAAGTTCTGCCATGTCCATTCCCCAGCCCATTAGTGTTGTATTTCTCTTTAGTTTTCCTTTTCCCTTTTTGTGTATTTTAGTATTGTCAGGTCCCTGTAAGTTTAGTATCCTTTTGTATCAGTTACCTTTGACCGCTGTGTTCCTCTTAGCTGTTCTCCCCACATTAGTTATATTCATCCCTCCAGTTTAGCTGTTGTCCTTGTGTCCCCTTAGTCATCCTGTTCCTCTTAGGTTTAGTGTTTTAGTCTTCAGTCAGTTTTGTGTTATTCATTCTCATAGCTTCCTTCCTGTGTTCCCCTCTGTTAGTTGCTTCTTGTATTTTGTTTATTAGTTCAGTGACTTAATTTATTTCTCCTGTATTCTGTTTATTCATTCTGGTATATTCTTTCAGTATTTAGTTTTAGGTTTCTCTCTTTATCTGGTTCAGTTCAGACCTCTTGTGTTTTGTATTGCTTCCCATCCTCAGTTAACTAATCACACCTGTCCATCATCAATCAGTACTCATCACACCTGTTGCTTGTCTCCACTCACCACCTCAGTGTATTTAAACCCAGTCATGATCACAGCTCCTTGTCAGTTCCTTGTGTGTTTTACCGTCCGTACTTGTGTTTGTTACCGCCCTGCGTTTGCTCCTGATGTTTTAGTTCCTGCTCCTGATGTTTTAGTTCCTGCTCCTGATGTTTTAGTTCCTGCTCCTGATGTTTTAGTTCCTGCTCCTGATGTTTTTGTTCCTGCTCCAGACCACTGCTTAAATAAGCATTTTTACTTTTGAACCATACCTGGCTGCCTGCTGGATTACCTGCATTTTGGGTCCTTGAACAACAACCACCACATGACTTGAGGAGACATTCCAGCAGTTAGATTAAGGTGTTAAAAAGACGAGTGCACAGCGAGGAGATAAGTTTCACTTTTGGTTTTACTAACGAACACTAGGGGGTGCTAAAAACAAGCCAAAACTGCCAAGTGCCTTTATGATATCCAATAAAGTTTTCTTTTCAAGACTACATGAATAATCTTTTGGTAGGTTCCTGATAAGGAGCTTTATTTATTATTATTCTAATAATTATTTTCTGGAGCTTAACAATAGGGTCAATATTTGTTCAGTACATATTTCCCCATACCTCATCACATGTCATATATGGCATAAATAAAATATAAAAAAAGTTTTGATAATTTATGTTTTATATAATTTATACAGTGTGTGGCTTCCAGCTTAACCTGTAATACAAGATTACTCCCAAAAGTTTTGTTTTATATACTTTTAATTTCAACTCTATTAAACGTTATTTTTTATTTCACCATTTCTCCTAACACCACCAAACTCCAAAATTAAAATCTAGATCAGATTGTAAAATTTGATGTTAAAGGAACACCACACTCTTGCTTAAAATCTGATAAAGTAGAGCACACAATGAAATATTAAAAGAAGAAATATAACTGATCATATATTATATCGAGGGCATATTTTGGATGTTATGAGGTTGACTATCTATGAGAATCTGGAGCTCCTGTGCTTGAATAAATAACTCCACCAATGATCCATTTTCTTTGAGGAACATCCAGACTCGGAATGAAATTGGCTTATTATTTTATTGTCAAAGAAACCTCACTCACTTGATTTGACAGATTTAATATTTTCAGAAAATCTTCCACTGGAAGAGTCTTTAGCAAGGATGACGCAATAAGCTTACGCGTGCATGCCTTACATCCCCATCTATTCATAAACAGACTGATGTTTTACAAAAGAACTGGAACTACAAAAGCTATTTTAGTGACATTTTCTATTATACAAACCAGATATGTGCACAATTTCAAAAATAAACATCGTGACTGCTCATCTCATTTCAATTTTAGCTCAAAGTATAAAAAATAAAAAGATTAGAAGCAAAAGTGTGTGTTGAGGAATCAAAATATGGAAATGATCAGTACCGCTAAAGAACTAAAGAAGATTGTGCTGACTTTTAAACAGAAACAACCACCTCATTATACTAATGACTAAAGCAGTCGACCAATGGGAGTCTAAATTAGAGTCATGAACGATCACATCAGCTGATGATCAGGTGTGGTTAAATTACCAAGAGGAAAGACGCAGCTGGTTTCCAGGACAAAAATGATAGGACAATTAAACACGACCCAGCTTACATTTAAAATGTCTGAGCCAACAGTTTGGTTAAATGGCCCTACTTTGTAAAATTAGATGCTTATTTTCACATTAATCTCATAGCATTTTGTCTTGGTGACAAATTATTGTTTACCCATCGTTCAAGGTCATGCCTATAGTACGCGACTTTCGTCCATATATAAGTTGCATTTGCACAATTATATTTTTTAGGCCATTATTACTTTAATGAGCCCAAATGCCCTACATCAGCGATGATTCATTGTTTTCCACACGGCGAAAATAACTCCCCGTGGCTGCCGATGAAAACCAGAGCACTTGATTCAGCCGTTTGGCAAATGGTATTGGAAACAGCAAGAATACTTGGCCTCGTGGGTCAGCGCTTTTGATTTTATTGCCCTAGTAAAAGACACAAGTGCACACAGTGGGTTTCTGCATCCTGCGTATCATAATTTCCCGCAGCAGTGAAATACACTGGAGCTATGCATCAAGGGCAGTGCTTAGGTCAATCGTAGGGTCCTTTTATTTAGTGCAGTTATTCTGGGTGTGTGTGTGTGTGTGTGTGTGTGTGTGTCCACATAGGCCTTGTGAAATTCTGCATTTGTTTTGTTTAACAATTTCAATGACAGAGTATAAATAGTTCATACAAATGCGTTGGTTATTGTGTTTGTAACCTTGAACACCAGTGAATTCACTGTTAAAGATCATTGCATACTTAGCTGGGTTTACTATGTTCAACAAGCCCATGAGCAACCACTAATAGTTCATAAGAATCCATAAATGGAGTCCGTGTGGCTCACTTGGGTAATACAGTGATCACCTATTAGATTTATATCCACACCAGTTAGCGCACCAGATCAATCTCATCTCCCAAGTTCCTTTTTATTTCCTTCTGAGTCATGAGTTTCTGACATGGAACTGTTAACATGAATCATTTCAGATTTTATTTGAACTTTTCTTTGCAAAAGTTCTGCACTGGACATGCAAGCTGCAGTTTTCTTCAACAGTACATTTATTAGTGTCCAAGGTAGGGCTGGGCGATATGGCCTAAAATCAATAGCATGGCCAGCGTTTCCCCTAGAAAATTTTCCTGCCGTGGTGCTTGTTGACCGGGTGGTATTGCGCGTGGATAGCATCGCCTCCCTACGGGCTTTGGGGAGGGTGTGTGTGCGAATCGTGTCACCTCTGTACCATCCATATGGGGGCATTTTGTAGACGTGGCACAGCACCACAGTAAAGCCTATGGAAGAGAAACACTGGAGTTCACCTCGATAACTATAAATAGATGATAACTACATGTATGCGCAAACCAAAAGTTGTCCACTAGGGATGTGTATTGGTGAAATTCTGCCGATGCGATACGTATCATGATACAGGAGAGACGATACGATATATTGCGATACATTCAGCCAGGCAATATTACCGATTATTTAGACTGAATTTATTGTAGGAAAATTCAATAAACAGTCCAAATTGATATGTAACATGTTCAACATGAGGTAACTGAACCATAATAGAGGGATTTACATTTCAATGGTGGAAACAAAACCTGTTGCTCTTTAAGTAAAAAATAAATGTTTAACATGAAAAAATATGTAAACAATATCACTTTCAGTAGTTTTTGATTCTAAATACAAATCAAAAAAGTGCTCTCTGCACCACAAAACGCAACACTAAAAATTTTGCGTCAGAGTGAAGGCGGCAACACTGCTGCCAACTAGCGGTCAGCGTTTGAATGGCACCAAAACAAATAATAAATACACAAATGTTTGCATGTATATTCTTCCAAAGATGTTATACATGGCTTTTGAATATCAATATAATATCGCAGGAAAAAATATCACGATATATTGCCATATCGATATTTTCTTACATCCCTATTGTCCACTAGATGGGGCTGTCTTGTGTGTTACGTTGAGTCATATTGTCATGTGACTCGAGGTGGTACAGCTTCCTAAAGGGACATGAACGTCACCAACCTACACACATCTTTTAATTTTTTTATTACCAAATTTATTGACATAGGAAAAATGATATCGATAAGAGTCAGAAATTTCGATAACGATAATTATTTGATTTATTTCCCAGCCCTAGTCCAAGGTAGTATAACTTTTGCTTAAATGTTTAAGTTAAATAATAATATTATATTTGAGTTAGGAGAGGGAAGAAAACAAATTATTTCTCCTCCCACAACAGTAGGATTACGTAAAAGAATCCTGTTGAAATGACGTCCTCATTGGTGTAAGAGTCTGCATTCCTGTGTTTCGGAGGCCTATTAATGTGTCTGTTTTTCAGAAGGAAACATCTAATTCTTGTTTATAGATCAGATTCTGTCTTTTGCGGCTGTTTTTGTTGCCACTATTGTCATTGCCAACACAACAGAAGCTCATTATCAACAGCACCCTCAGTTTTAGTTCGTTTTATTTTTTGTGGAACAGGAGATAAAAAGCGACCCCGGTTGCAGCGATGTTATGAGAATTCACCTCTCCTGCTGGGAAGATTTGTTGCTCGGAGTGAAAGAATTCTTCCTCTTGGATCATTGTTCTGATTTAGGCTTCCTTTTTCATGTGATATTGCTGAGTCAATGCCAGGTCTCTATGGCTTTCTGAACAGTATGTTGAACTCAGTTTTGTTTACATCAGCATTTTAGTTTTTTTTTCAAATCTGTTTCTATTTTCTATCCAAAATCACTAAAACTACTCTGAAAAGTTCTGTGTCTCTCTGGGTATTTATGCATCTCCATTATTCAGAGGTTTTTTATGTTTTTGCATAAATGTCCTCTATTGGTGTTTGATTTTATGGATAACTTTGTGATTTAAAGTAAGAAAAAAGCTTATGACCTTTTTAACCTCATTAATTTTAAGCAATACAAAGAAAAGACTTATGTGTTTTTCCTTCTAAATACAAAGCTGGAATGGATTCGTACATATTTTATTTATTTTTGCATAATCAATACATATAAGAACAATAATTACTTGCAGTTTTTGGATCAAATAAAATAAGACTGTATTCATAGTAAACTGGACACAGGAGCATGAGGTGTGAGTTGAAGCCAAAACAAAAGCAGCAAGCCCCTCCAGGCAAAGCAAGTTTTAATTCCCACCCCCACACTGTAAACAAATGGGACATTGTCCTGACTGTCAGCCCCATGGCTCCAAAAACATAACATGGTAGCCAATATGGTGACTCACTTTTGTACAACGGTTTAATATAAAAGTAGCACATTATTTAAACAATATTTCTTGGAATAAAATATTATATTGTAAGAAATAGTGATTGGTCACTTTTCCAATGAGGTACAACTTGTAAGGATTGTATGTTCATGGAATGAGCAGCACAGCTAAATGTGTGGGTAGAGCTCCCAAGAAATGGTGTCAAAGTCCGCTGCAATACTATTCAGTTGGTATTCACTCATGTTTTGAATTGCTTGGTGGGTTGATTTCACTACACTGTCAGTGACCTAAGTAGCATGTAAAAGATCCATTGGCATTGGCTTAGGAACATCATCTTCGGCTATCTTCAGAAAGCAACTCGATTGTCTAAGTAGATGAGCTCCTTCGCCCTGGGTCCTGGTTGACAAACTCCATCCGATGTGATCAGCCTGAAGGGAGCGGAGTTTAGCAACAAACAAAACTTCTGCTTTTACTTGGCCTTATATACGTACTTTCTAGACTGGTTCCGGTCAGGGCGTTAGGTACTTTTCCAGCTCATAATCTAAGATTCTTCACTGTCGGTATGACTCAGCTAAACTGTTTGTGCAGGATGGAAAACACCCAAAAAGTTTGAGTCGGACATGACTTCCACTTTTTTGGCTTCTTGGCTTAACTGTGGACAGCCCAAGTTCCCTTATTTGTGCCTTAAAAAGGACCTAGATTCTAAACCAACATTTTCCTTGTTGTTCTTGAATTAAGACAGCTTGGGTGGTCAAGAGTAGCATGCCAAAAAGTCAAAGCCATGTGTGACCTACTTTTTATGTAAATTAGAAAGCTGAAAAAGGAGACAAACTCCTGTTCTGAGCAAGCCTTCCTTAACATGTTATAATGTAGCCAGTCTACATGTTCCAACCCACTTCAGCGTCAGCAAGATTTAAACGCTGGTCGCAGTAACGCTACCGCAGAGCCACGGTAAGTCGAGCCTCTGTTAGCACCAGCCTTGAACTTGAAGCTTCTACAGATGTACAATCTTTACAAGCTATACCTTATTGCAGGGGTATTCAATTTCGGTCCTGGAGGACCGGTACCCAGCATGTTTTAGTTTTAACTCTGTTTCAACACACCTGATTTCAATCAGCAGGTGATTAACAGGCTTCTGTAGAGCCTGATGAGCTGCTGAACAGGTGATTCAACCACTGAATGAAGTGTGTTGGAGCAGAGAAACCACTAAAACGTGCTGGATACCGGTCCTCCAGGACCAGAATTGAATACCCCTGCCTTATTGTAAAGGTCACCAATCATGCTTTGTAATGACAAAAGATAGATCACAGAGGAGCACAAGTGTTGCTACTTCTTTTTTTAAGTTCATAAATCTTTTATGTTCACTTAAAAGTGGCTTTTTCAGAGGCAAAGGATTTAATTTTCATAGAATATATATATATATATATATATATATATATATATATATATATATATATTTTATTTTTATTTTTTTTAATAGCGCCAAATCAGTCATCTCAAGGCACTTTACAAAGTAAGCATTCCAATTGAACCTACTTAGCGCATTAAGTTCAAGTCATTATGCCAATTAGAGATTAAAAAAGAGAAGAAATAACATAAGATGCTATCTTAATCAGACAGAACTAACCAACAACACATTGAAAACAAGTGACAAGACTAAATAATAATTCCAGTAATCATCATCATGCCAGGTGGCATGAATAATAATAATAATAACAATTATGAAGAGTAATTTGTTAAGTTTCATCGCCAGCAATATTGACTTATAAATCAATAGAGGTCTTAGGAGGACCTTCTGTATGGTATATGTAATTGTTTTAGTAATGAATCATTTCCCATGTGAATAATTAAACCAAGAAACCTGGAATATATGAACACTTATTGTTTTATGTTCAGTCCCAGGTGTCTTATCAGCTCACATGTGAAGTAACACCTTTAATCATTTGACCCGGTTTCACTGTAGTCAGTTTTAGACTTAACAGCTTTATCTAACAATTATAGCTACTGTCTACTAAGTGATGTATGCCTAACATTCATAAGACACCATTTGTCACACTTCAAGGCAATGGCTTCTTATATGATCAGCAATATGAACTTGAAAGATACTCAAGTTTGCAGTCAAGACCAAGCCAGGCGTCACCTCCTCCCGCTGAGAGGCCGGGAACTTTGGTTAGTTGATAAATGACTCGCTTGAATTATTGACTTCTGAAATAGCAGCCAATTAACTTTCTATCCATCAGTGAATCATCATGGTAGCTCTAATGTTAAATAAGTGTCATACGCTGAAAACTGATAGAGGTAAACTTCATTTGCATTCCTTTGTTTGAGATTAAACTGTGTCAGAGCCGTCATTTGTTCTCCAGCTTTTGTTCCCTTGGCTATGAACTAGCAATTGTCCAAATATCACTGGCGCCATTTATGTGTGTGTGTCTTTAAAGAATAAATGGAAAACCTATTATATCTATAGGAACTAGTGTTAAAATGAGCCACACAACTAGGGACCATTTAAATTCCCCTTCCTTGCAAGCTTCTATCTCCCTGATTTGAACAAAATTATCCTTGTATCTCACTGTTTTCTCATTTAAGGCCTAATGGTCATAAACGTGCAGCTCGAGCCCAAGTCTATTAGTGGTAGCTTTGTTAGTATACTTGAATTTTCTTTTAATTAGAACATAGAGCACATTTTTGTGTGGATTTTGCAGGTTTTAGATGCTCCAGATGTGACACCACTAGCCCTGGTACTTGGGCTGTAATGTGCTCTTAGCCACCGCATCTGCTTGTACTTCAGCTCTAACTGCGTGCTCTGAAATGAACCAATGAGTGAATGACTGGGACTACGCTATTATTTCCTTCCACTATATCAATAAATATAGACTGACGCTGCTTTAGAATGGAGCGAGGGCAACCAGGAGCTCAATACGGCGTCTAATTGTAATGCATCTTCTACTCAGGCTTGAAAGCTGTTTACCACAAATGAGAGTTTTCCACACACTGACCGTAGACTACAGAAAGCCTCGTGGTGTAGAGCGAGTGTCTGTTTGTGAGGTGTGTGTTTGTAATCCGTGTAGACACGTTGTAAAGCACTTTGCTTCCATTTCTCTCTTTCCAGCCAGGAAGCATGACAGCGGCGAATATCTTAACATCACCGCCATCACGAGGGACCAGGCTGGAGACTACGAGTGCAGCGCTTTAAATGACATTGCCTCTCCTGACACCAAAACAGTAAAAGTCACAGTCAACTGTAAGTATATCTCTCTTTCTTCTTCTTTTTTGGCACACTGGCCTTGCAGACATGTGGGAAGCAGAGGAGCAGTCTGAAATGACACTTCTGTTGTATCCCTGCCAGAGCACTTCAAATGAAAAAGAGAAAAAGTACACCTTGCAGAAGTTTGAGAAAGTAGCAAAGCAGACGTAGAAGTTTCTTAATATTTAATCTGAGAATTTCTTCTTTGTCTGCGTGTTGGTGATTAATTCACGCAAAAGAAAGGTCTGACTGTTCTAAGCACTATTCCATTATGCAGGTAATGAGTCTTTCAAAAGTGTGAGGAGATAGTAATGAGGAGATAGGACATTAATGAATGATACTGAGCTTAGCCGTCGTGGTCTCAAGGAATTCACCGCTGCAAGAAGGAGCAGGATTGGCCCAATCTTCTCTTTTTACCTTTTGCTGTTTTTCTGCACGGATTCCCCGAGCTGAATCCTCATTTTGACGTATCAGTCAGTCAAAGAGATGTGAAAGGAGGGAAAAGAATGAGACTCTACCAATCATGCAAGTTTTCTGTTATATTTTAAGAAATTGCCTTATTTTAATTCATTTGCAATTTTTACTTCGTTTGAAATTTTTCATGCATCAATTCTTTTACTGTATTTCCACCTCACTGTGTAGACTCGTTTTTTGGGGGGTCTTTTTATGAAGCCGAGTCTTGTGGCCATTATTTCTGTGTAACGTCGGGCTCTAATGAGCCGGACATGAGTGGAGGTTTAGAGACGGGTTATTTATAGCTCTATTGAGACATGGGTTCAAGGATGAAAGTGCTTTGACAACTGGCAGTGTCTTTATGCTGCAGAACAAAGGAGATATTCTCGGTGGCTGATAAGGCCTGTCCTAGGCAGACGCTGAATTTTAACATCAGAGAACGAGGAGATTTTCTGTTTAGGATCCAAACCATGTGAATTCCTTCCTCTGTCTGAAAAACCGTATCACCAGAACGAGTGAGTGAACACCAGAACTAGATTGATATTTAGACTAAAGGTGTGTCCTAATCGGTCGAGTCTTGTGGCTATTTACCTGAATTATCTGATCAGTGCAAATCTCTTTGTTATTAGTCTCTCTCCTAAAGGACAACTCTGTCTTTTAAAGCTCAGCATCAATGCACCACACAACTATCCCAGTAATGGATCTAAAACAGACCCTGTTGCTGCATTGTTAGCATCTTCTGCAGTTTAATAAATACTGAAAGTTACATTGTTAAAGGTCCTATATCATGCAAAATCAACTTTTAAAAAAATTTTGACCATGTTTTTTTTTTAATTTCCTAATGAAAAACACCATCAAAGCTGTTTTCGGCTTCACGCATGCACTTTCCTGTCTCAGCTGCTTCTTTCCTTCAGTTCTGCAAATTTTTGCTAAGGTATTGCAAAAGGCTGATGTGGTTGTTGCTACATCACAACGATGTGCTCCTCCCCATCCAGGTAGACTCTCGAGTCTGGATCTCTCCTCCTCTGGACTGTAAACACTAACACCCTGTTTCCCTGTGTAGCTAGTGGGGAGTTTAATGTCCACAGTTGTGTAGAAGTGATTTCTTTCTTATCTAGTCTGCACTTTAATGCCTGGAAGCCAAAATGGGCTTTTGCCTGTGAGAGCTACAGGATTCCTGTCTAGTCTTCATAAAGAAGAGTTTAATCTGCAGAAAAGGTTGGATTTTATCTTCTGGAGCTCTCAAAAACCGAGCAGGAATATGAGCGTGATTGCACAGACTGCTTGTTAAACCTCCGCCAGTAGCAGAGTGGGTTTTCTGATGGATTACTTCTTCAAACCGGCACCATTCCAACATTAAAACCACCTGGATAGGCAGAGCTG
The DNA here is from genome assembly GCA_006937985.1 of Aphyosemion australe. Lineage (NCBI taxonomy): Eukaryota > Metazoa > Chordata > Actinopteri > Cyprinodontiformes > Nothobranchiidae > Aphyosemion > Aphyosemion australe. Next base: position 1,127,323 of record SSNS01000091.1, read on the forward strand.
TGAGTACAAACAAAATGCTAACCGCTAGCCTCTAGCTGAATGGTTATAATAAGTTATATGCAGCTGTGTACTACTGTGGAATTCACACAGGGGGAGGCGGGGTTTGATCAAATCCAAGCATCTTATTTCCAAGTTGAAGGAATGACTCACAAAAATAACTTATATGCAATAAAAAATGACATATAGTCTGAAATATGTTAACTTTCATGGATGGTCAGTCATATAGTGTGCCTATCATTGCTCTGGAAGGCGTACAATAGCATAATACAGGTCCTCTTTAATGTTGATGTAAGTTGACAATCACACGTGTTTGTTTTAGAAGTTTGAGTGAGCTAGTGCTCCTAAGGCTCTTAGAGCTTTTACAATCCCTAAAATGCTTTTGTTTCCTTAGTTTATCCGGACATATTATCATTAAATATGTATAAACTCTTTGTGTGGGTTATTTATACTCCAGACATGAATTCTCCTGTGCACTGATTCTGAAATTTTTAATTCGAAATGTGTCCGTTATTTTTAGCCTACTTGCATGCATTACTCATCTGTGACTCCGTTTGTTTATCTTTATAAATATTTCATCATTTTTCTACGCTGCCTGAGCCGTGACCAACATGGACTCCAGGAGTCAGACTTTCTCCTGCTTTATGAGCACCTCACTCATGAAGGGTTCTGTGTTTCACTGCAGCTGTTTAGCATTCGGAGTCCTGTGCAACCATTAAAGCTGAATAAACAAAACATTTAGCTGGCATTAAAGAAGAAGCGCTTGGTATTTGCAGTCTTTAGATGGAAGTGAAAGGCAGTTGAGCTGTGCAGCTTAGTCAGTGTGTCTGCTTTAAAGCCATTTTTTAATATACAGTCTTGTTTTTAATTTTCATCAGTTTCCTAATCCCTCTGTCTGCACGGTAACTAGTGAGTCATGTGCTCGTTTCAAAAAGACGAGGGACTAGAATCAATAAAGTCGTCCACTGGAGCGACAGAGCAGGCAGAGCTTGAGCCAGCTGGTGGCCTCTCTTCACTGCCTCCTCTCCATCCTGATGAATTTCTCCCCTCTGTGAGGTAAAAGGAGAAGCTTTTGGATCACATCCTAATCTATTGTACATCATTCATGCTCTGCTGTCACACTTCAGGCTATATTCATGAGGCGCCCAGCGCCGTGGTGTCTTGATGAAAGCTAAGTTTACCAAGTTCTGAAACATGGAGACGTTGTCTTTCATGGATGGTCAAACAAAGCGCTATGATTACACAGCAAGAGGCGAGGCATGTACTTTGCAAAAACCACAATAATCTGGTTTGATCAGCTCAACTTTAAAACATCCTCTGGCGTATTGTGCAGGATCTTCTTTAAAATTTAAAAATATGCCAAATTTCTAGATTTTTATAACCTTTCTAGGGTAAAACTTGTCTTTATTTTTACATATCAAGGTCTCATTAATCTTTAGATGAAGTCATTAACCACTATGGCGTACACTCACCCTCGGTATAGCATTATCATTGATCTGTTGTTTTCTTGCTAATAGTTGTCCAATAAAGTTGAGTCATAAAGTCAATCTGTCATGCCTGCACTCTGTCTCTTTTATTACTCTATTAAGACCACACAGGATTGAGTGGCGCTGACATTTCATGGGTTAATAGTTTAATTAAACATGTACAAGTTCATTCACATTCTTTTAATTTAGGAGTAGAGCTGACCTCTGGGCTAATTGCAGATTAAGGCCACTAATTAAACTAAGTAAACTGAAGTATTGAAAATAAAATGAAGCTCTAGTCCCTATTTGCAGTTTTAATAACACCAGGCTGCTAAGCCGGACGTTTGGGCTTGCTGCGATATGGTGAGTCAGAGGCAGAAGGTTTCAGGTATTGTCACTGTGCAATGCTAAGTCCAGCACTTGTTACCTCAGCTTGAATTCTTCTCGAGCTCTAAAGACTACTTTGATTAAATTACCGGCCCTAGTGGGCCTCTTGCTTTCATACTTCCTGTGATGAATGAATGCAAACCGAATACTTTTATCAGCTGAACCTGAATGATGGCATTCATCCAGAAGGTCGCACTAGAATCAGATTGGCTGAGGGGTCCCCACTTGGCGAAAGGATATTTCAGCTGTGATTTTACCCGATGAAATTTGATCTCCGACCTACTTTTCAAATTTACATATTCATCTTCGCTGCAGGTGGGGGCCGTTATTGGCTGAAACTCTCGCTACACAGTGCGGCTCAAAAGCATAAATATCACATCTAAGTTAAAGGGATGAAGGAGGAGGAAACCACCGTGAAACACCTCCACCTGAGATGAAAAGCCAACGTTTCATTAATTAATGAAGCCAGACAGTTACAGAACGGAAGCGTTCAACACTAACAGAGCAGATAAAACAATAACAACAATCTGTTCCTGTTTCCAGATAACAAATCAAAGATGTCTGACCTCGCCTTGCAGTTTGCAGATTCCTTCTCCTCCAGACCGATTTGCCTGCTGTTTAGTATGAATGCTGCAAGATGAGATTTGACAATTTACACGTTTTGCCACTCTGGAAGAAATATAGTCTAAAATTGGCTTTTGTTGTTTTTAACATTTGTGTTGTTTGAAAAAACATGTTCTGGTCAGGTTTTTTTAGCTTTGAAGACATAACTTTATATGCAATAACTAGTTTCGTGACTAACTATGAGTGCATAAAAGCAGAAATATTCAATGTGCATCATTGTTTGCTAAATGGATTAAACTGTGCAAATGCATGGCTCTCATTTATACATCTCATAAGTTTTGCATTTGACTTTGCTCCTCACTTTTTCTTCAAGATCTTCTCTGATAACAAAACACTGACTTGTAAAGTATGAAAAGGCTTTCTGAGAACACCAAAGAAACATGTTCTAGTGTTAAACCAATTGTGCCATCTTATTATCAAGATGCACTTTTATTTGGAGCAGGAGGTGATTTAATGAAGACCAGCAATCTATGAAAGTGCTTATGGGAGTTATGTTTAAAAGATCTGAGTTAGCTGCTTAATCTGAGACAAAATACTCAACTTCAACACGAGTTACAGTCAAATTAGCAGTAGAGCAGCGTAAACTGTCTTCTTCCTGCGGTTTGTGTGTTTTTGAATTGCCAAACATAGTTAAAGTGACTGTGTGTATTTTTCCTGGTGATAGGGGGCAGTACATACCTAAATCATTGCAAGCAGTATTTTTGTGTTTGAGTCAGTGTTGTTTTCGTCAACAATGACGAATTGATTTCGTTGACGCCCCTTTTTTTCGTAACGAAAACGAGACGCCGACGAGCTAAAAATAGCTCTTTGGTGGCTAAAACATGACGAGGCGTGCAGGAGTTTTCGTTAACGTGACGAGACTAGATGAAAATTAAGCTCAAAATGCACATTTTCGCCCATCTCACAAAAGCTAAACGTAACAGCGCTGCTGTCTGTGTCCCAGCTGCAGCAGCAGCGGACATTCTCTCCTCTCTCCTCGGCAGACTAGCCGAATGAAGCTGAGTGAAGTTAGCTCCCCCGCCCACATCAGAAATTCAGCACAAACATAGCACTAACCACACGTGGGTGGGAAGCCAACTTCACTCGCTTCCCTGCTACAGGAGTGCGCAGCTGCTCAGCTGCTCATTGAGGAAGTAAATGATGAGAACTACGAGCGACGAGGCTACTTTTAAATCTATTCGTGACATTAACAAGTTTCTTATCCGTGAGCTTCCTGAAAAAGTCATGATTTTGGGCAGATAAATGAAAGAAATTACGGCTTTTAACAGGTTTTATCTGAACACGTTTCAGACGAATGTTTTAAAGTCAGCGTGTCAGAATTATTTTCTCTGCCCCCTGGTTCCTAATAACGGGTCACATTCCTGCTTTTTAAACCAACAGCATAACAGTTTAAGCCCATCTAAATGTTTATGAGCATCACTGTTGATGTTCAAGAGCAGAACTGGGTTATATTAATTCTGTGGGTTCATGAAAACTCACAACACTGCAGGTTTATGGAAAAACATTACTGCATTTAAGTAGGTGGACTTTGCCAGAATATACATTTACAGACTCTAAGTTGGCGGGCTGATGAATCAAATAATAAATTAAACAAACAAAATTGTTATTTAAATATTGTATAGAATATGTATGCTCCCTATATATAGTATAGTGATTATCAATAAAGTAAAAAAAATGATACCAATCTGGGGATTATTGTTTTACTGAACAAAATCTGGGGCAGCTACGATTGTGTCTTATCCCCTTTAGCTCTCAAATAAATGATGTTGGTATGAAACTCACTCCAGTAGCTCAGAGTATGTCTCACATATAAAATCATTTGTTAAAGACTAATACTCTTTAATTTTTTGTAAAGCTACAACCAAAAATCTTCGTTGACTAAAACATTTTAGAATTTTAGCCGACTAAAACTGACTAAAACATTTTTGAGTTTTAGTCGACTAAAACTGACTAAGACTAAAATGCATTTTCGTCACGACGACTAAGACTAAAACTAAGATGCCCGCCAAAAACTACACTGGTTTGAGTAAGACCTTACCAACGGGTAGCCATTAGGGTCAAAAATCCCTGGGAGCGCAATTTACTTCGTACTTTATCAGATCGTTCAACCTCCAAACAAACGAAGAAGTAAATGTTTAAAACAAGTGTTTGTGAATGGCTAAAGTTTTGTGACAGCTTGTTACAAATCAGTAAATGTATTTTGTCCTCATGGGCTCCCGTAGAAGGAAACATCAGATCTAATATGGCGTCACCAAGAGACAGACCCACGCCGATGTATTTTAGACCTGATTTTGATGGTTTTATGTTACAAAACCGACAATATTTTTCAACAACTGGGCATCATTTCATTCATTTTGATTGATATTTCCAGAGATTAATGGTAAAAACTACACATTGTCACTTTAAAGCACTAGAGCTGCCTTTTCATTCACTATCAGCTTACTTCATAAACATTGTTTAAATGTCATTAGTAAACATTGTCAGCATTTTTAATATCAGTAGCTGGCATTTAGATATCCTGCTTAAAAGATGTGCAACTCTCATTCGCAAAAGTGTTCAGCAAATATTGATCTGAGATCAGAATAGAGTGTTTGCAAATCGACTGTTGTTTATAAAATATATTGGTTTAATTGATGCAGCTCTTTGGTACGACTACGTAGATAAACCTAATGATTAAGTTTTTTTAACACTGTACTATTCGACAGAAATGTTGAACAAAACAAACGATCAAACATTCACAAGACGAGATATTAAGTGATGTAATGATGTGGTTTCTATTTGACTTTCTAGCTTTGGAAGACCAAATCAGTTCCTGTTTTTTTAACGAAGCAGTTAAGAACCAGATCTAGCAGCCGCCCCCGTCTAGTAATGGATCCTCTTTGATGGAAGAACCATACCTAGCGGTTCACATAAGCACACAGCAAACCAAACTCCGACTTGCACACAGTGAGCTGCAGTTCGTCCTCAGCAGCTGGCTCTGATCAGCCTTTTAGAAACAATCTCATTGCAAACAAGAAACAAGCTTCATAAAATTGTGTTTTGTTTTTTGTTAAATTTTCTTGCTTCGTTTCTCATTATCTTTCCATTTCAATCCACTTCCCTATACGAGGCGTAAATTGCTCTAAGAATACGTGGACTCATGCTCTGAATACTACACAAAGTGTATTCATTTTCACATCACATCCTCCTATTATAAATACTAGTCTGTGCTGGAAAAGCTGTGCATGTTTTTGGTCATACACATTGTTTATTAATCTGCCTCCTGGAGTTTTAATTTGGTTCCTTTGATACAGAGGCAGCCTTTGTTTTTGGTTGTTTCATCTGCTCTTTGTTGTTTTGGGGAGGGGGTTTTTGTACTATGGATTAAAAAAAAAGTCTGTATGGTTTGATATGTTCCCTTTTTGATTAACGTTAGCACAGAGCCATTCTCACTTCAGCCGTCTTTACTTCACAGTTTTGCTTGTTTTGTGAAGTGAAACCGTGCCCTGTTTGCTTCAGAGTTTGCCAGCCATTTGTACGCCTCCTGCCTCCTTCTGCACCCTGCAGCTGTGAATTCTGTTCACACATTCACCATGGCTGCATTTATAAAAAAAACAGAGACCCCATTTTTATTCTGCTTACAGTAATTAGCCAACAAAACTATAAACATTTTAAATAATTATGAGCATGCACGTTAGATGGCGTGTGCAAATTTGCAGCTATACTATTAAAAGATTATGGAACATAATTGATTCCCTGCAGCGTGTGGTGAATAATTGTCATTCTTGACTTTACCTTGGGTTTTGTTTGCTCTCACCCTGCCTTTCACTCTAATACCCCTGTTTGTAATTCAGACTCTGCCCTTGTAGATACACCCCAACATGCTCCTCTGACTCGGCTGACAGAGTTGTTCCGTGGAGTCATGACCATCTCAGATAAATAAGCAGCTAAACCTGTTTGCTTGACATGACCATCCAATATTACAGTGTCAAGTAATGATGACAAAGTAAACAACTATTAGTGGAGAGTGGGTGTATTTGCACAGTTTTTCACTGTCAGGCTTTACAGACGCTAATAGCTGCATGGTGCTTCATTCACAATTGAGAAAATGCATGCCCTACATTGTGTGTGTGTGTGTGTGTGTGTGTGTGTGTGTGTGTGTGTGTGTGTGTGTGTGTGTGTGTGTGACCTGGTTTTTGTTACCTCTTTTGGACCTTTCCTGGTATAATCACCTACCTTGTCAAGACTGGTAGTCTGTATGGAGACTATAGCTTGGTCCTGATTCACACAGATGAACAGAGTTTTGCACAATGCCCTAATAAGGATGGGAATACTAATATGTATGTGTGTGTGTGTGTGTGTGTGTGTGTGCACATGCATGTGTGTGTGCGCTTGCGTGCCTGGGGTGATTGCAGCTGTGGTTTTGCAATGGTTTGATCAAACAAGAGGAAATGTTCATTCCACAGCTCAATGAAATCTGGTATTGCTAGTGTTTTAAAATGAGGCACAAAGTCTCACTTGAGTGTTTCTTGACAGTTTGCAGTGTCCATTGAAGTACTCCGCTTACAATTCAAAAGAGAAGGCTTCCTCCAATTGGATTCTGATCCAACCCTAAGTAGAGTTAAAGCCAGTGCCCTCAAGCTGTTTGGATGTAAATCCATCTCTCTACATCTCTCCAAAGCTCTCATCTTGATTGCTATTTGGATTCCTTGCTACACGAGGGGCTTGAATAAATGAGCGGAGTCTTGATATCCTGCTGAATAAATGTTCCGGATAGTACCACTTCAAAATGCATTGGCACACAGCAACTTCATTTTTATGCTGCGTGTGCAATTTTATTGACCGATCTCAGAGCTTGTAATGTTGACAAAAGGCAAATGTCCTAAATAACACAAGCTTACATGAAACAGTCTGAATCCGGCTACATACAGGTGAAACTTTGTGGTGCAAAAGTCCATTTATTTCAGTTAGTCAGCTTAGACTGAGAGACCATCTAAAGCAGTGGTTCTCAATCCTGGTCCTGGAGGGCCGGTATCAGCACGTTTTAGTTGTTCCTCTGCTCCAACACACTTGATTCAGTGGTTGCAGAAGCCTGTTAATCACCTGCTGATTGAATCAGGTGTGTTGAAAACTAAAACATGCTGGATACCGGCCCTCCAGGACCAGGAGTGAGTCCCACTGATCTGAAGGCTCAGGAACCCTTCGCAGGTGTTCTGGATTCATCAGCTGATTAGAGTGTGACACTTTGAGTCTAGAATATTGAACTTTTTCACAATATTCTAATTGTCTGAGATTTTGAATGTGGGGTTTTCATCAGCTGTAGCCATAATCATCACAATTATAACAAATAAAGGCTTGAAATATCTGGCTTTATTAGTTTCACCTTTTAAGATGAATTATTGAAATAAATGAACTTTTCCACCATATTTAAATTTTTCAAGTTTCACCTGTAGTGGAGATGACTGTTTGACCTCCCATGTAGGGTTTGATTCATGATATTTCAAACTGTGACTGTACGGTTGTCTTCAGAACCTTCGACAGGCTCGTGTACATTTACTGAGATTGTTGGGAATTTGTCTGCAGACATTAGATTGAATCCCTGCTGTAAACCCACACAGCCCGGCGCAGTGACATGGTTATTTATGTGTTTTGCATTTTAAGACAAAAAAGAAAACAATGTTATGTAATTGTTCTGAACAGAAATCTTAATAAATTAAGAAATCCTGGCAGTAGAACCCTTACTGTTGAAGTAAAAGAGACCTGGACAACGAAGCCCACAGATGGTTAGTTGACAAATAACGAAGTGATGAGCCAATATTTTAATTGCACTAAAAACTAATCATCACATCTGGTGTAAGAACTAAAGTTCTTAATTGATCTTTGAATTTTAAAACAAGTGTTTTTCACTTTTTTATCAGTAAATTTCTTTTATTTTTGTGATGTAGCTTAGCCTTGAAACACACCAATTAATCTTTAGGAGTCAGGATCCTTAAGGGGATTCAACTGTGTGAATCCCTGTACTTTATAGTAGCGCGCTTTCTGAAAATAAAACATGTCCATTATTTTCCAATGGGGGATTTCTGTCCGTACATATTTTCAAGACATGAAGCACAATCCCAGTTCTGTTGACAAGCTCTGGATAATGCAGGTGCAGTTGAAGTCAGTCTGTGATCGACCCACAACTGGCCATTTGTCACCCTCCAGGGCCTTGCATGTGCTCATTTTTCTGCTATGCCCGTACTATTCCTGGACCCAACCCTCCATCCCCATCTGGTGGAGTCACCGCGACTCCAGCTGTGATTTACAGCACTACTCAAGCATCCTCTAGACACTAAATTACCTCGATTATTGGATTTTTATGATTTTTAGTGCACTACTTTGCATTCTCCTCCAACCCTACTGGTGTATTGCGTAATATATGATGATATAAGACATGCCAGCAAGTTAAAATTGGAATTATTGGATTTGACTGGATTTTATGGCCGTGCTCTGTCTTAACAGATTTCAATGCCAAGTTCCAAATTAAAAGGACTTGGTATTATTGATATGCATATAAAACTATAGTTTTCTGGGCCACCTGCAAAGCCATGGGGAATATTTGTCTCTACTCCAAACTGCAGCAACATTTGAATGACTGATTTTTAAAAATCTGTTTAGTTACAGAAAAACAGTTTGAACTGTGCAGATAACACAAATAGTAATGTAGTCTTCTCTCAGGTTGCACCACTCTGAGGTAAATCCTGCAGTTCTTGTACTGCATGTTGATCAGCCAGTGGAAATTTTTTATGTTAATTTTTTGACTCATTGCTTTAAATGTAAAGTTATTTTTATTTCAATTTAAATCTGTTGTTTTGAACTGGATAACTTATATAAATATAAAAAATATATATTGTAATAACAAGCAGCATTTTCTTATTGAAAGGTTTAAGATGATGCCAGAAAAATTACTCCGTGGAGCATCGCACAATCAAATCAGAAAAAATAAAAAGAAATAGAAAAAAGAAATAAACAAGATAATCACAAAAAACAATTCCTGATTCCTCGTGTAAAAGAGCCAATACACTTGCTAATAACCAAAAGGGTATTGGCTGAAGTTTAACTTATTTAAGCCTACCCAATACAGACCTAATTTGATAAAAATAAATAAATAAATACTGCAAATACTGACAAAAAGAGCTATACAGTGAAAGCATCTGTAATATAAAAATAGAAACATATAAACTTCTATGTTGTAGTGAACTTCCACAACCTGCTGCATAATAGCCCTGTCAGCTGTGCCATAGGGGCATGTGTACAGCAGCATGATGTAACGTGTCACTCAGAGAGATGAATTGATGATTATTTATCAGCATGAGAACCTGGAGGTGTGGCGTGAGAGTGCATGAAAACAGTAAAATGCGTGTAAATCCACTTCATATGTGGCTCGCTGTGTCTTGATTTTATTTAGCTTGTAAAACAAGTGAGTGCGATCCACTGAGAAAGGCTTATGATTGGTCAGTCGATGTAATGTGATCATGCTGCACATGCACACATCATTCCCTTACGTAATGTCCGGATGGTCCGGAGCGCAGCTGAGTGTTTTGCTAACCTGTAGGGAATATCAGTAGGCAATATAAGTTGTTCGCTAGGTTCTTTTAGGAAACAAAAGTCAAGAAGGGGGTCTGAGAAGTTGCTAGAAATAGCGACAAAGTTACTAAGTTGGCAACGCTGTGTGGGAAGTGCGCACGATTTGCAACTCGGAGCAGCGCAGGAGGGAGGAGCAAATAATCAGCTTGTTTCATTTATATAATCGTTCAAAACCCAGATCGTAATTGTGATTAAAATGCAAACAGTATTAGGTCCATAGCCAATACACAGATTCTGGTTAGATTTAACTAATACTGCATCAGTATTTTTGCTGTAGGATTAAATTTGCTGAATAACATATTTAGAATTCGTAAAAATGCCAGACAAATAAATGTGAATTCCTGAAAGGATTAGCAGAATCAGATCAGGGAACAAGCTGCATTAGTATTGAACCTTGATAATCAGATCTGTCCAATCTGTTTATCACTTTACTTCATACAAATGCAGTAAACAGATATGAATTCAGTGACTTAGTTAGATCATATTTTCCTTGAAAAATGTATAAAAACTCTTGGGTTTACAGTTTTTCACTATTTGTTCCAAGTACAGTGGAGTCCTATGGTTCTGTTTAGAAATGTTGTCACGTTGCAGAATGATTTGGCGACTCAGCAGACGCCTCCTCATTGTGTTGTGTAGTGGATAAACACCTGAGGTTTCTCAGCACTCTGAACAGGACTTTATTTTTCTTAATCCCTCTGTTGTTTTAGTCTAATTTGCTTGCTAAGATTATAGAGTAAACCAAATTAACCATAAAGATGAAATCCTTTGAGCCAAATGAAAAAAGCAGACTATTTGTTTTGACAAATAGCTGATGTAGTCGGTTATGAATAAAAGAGGAGACATAAAAATGAAATCAAGCAGCACATAAAAAGAGCATATTTATAAAAAATACCAAAATGACACTGGGTTTACGGTCTTAGGTTTAAGAAACGACACACGTCTGCTTGTTAGCGACTTCAAGTGTGAAGTTTCAAGTATTGACACACCTGCCTGAGCCACCATGTCCACTGTCCTGGTAACTGTGCAGGACGACAGTTAGGTCACCCTGACACTTTCAGAGGCTTCAGATAATCAATGGCCTGCACAATGACACCAATGGAGGATTACGAGGACTCACTAAGCCGCTGTCGGTCAGCATATGGCATTGATTTTGTCATAGTTGTTATTGACGTATGTGCTGTAGAGTGCTGAGGTAATTTCCTCTCCTTGTTCCATTCTGTTCCTTTAAGTGTACCAAAGCTCCTCTCTGGTAAAACTGTTAAATGTTAAACATTAATGCTCCTTTATCACAAGGTTGTTCTTCAGAAATACTGATGAGGGGTAACCTTTTTTAACTTACCTCTATTGCTGGTTGTGTTTAAGATAGATAGAGAAGAAAAGTAGGGCTTGGTGCCATTTACTTAAATAATATTGCAATCTGTTGGGGACTTCATCACTATACATGATGTACGCCTTGAAATTTTAAAATCCTTTAGCTCTTCCATCCATCCATTGTCTTCCACATATCTGGGGTCGGGTCGCGGGGTCAGTAGCCTAAGCAGAGAGGCCCAGACTTCTGTCTCCCCAGCCACCTGGGCCAGCTCCTCCGGGGGAATCCTAAGGCGTTCCGAGGCCACACGAGTCCCTCCAGTGTGTCCAGGTCTCCTCCCGGTTGGACCTGCTTGGAAAACCTCACTAGGGAGGCGTCCAGTAGGCACCCTAACCAGAAGCCTAAGCCACCTCAACTGGCTCCTCTCAATGTGGAGAAGCAGCAGGTCTACTCCGAGCCCCTCCCAGATAACCAAGCTTCTCACCCTATTTCTAAGAGAGAGCCCAGACACCCTACGGTAAAAACTAATTTCAGCCACTTGTATTTGCAATCTCATTATTTTGGTCACTACCCAAAGCTCGTGACCATAAATGAGGATTGGAACATAGATCGACCAGTGAATGGAGAGCTTCGCCATCCGAATCAGCTCTCTCTTCACCACGACAGACCGGTACAACCCCTGCATCACTGCAGATGCAGCACCAATCCACCTGTCGATCTCCTGCTCCATCTTCCCCTCACTCATGAACAAGACCCCGAGATAAAAACAGAAGGCTATTGTACAGTAATAATAACCAAATTGAGTAATACAACTCATGCTAAAAATATTTAAATAAACTGCATCCTTCTGACCAACGATCTTACCATAGCATTCAGATCCCATTGCTTTAAAAACAAAATAAACTGAAGAATTATGGAATTAGTTGACAAGCAAATCAAAAAATGGTTCAGTCATCAATTCTTTGAACAGCATCTCATTACATGAGTGACAGTTGCTCAGGAGTTAAGAGTTTGCTCTGTAATTGGTAGGTTATTGGTTCAAACCCATATGTTGTCCATGTCGTTGGTTGTGTCCTTGGTCAAGACACTTCAGCCATCTGGTGGTGATCAAAGGAACCGGTGGTGCCGTTTATGTGGCAGCCTTGCTTCTGCCATTGTGCTCCAGGGTAGCTGTGGCTAAAATGTAGCTCATCACCATCAGTGTGTGAATGTGTGTATGAATGGATGAATGTTTGTGGTGTAAAGTACAAGTAGAGGCTATTTAAATGAATACCTGTCTTGTCTTTGAGAAAACAGTAATAGGCTACGTAGATTTTAAAGGGACTATGTGGACTTCGAAATTGTTATGCTCGCGATTGCCCCCTCAGGCCAAATGTGTAACTGCAGCTTCAATAGTAAGCTCGTGCACAAGGCATGCATGCTGTAAGTGCACACTCCTGAATGAAAACAACAGCTGAGTCAGTCCTGCTGCTGATGGCTCTTCTAAATTGTCGTTCAAATCTGCCTCCACACAATCAGCAATGTTCAATACAGAATATAATAGAATCAATTACAAAAACATAGGTTATGAATTAAATGATAAAAGCTCTGCATGTCTCTGCATTTACCAAGACTTCTCATAAATGATAACCAGGACTGCTGTATCATTTATTCTCCGCATCCAGACACAATTATCCTATCTTCTGTCTCATGAACAGAAGCTGGGATGTCTATGCCCACAAAGTTTTTCTTTTTTGCTCCAACAACACACTCCTCTGGTTATGACTTCTTATTTCTTTGTGCTCCTGGTCTATTGTGCCTCTCCACCTCCATGGATCCACCTGTCTGTCGGTACATCTGATGCTGGTCAGATGCTGCGTGTTGTCAATCAATCATTTGCACATTTGGAGAGAATGCATCCTAATGCGCAAATTGTGTCCCCTCTTGTAGCGTGTGTTCTGCCTATCGGGAGGGGCGGCTCAGCGGCGCTGGGGGGGAATCTCAGAGATTTCCACTAATAAATGAGCGGTAATATTACCAGTACTCATCCTACCCTGGAAAAAAGTCCCAGTGCACTGAGAGGTAAAAATAAGAATAAGACTAATATTAATATACTGACCACTGACTCTGATGGAGACACACTAAACAAGCAGCCTAAAATGTTCCTATGATATACGTAAGCCCCCGGTTTGCTTTGAAAGCACCCACAACCCTTACCCCACACGTATTTAGTAATAATGTCTTACCTGTCCAGCAACAATGATGCCAACTGCGGGTCTTTTGTCTCAGCATTTTCCACTTCTCAAATGCCGGCCGGACCGATGTCTATTTTCGTTCTTTGCCTTCGGCGACCAGACTCGAGTTTTGCCCTTTTTGTCGCGCTGGAATACACTCTTGGTTTCTTTGTCTTGTTTGGGGTCTGGGCTGGAGTTTCGCTGGTGCTTGAAGCAGCTCTCTTCTTGTTCTTGGCTGAATCAGCTACCAAAACCACCTCTCGCTCTACCGCTAAGCTAAAGCTAGCAAATAAAGCTGCGGGCGCGTGAGCGCGCATGACATCACGCATTACTCTGCCTCTGGAGGACACTGGGGAAGCCTGCTTGCTTGACCCGAGCATGATCTTTTCTGTGAGTTTACAGGCCTACATAGGCAATCACAGTGAAAATGCCAGGGCTCATTCTACAGGACCAGGGCATTGCAGGAGAATGTATGAGGAATAAATTTTAAATTTCTATATTTGTATCGGCTGTTAAACTTCCACATAGTCTCTTTAAATGAAGCACATCTTAACCTTGAATGTGGAAAAATAATTATATTAAAGCATATTAATTTTTGACTGGTAGGTCAACAACTTGGTAGAGCACATTGCATAAAAGTGTGTTGAATAAATTAAACTCCTATGAATTAGATCTACACGACTGAAAGTCTGCTGTTAAAATGTATGGTTGATCAAAATGTAGTCACTTTTGAGAACCTATGCTCGAGGTCATTTGATTCATCGGCCACCCCAATGCAAACTTTCAACTGATGTGTTAAGATTCTGGAACAAAAAAATGTTAATAATTTAGGTTTGGAAAATGTATAAATACAAGCACACACATGCACTGACATTCACTCAAGGTTTCTTAATACCCTCGCCCTCCTCGCCAGCGTTTGTATCCAACATTTCATACAGTGATGAATGAGCACCATAGACTCAAGTATAACCTATTCCTTAATTCACTATCTCAGGACCTTCGTGCTACTCAACCGAGCCAAAGAAGGAAATAACAGTATAATTGGCACGAAGATGAAAAGATGGAAAATCGACAGAGTAGTCATATGAATGTGCTCATTAGGATGAGAAGGATGCATGGCGGAAGGGCATCAATCATCAGAGAGTACTGTCAACTCACTGTGCGGCTTCTACATGATTATACACCACATGCACAAATGCTCACATACATCTTTGTATTTTTTTCATTCTTACACAGATTTGTTGCAAGCAAACCTCATTTATCTATGTTGACCCCCACAGGTTGTCCGGAACGCTGCTCACACACTGGGCCCAGAATGCAATCTCATAGTTACAACCAAGCCAACCTCATATAAATGCTTACACGTGCCATCATTGAGCACATTCCTACCGTTTATTTACCTGGAATACACCACAGGTGTTTGGTTTAATTTGCAGGTGTTTGCAGATAGCTGCGTTTGGAAGCTGCTGAAGCCCAAATGGCGGTCATCTGTTAGGAGCAACTCCAATTCCAATTGAATGTATAGGTTTGTGAGCACTTGGCCAAGTCTTTTCACTGCATACAAAACACAGCTCAGAACCCTTTCAAACATGGTTGGGTGTTTTACTGCTACATGCAGGACTGATGCTAAAAGTGTATGCTTTTGTTTGTTTACTTTTTCATGCATCGTGTGCTTTCAGTCACTGACCGTATGACACAAAGTCATTTTGGTTTTATTCTCTTTCAAATGACTGCGTCTACTTGGATGTCCCCAACACTTTTGTTGTTTGTCAAGATTTGGCAGGTTTGGCTGAGTTGACACAATTTACACTGTCAGATTGAGCCCAGTGTGTTTTCTAATGGATTCTGCAGCTTTCTTGACTCACTACATGGAGAAGCAAGAAATAAGTCACAATATTTGACTGGTTGCCTACAATCAAAACCTATTACTTTTCTCCTCAGTGTCTTTATACGATTTTCTTTTCTGATTACTCAATTCGATTTGAGATGTTTTTTGCTAATTGTGAACAGTAATTATAAAACTAGTTACTTACGTTTTTAATACAATGCCAGAACTGTTTTGGGGGATTTCCGGCTATGTGTTTAATTAAACTACAAGTCATTTTCCTCCATCTATAACATCAATGCAATTTTTTTGTCCCTTTGAGGCATTGTTTCTAGAAGCGGAGTAAATACTTGAAGTGCTGTACGACTGTGTTGCTTTGGAAACTGCCCATATGCAAAGCTGCCTTCATGACACTGGCTAAGAGATTTACAGCACATTTCAGCACATGAAAGGAACCTCATTTTGCATTCAACAAACCTGCCTTCACCAGTCAGTCTTTGAACTTCCATTAAGCTATTTATCACCATGCTGTGCAATTCATTTCATTCTCCTCACTCTGAAGATGGCTGCTTTCTCTTCTTCACAATTCAGCTTCTGTTGACCCTGAGTGTGAGTTTACTAATGTGTGCATTGACTAGAATGTCATAGTTTGTGAAGTTTAGCACAACCCCCTTTTGCTTTGTTTTTTCATGCCTCTTTTTTCTTTTCTAATATTCCAATATCTTTGTTTTCTCCAGTTGCCCCAACTATCCATGAGATGAAGAGCCAAGGAGTTGGTTTGGGACGCACAGCCCTGCTTCGATGCGAGGCGGTTGCTGTGCCGTTTCCGATATTCGAGTGGCAGAAGGGAGAGAAAAGGTGAGTCTGGTCTGGCTGTTTGGTCTCTTATGTGACAGAATAAGTACATCGTTCTATCAGATGTCTAATGGAAGGTAAACAGTAAACAATGAGTCATACAATTTTACCATCTACATCAGAAAAGCCTCAACAAAATGTGCTCTACAGCTGGATTTTTTCCAAGCAGTCGAGTTTGTTTGCTCTATTAAAAACTATAAAAAATCCCCAGTGTGCTCCAGCTTTGCTGTATACATATTTTGGAAGCACTCAGCCAAGCTATTTACTGTGGAAAACCCTCCTTTTAACGTATAAGCCTGCTTTTCATTAGTAGTTCTGGTAAATTTGTTTCTGTTTCTGCTATAGGTAATGGGTGACATATGTTGTTCTTTATTTCTTTTATATGGGTGAATGCATTTTTCCTTGACGCAGCCACTCTCCCAGTCCCCTGAATGTATTAAATTGTAAATTTTACAGAATAACACTTTTAATGCTATTAATGTCTGTGGATACCTTTTGGCGCTGATTAGTGACGTCACACATCGCCGAAGTGGTTGCGATAATCTGATGTTTTAGCAAAGTCCCGAAAGGGCCGATATGGTGACACAATGGCTGAGAGGACTGAGCCACCGGATTTTCCTTCCTCCCTTCCAGAAATTTTCAGGAACTCCTATAGTGGAAACATGGCTATTATTAACCCTTTCTGATCTGATTCTTGCATATGTAGTAACAGTTCACACACAACAAATTCAGCAGTCTCAAATTAACACTGTCAGAGTTGATTTCATCACTTTTAAAGTGTCTATATGGGTCCACACCAGTTAATTTAACTCTTTTTGGAGAGTTGGTACTTTAACTCTGATTTAGTGTCAAAAACCAACTCTTCTGGAGTTGACACTGGCGTTAGAGTTAATATAGTAACTCTTAACACTAGTGTTAAATTTTCAGCTCCAGAAGAGTTGGTTTTTGACACTAAATCAGAGTTAAAGTACCAACTTTCCAAAAAGAGTTACTAGAACAAGAACAAACTAACTAAGAACATGACTACCCACAATGCACCTCGCCCACTACAGCTCCTGCAGCTCTCTGCAGCCAATCGGTCGCTACCAGTCCAACTTTTAGAATAAAGGGGTGGAGTCTGCGAATTAACTCTGCAGGTGTTATAGCCGCTGTGGGAGTTCGGAGTTAGCTTTTCAGGAGTTATTTTGTCCAAAATTACTCCTACAGAGTTGAATAGGAAACACTCCTTTTTAACACTTGGTTTTAACTCTCATGTCAGTGTTACATATCAACTATATAACACTTTTAGTGTTAAATTAACTATTTTTAGTGTTAAATTGGACCAACACCCCAAAATTAACACATTTAAATTTGCTGTGCAGGACAAAATAGACCACTAGGTGAAAACCACTGGTCCACACAGATTTACAACCTAGTCTGATCAGTAAAATCTCAACTAATTTGAAACTTTGACCATTTTTGGATTTCAACCCTAACCTCTAGGTGCATACAGCTTTCTGTTAGACAGTCTAGTTAGTGTTATCCAGGTTGAAAAGTCCCCAGAAAGCTTGTCTTGTTAAAAATATCAATACAGAACTACTTCACAGAACCTATTGCAGTACACGTTTCAGGATGCAGGAGCTCAAATCCAGCATTTCTGTTACAAACAGAACAGCTTTTTTTGCTTGTTTACTTTTTTCAGAGATAATGCACTTCTTGTTTTCTTCTCATTCCCCCAGGCTGTAGGGAAGGTCCACAAAAATCTTCTGGCGAGAGTAATTTGTGGCTTTTTTTTCTCACCTTGCAGCCTAATAAAATGTTTGCTGGCAACTGGCTTAAATCATTTGCGACACATACATCAATCAGGCTAGATTCAAGTGTCAGTTCTTGAATTTAAAAACCAAATTACCCCTATTACCCATCATTTACCCACTCCTGGTGAGCACAATTTCAATCATCAGCTCACACTGTGCTAATTGTAATTATGGGGTGGATTCAATTTATTCAAATAGCTAAGGAGGCTGGTTGGCATGATTGTAGTCTTTACTTAATTCAAGGACTCATTCCTTCTGTGACTTTTTACATGGCTAAATTGTGATTTTTTCATCTGCTCGTCATCATGAACAGAATATCGGTGTTAGGACTTCGGCTCAGAGCGTGTTTAGCTTCTTTACGGCATTAGCATTTTCCTAGCTGCCCATTCACTGTCTATAAAATGAAAGCTGCTTTTTGCTCTGTGTTGATGCAGCCATAAACATTAATGCAGCTCTCCCTCTAGCTCGTCCCTATCAGATGTACTGTGACAGTCCTGACAACTAAATCTTTCTCTTGTTGTGTCACAGCTTTCATTCTTGAATGGAGGTGGGCGAGTGTTTATGTGTATGTCTGTAGGGGTGGGGAGGTTTCTTTCACCGTGACAGAGGAAGCATTGACTAGTCAGATGTTGGAGTAGTAATGATGCAGAACACACACAAACAACAGTTTTGTCACGATACGGGGATTTTTTGTTTTGATTTTACATGTTTGTTAGAATTGGTTTGTTTCTATTTAATCTGTTTAACTTCCTGCTTCATTTAAACCTGTTTTATTCTCAGTCTGTTTAGTCTTCTGCTTTGTTCACGTTTTTCATTAGACACTGTGTGTGTCCTAGTTTCCTTTATCATGTGCAAGACTGTTGCTTTAATCATCTCTCTGTCACCTTTACCAGTTCCTTTATTTAGTTTGTTCTTTTGCCTGCCACATTTATTTTTTACTTTGTGACTTCTGGTTGAAATGATCTGTTGATGCAGCACTTTATATTTTCTGGAATAAAGATCTTGATGTATTTCATCAACTTCTTCTGGCCTCCTAAAGTCAGCATTGTGGTCCTCTTATAGCATGGACCGTGACAGATTTTTGTTCAATACTATTCCCTAGTGTCACGCCTATGTCCTCTTGACCTATAATTTAGAAACCTGAGCTGTAATAGTTAAGAGTGTCCAGTTATGAAACAGACATAATGTGTTCCAGAACGTCGGGCCAGGAGTGATCCATGGCTGATTTGATGTTTATCTCAGTTCTGTGTCAGCGATCAGATTAATTATAGATGAGCACTTGCAGCTTATTGGATACGATCCAATTCAATATGAAGTCAACTCAACACAATTAAATTCATTTTTCAACAAAATCGATCTATTATCTTATAAATACTAAAACAGAATTTAATAATTTATTTATAGTATTAGTTGATTTGACACAGTCACTTTGAAGAATGCTTTAGGGGTGTTTGTTGCTCCTAACAGGAGCTGCTGCAGTTTCTCTTTTGAACAATATGTTACTAATGAGAAAAAAGTTCAACCTAACACCAAAATAGGCAGCAGAAGAAGAGTTGTGCACCAATCAAATGGCACTTACACACTAGCTCCAGCTCCGCTCCGCTCTACCGACCCCACACTGTGGACATAATTGAGCACATGAGCGGTCTCCAAAATCGGCACGAAAAATTGGCGGGAAGATATCAGTGATGTCATGAGCGCATCTCCGAGCATGTGGGCGAGGCAAAAGAGCGTGGAGAAGTCCGCGGTTATTAAACAAAGGCCTGAGCAGTCTTGTGCTTTGCCCTCTTTGCCCTATGATATCGCATCCTGCTTTGCTGTGTGTGGCAGCACTGTGTGCACTGTGTGTGTGTGTGTGTGTGTGTGTGTGCTCCTCAGAGCAGAGAGACAGAGAAAACGGTGTCAGTCAGAGGCTCGTTAACTCCTCAGTATCCAGAATGATAATGAAGCGTGCATGCGGGAAGCCCCCGCTGGCTGACTCTATCCGCTAATCGGAGGCTCCTCCTAGGCGTGAATTTGAGTTGGCCAATCAGTCGGCAGTAGGTGTGTTGGACCAGTTTCGGCCCGAGGCAGACCGCCTAGGGAAGAGGGCTGAAAATACGTCTGGTTCGGCGTGGGAAATTCCCGGGCTACCCGGATGTGAACACAAGTTACCCTGACTAGGCTGTGCAGAGCCGATGCTAGTGTGTAATCGCCAAAAGTGTCCTTAGTGTCCTAAGATCAATTCTTCATACATGAAAATAAATAATTTTACAAATCTCCCAATATAATTACAACATAAGCCTAAAGAAATAAAGCAACTTGCATAACTGTTAATCCATCCATCCAAAAATTGTTAAATAGATCCAATTTAATTGATATGTATAAAAAACAGCGCTGTATCTTATTTTTATTCCCTGTGTTGATACACGTAGCTAGTTGACTAACTTGTTATTTAGATTTCCATGAAATATCTGTTTTATGCCATTAAGGAAAATCTATAATGCCCACATTTCTAAAGTTGTGGCCAAAGTTTTAGCAATTTTTGGTGACAAAGACTTTTCATTTCAAACAATTTTGCCACAACATTATATTGGAATACATCAAACCAGACATTATAATAGCTTAAATTACAGATTTTATTTATTTACTTTTAACAGAGGAAATACTTGTGTTGTAAGACTCTTTGCAAGGACAACACAGTCCAACCATTTCACCCTCTCACCTGTGAACCGCAAAAGGAACACCCTTAATCTTTGGTGCCCGGTCCAAACTAACGGGTCTGAGCAAGGAGTAAAACAGGAAGCAGTAACATTTTAGGAAGTTGTATTCAAAGAGTGAACAACAGGTTTGAGGATATTTTTCTACAAATAAAGTCACACACACACACACAGTTTCAGCTTAGAGCGCCTGCCAAAACAACTCAAGCTCAATCATAGATCACCGAAGGCCAGAGTGAGGCCAAAATAGAAACATTTCTTGGTTTTCTAGTATTTTGTTGTCCATGTATCCATATTTCAAACCAACATGTCAAACACAGAACATAAGACGCCCTAACAGTTCATAGCATATGGCTTTACAGAGTCCATTATTGTTGGGTTTCTTTTCAGAGAAATCATCACCTTAACTAAGGTAACCAAATGCATTTATTGATTTCACTGCACAGATGTCAGCTACAACTTTAAACATATCTGTTATAATTGTGCACACCTGCAACCAAAGAGAGTAGAGCATGTCAAGTGACACGCCAGCTGCTTCACCTCTGGGTCACTTCTCTCTCATCAAGCCCCTCAAAGCATCTCTCCAGACCTGACACCACACACCAGAGGATAAATAGATCTGCTGAAGAGGGTGATGCAGTACTGTAATAATGAAAATCCACTTAAGATGACATTTGCTCCCTCCTTGACTCATGCCACTTCTCCCGTGACACGTTGGGCGCAGGTGAGAAATCAAAGCCTCATTTGGTGTGTTTGTGTTCTTTCCAGGATCGTGAAAGGCCAGGGCATCGACATCAAGAACCAAAGCACCAGATCATTTCTCACAGTGAACAACATGACAGAGGATCGTTACGGGAACTACACATGTGTCGCCACAAACAAGCTAGGATCGGCTAATGCCAGTGTGCCTCTTCTCCGTAAGTTGTCATTCTACCTGCTTTGTGGCTAAATGGAGTGGTGAAGCAACAGAAGGCTGAAAGTGTTGTCGGTGTCAGTGAAAGGTTTGTGCGCTGCAACGAAGCTAAATCCAGTCCAGCAACTCACAAATCACTGCTAGAGTTCTTTTCCGATTTCTTTTCCAACAGCTTTGTAAATCTGTTGTCTGCTGAGGTTGCAGAGTCTCTCTCTGTGTGTGTGTGTGTGTGTGTGTGTGTGTGTGTGTGTGTGTGTGTGTGTGTGTGTGTGCTTTTAAAGTCTTTATTTGTATGTGTACTGGATGAAAACACTACCTGAAGAAGCATATTTGCTTCGAGGTAATGACATCATAATTACACGGAGAGCTACACGGGTTAGTAATGGTAACTTGAATACCAAGTAGCATGGCACAGCTTTTAAAACAGGGTCTCAGACTCAGCCCTTTTATAGTTTTCAAAGCTTTCTGAGTTCAAAAGAGGCCAAAACATCAAAAGCCAAACTATGGGTGCATCAGTGAAACTCTGTGCAATTATTCATTGTCGTTAGAGCCGTGTTCTTGGGGAAATAATAGGAAAAGTGCTAGAACACAACACAAAACCTAGACAGAAAAAAATGTCCTGACAACGGCGGTGCGAAAAGAGTTTTACGACCCATCAGAAGGCAAGTACAGCAGATATGAGACATCATTTCACAGGCGTGGAAGAGTGTTTATTTAATCTTTTGTTGTGACTACTGCGAGTCAAGGAAACACTCCTTTGATTTAACAGTCATTCAGGAGCTTGCGAGATCATATTTGAATTTTTGACACAATGCTGATAGATTTTTCTCTAATTTAGCATTTTGAGCCTTTTTTGGTGA
The DNA here is from genome assembly GCA_006937985.1 of Aphyosemion australe. Classification (NCBI taxonomy): domain Eukaryota; kingdom Metazoa; phylum Chordata; class Actinopteri; order Cyprinodontiformes; family Nothobranchiidae; genus Aphyosemion; species Aphyosemion australe. The sequence continues at coordinate 1,149,869 of SSNS01000091.1, forward strand.
AAATACTGATTATTTTCCCTGTACTATTAAGAAGCTCAGGTTTTGATTTAGATGTGTACATTTTTCAGATATTTGGGTTTTGTGCTTGAACAGTTCCTCGTACCTTTGTGCTGAAGGCTTTAGTGGAGGTTTGTAGTGGAGTTAAATAGCATTAGCACACTGGATTCATGCCATTCTGGAGAAATGATTACAGCATGAATCAAACCCTTTAGCAAAATGTTGAATTAAAGGAGACATGTTATGAACTTTTTTCTTAAGTTTTATTCATTCTATGGTCTAAACGACACGTTTAAGGAGGTCTTTGCACAAAATCCCTCTCACATAAAGGAATTTAGCAGTTTTCTTCTAGAGATTTTCAGTACTTTCCAGAATGAGCCGTTTCAGGGCTCTGTCACTTGGTGTGGAGCACTGAAATTTTTTTTTAATTATTATTTCTAATTTGTCACTCTGAATTTTTCATGCGTGCTGAACATGAAAACAGTCAACTACACCTATCTCGGTGAAACTCTAGGATTTGAAAATCCTGACAGATTTACGTCACGCTGTCACTTAGCATTCATGGACTCACCCAACTTGACTCACGACGGGGAAGGCTGTTGTTGGTTTAGCGTCCAGGAAACAGCAGAGAACATCTTGGCCAGTAGAAGCTAACTGTTAGCATTAGCAACACCACCACACAGCAGAACTCCTCCAGGGTTGTGTTATTTGTGGAGATAAAACATCAACATTGCAGAGCAAACAGAGTCAGTGGTAGAGTCGTGTTTTTATCCAGTCAGAGGCGAGATGTCCAATTATCAGGAAATAAGACTCCAAATCCTGCTGTCTGAAGCTACTTTCTACTCCAGCTGACTTCTCCGTGCTGATACAAGTGTGTCAGTATGTGGGCGGGGTTGGAAGCGGTTCTTAGCAAGCACCAACTCTGGCCCAGCTTTGAGTTGGTGCTAGGTTAAGCACCGGTTTGGAACAGGAAAACTGGTGCTACGGCTGTCAAAAATGAAAGAACCAGTGCTAAGTCAGGCTCTGGCACCGAGCCAGCTCGGTCAAAAAAAAAACCCTGACAGCAACTTCCAACCATACAAGAGCAGTTTGGTCATGAACAATATCTTTTCCAGCAATATGGAGCACTATATGAATCTAAATTGATAACTGGTCAGCTCAGGAAAGAAAACCAACAATTTTGGTTTATGACCCAGAAAGTCTCCTGACCTTAATCCCATTGAAAACCTGTGGTTAGGTGGGTGGGCAAACAAAACCCCATTAAATCTGGTTATGCAAGAATTGTCAGTCATCAGTCAGGATTTGGCCCAGAAGCGTGCCAGGGTGAACTGCTGAAATGTTATTTGACAGTTAAATATTGAAACTTGTTAAACAATTGTGATTATACTTTAAATTATAGATATTTCTGATTTAAAAAATCATCTTAGGACACAGAAGCAGCTAAACTAGAAACTAAACCTTGTGTTAACCTTAAGCAGCATTCTGCAACTTTGCAGTTATATGGTCTCTGTCGCCCTCTAGAGGCTTGCTGCGTAACATCACTGTCGTAAAATCAAATCTCTCTTTGGGGCATAAGAGGCATGTTTACATTCCTAATGTCAGGCAAAACAACGAAAACAAACTTTTCCACCTCCACACATTGAATAAATAGTTTTATCAGGACTGTATAACAACTTTATGCCCGACCAAACACAATAACCCTGGTGAAATCATTTATTACTTACCTAGCCATTAGCAGCACGGCTAGGTTAGAGTCCGTAGTTCATGCCGTTCTTTCTAAAAGAGCTCTCCAGCGAGGAAAAGACGGCCCAATAATAACTCTGGTCTTTGCTCTTGCTCTATCACGTTCTCCTTTTCTTTTCCTATATTCCTCTGATAAGGGATTTCTAGCTTTCTTTGGTGAATCTGCCACTGCTAAATCGCGAGTCTACGTTATACAATTATGGCAAGCCAAAGGGATAAAAAAAATTGCGCGTTCTAATCTCGCATTATGTCCGCCAAAACGCTTGTTCAAGACGTGAGTTTTGGCCAACATAATGCTCGCTTTTAGAACACGTGAGTTTTTGCCCCCTTTGGCGTCAAAACTCATTTTGGCGGACATAACGCGCATTTAGAACGCGCACTTTTTTTTTATCCCTTTGGCTTGCCATATACTGCCGTAAAGCAACACCCAGTCAGTACTTCCTGTACGACCCGAGCTCAAAAATTTGTATAGTGCGGTAAACAGATGTGGGACCCCCCAACACTATCACAGGTACGAAAATGAACATAATAGATAATAGTATGACGCCAAAACTTTACAAAAAAAGCATAATTTTAAGGTGTAAAAGTTGCGGAATGTTGCTTTAAAGCTGTTGGAGTTTAGATTATAGTTGATCAAGTTTGTGTTATCTGTGCTTAAAAAGGCTTCGTAATGAGAATAGATGCAACAAAAATGTCATTAAATATTTGCTTTGTATTGTAGCTGTGAGGTTTTCTGAGTTCAGCATGGCACTGCAAGAAGCAGGTACTGTACACACACACACCTGCTGGGCTTAGTCATCACGCTCTAACAGCATTATGGTGATTCTAGTGGCTGATTGAGGTTATGTATCATCAAAATCAAAGAAAATCACCAGCCTAGCAGTTTGATGCACGGGGAACAAGCGAAGCGTTAAGAAAGAAACAACGGAGTTGCAGGTGAGGCTGCCGAACGAGTTAAAAATAAAAAAGCATAAAGATGATATCATGGTCAGTGTAAAACAAAAGGTTATTCTCATAGTCCATATAAAGCAATAACAACTTGTGTTTGGAGTTCGTCAGATCAAATAAAAGTTTATTGACCATTGAGTCAAACGTCGGAGTGGTTGGGTGGAACTGGGGGGAAGCCTGTTGAGCCTTTCTATTTCCATCTGTAGCAGCAATTTATCCGTTGATCCCAGCTGTCAGTTGAGAAAGTCTGTAAAACCACCAGGTGTAAAATGGTTACTGCGGAGGACCGGTGTTGGTGGTGATCCTCAGCTTTCCATCACTGTGGCTCTGCACAAAATCAATGCCTCGAGCGCGACCCCAATAGCCCCGGTTCTCCGAGTTTGTGCACAGCCTCCCAACACCAACACGACAAGCTGTTCACCTTGGCCCTCCAGTCCACCCAACAGGCTGTAACTCAGGTTTTATCTGTGTTGAACATCTGCAGTAAAGCGCCTCAAATTAGCCACTCCATTCTGCATGAGGAGCTTCAGTTGTTCGGGACATTGTGATATCAATTAGTTCAACAATTCTGCAAAATAAGGATGTTTTCAGCATTATAACATAAAGATTGGGATCATCCTAGACAAATAATCCCCTGACTCATTAGGTCAAGGTTTCTGATGCTCTGAACAAAATCTGAATACAGCTTTACAACAGATCAAATGTCTATTTGTCATGTTTTCAGCTGATTTTTTTATCAAAGGACAATGTTATTTTTGTCAAAGGAAGTCTCAGTTTTTCCACACAGAACTTGCAAAGCTTACTAAAATATAGAAATAATAACGGAGCTCGTTGTAAAATTGCATGAGATGTGCACTGCCTAGGATAGGAAGCTTCTGCAGCAGGTGATTTAAGTTACCAGAACATAATTAAGACAGAAATCTATGACAATAATCAAGACCTGATGGGCTTTAGTCCGGTTTCCCCTCTGAGACACACTTCTGGGCTTCCATAATAACATAACATACATTCAGGCTAAAACCTTCTGGTTTTTAGACGAAAGCTTTTGAAAGCTGCTAACAAGCTAAATTGTGGTCTTTATGAACCATTACAGGATAATTGTCACCCTGCAGATCTAATCAAACAAGATAAAAGCTCTGTATTGCTTCACAGCTTAAGAATGTGTTCATTAACAAGAAGTTCAAGGCTTTTTTTGGCACACAGACATCATCTAAATACTCATTTTCAAATCAATCAAGACATTAGATAGTTCTACTTAACATTTATCTCCAATTGGCACACGTTCACAAACATGTTTTATACGTTTTAATATTTGAAATTTATACATTGGCATGTTTTTTTTCATTATTTTATCCACCTGTCTTTTGATCAGTTAAAAGGCAGCAACAGTAACTGGCTGCGGAGAATAATTAAATTTAATGTATTCAGGGATGAAATATGAACAGGTGAATTAAATAATTTACTGGGCTTTGCTGCTCTCTCTGATGATAACGTTGTCCCTAGCAGGCCAGAAAACCCGGAATACGGGAAAAAATGTATGTACGTAGAGTTGGCTATTGTCAAGAGTGCTCCACTCCTGTTTGTGTATGCACAAAGAACATCAAAGGCTTGTCTCAGATTCTCAAATGGATGATCTTAATGTGACACAAGCACAGACTCAAAGGCAGAACGTCAAAGAATAAAAAAAACAGAAGAGGAAGAGGACGCAGCTTCCTGAGCTGCCACCCTACAGCGTCTCTCCCACTTATACTCCATTTCTTTATCTCTGTTTGTCTCCATCATTTCTGTCTGATTCTCTTTTATACTTGGGAACCCCCCCGCCTCATCCTTCTCGCTCATTCTTTCACTGTGTCACACAATCGGTCCCTTTTTCTCCTCCCGTGATCTCCACTAATGGAGAGGCCACTTCTGCTGTTGTTAATGGCAAGTGGTCACCACCACGCTGAACCAAATAGCTTCTCCACTGGTACATTTGAATTTTAGAGTCATCAATATCTGCTGAGGAGAAAGATGTGATGGGGGGGGAGGAACATGCATATTTGATGGTGTGGGGTATATTTAGGTGGATTTAAAGTAGCAACACAACGTGGGAGGTTTGTGTTTAAAGAACAGTATTCTGTTTTTTTTACAATAAAAAGGTTAGCAGTAAAATTTAATTCTGAAAGTAAAATAATGCACAAAATGAAGCATTTAGAGCATTTGAAAATATTTTAATAAAGCATCAATGAACTTTCTGTTCAATTGTGTGAATCCTGCTGGTCTCGAACTACTAGAATCATGTTAAATCAGTTTGAAAATGGCTTTTTGATTGCTGTTTACCCAACATTCATTGCAGCCACTGGAAAGCATCAAATCTGGTGTCTTTTTTTTAATTAAACAGGGATTGAAAACATAAATTCACATCTCCAGTTTGTGTTGTTTACATGTTTGGTTCTGACTAATTTCTCTCCTTTTCAAATGAGCTGAATGGTAACATCCTCACCAGCTGCTGCCTTCTGCCAGTTGTGTGGGACCGTTTTGGTTTTTTCGTGCTGTTAAACTATCAGTCATGGACGGTGAACTCTTCCAGCTAAGTACCACTTTAAACTGTGTGTTAAAAGCTGCGGTAAAACATAAGCTGGGCTTTTCAGAGCGAAGAGGAAGCATACTGCCTCTGTCACTACTTGTTGGAATAAATGGCTCTGTGTGTGTGTGTGTGTGTATGTGTGTGTGTGTGTGTGTGTGTGTGTGTGTGTGTGTGTGTGTGTGTGTGTGTGTGTGTGTGTGTGTGTGTGTGTGTGTGTGTGTGTGTGTGTGTGTGTGTGTGCGTGCGTGTGTGAGCTCACAAGTCTTTTAATATGTTTTGAATAACACAATGCTCAGTGTCACCAGAGGAAAAACAATCAGTGAAGAGGAGAGCACTTGTCAAAATTGTCTGTACTTGGAAATGCTTGCTGGATGACAAAAGTTTAACGATTTTAGCTTTTGTAAATGGAATAAAAGAAGCATTGAAATGGCCATGATTTATTTTCTATAAATGATTTTTGTCATGCTCAGAACTTGCAGAATTTCAGTTTTGCAGATTCTGTTATACTATGATACAGCTTATTTTTGTTTTTACATCAATTTCAACCACAAACTGTTAAAGGAGTAATATGTAAGAATTCTACAATGAAATAACCACAAAACAGTCTAATGTCTCAATCATGTTGGAAGGAAGGTTACATTGAAACAGATTTCATTCTAAGCCGGCTGGAGGGTTGTCAGTTTTTCTACTTTCAAAGAAACGAAACAGGGACGTAGTTACTGTTTACTGTCTGTGAGCCCGTGAGGTTGCCAAATCTGCGCCGAGCTAACGCTGCAGAGCAGGCATTTGTAATTCAACACAGGCAGGCATAAAGCTCCAGAGTTGTTTAAAGATCCTAACAGGAGTAAACAGGAGCGATCCAGAAGTTATTTCTTGTACCCCTAAGAAGCCACAGCATCTTTTTGTTTTACTCTAATATCGGGTGAAGCAGACTAGAGACTAATGTTGAGCTAACAATGCTAACGGTGAATTAGAAGCAAATAGTCAGCTCTAAAAATATCTCAAGCTACTTTTTAATTACCACAACTATTACAGTGAAATGTGTGTGTGAAGCATTTTACTTCCTTTAAAGATAACCTAGAATGTAAACCAACATTTTCCTTGTTGTTGTTGAATAAAGACAGCTTGGGTGGTCAACAGTAGCATGCCAAAAAGTCAAAGCCATGTTTGACCTACTTTTTATGTAAATTAGAAAGTTGAAAAAGTCGAGAGAAAAACTTCTGTTCTGAGAAAACCTTCCTTAACGCGTCATAAGGGGGAGCCACGCCTCCTCAAACCTGCATGTCTCCAGGGTCTGAGGCCTTCTGGGGAAACCAACCAATCAGCAAGCAGCTCATTATCATATTCATGTTCTGGCCGAGTGGGAGGGGTCAACAGCTCTTTTCACAGCAAGGCTGGTTTAGGGGGTTTAGAATGGCCTGTATCAGGGCTCCTGGGACAGATGAAAGCAAAAAGAACATTTCTTATGCTTTTTAGAGGCTCAAAGCATTCTAGGACCACTTTAACGAGTCATTCAGAACTATAACAGAAACCACACTTATCAACTTACGGTGAATGACTCGTCTTTGCTTGTCATCTAGAATCTTCTGGTGCTGATCCGTAACTGGCAACAGCCATGAAACTCACAGAACTCACGTTGCATCTTTAACTGAATACAATAGAAATGTACCTGCAGCTCATAATGTTGCTGCAGTTTAAGAACAGAAGTATTCTGTTTACCAAACCAGGCCAGGCAGGGACTGGACCAGTGAACTTTGTTTAGTACATTTCACTACCAACTTTATGTTTTGACAGATGTGATTAATTTTATTTAAAGTGAATGTGATTAAAACAATGTAAAGAGACTTTTAAAAAACGACAAGAATTATTGAATATTGTCGCTCCCTTTCTGTGAAGGCTCACTGACCCAGGAAGGTCCACGCTTCTCATTTTGAGCTGTTTGATTAATAGCTAAAGTGTAAATCACGCTGCGTTTGTCAGCCAGCCTTCAGCTCAGATATCAGAGTAGATGCAGAAGTTTCCAGTGTTTGCTGTCAAACTCTTTAAACTCTGTCAGGGGTGCTCTTCTGCTGTGCTTTTGTGCTTCGACATGATTCACTCCTGGAGTGTCATCCTTGTCATCTTTACCAGACAGTTAGCTTTAGCAGCTTCTGATGGCAGCGTCCTAGTTTACTCTCCTCAAATCACTTCTTGTTTTAAGTTATGAAATCAATCATAATATTCAGAAGCCGAATCAACATTTTATTTTGAAATGCCTTTGAATGTTAGCAGACAATGTGCTGCTGGCTGCTCAGTTTGCTTAGAAATGGTTTATTTATTATCTGTGTGCTTACTCACATCAGTAATATTCAAAAGAGTGTATTTGCTCCTGCAAGTGCTTGTTTTTGTACTAATGCTCCGAGATCTTTAAATTTTTAAGAGAAAATTTCCCCCACAGATTGATCTAGTACTGTTGTGTTTGCTGGAGTTTTAAGGCATTATCTATTTAACAGACCCAATGCACCGAACCTCCCGTGAATCAAGATGCCATTAGTATCATGCTGTAAATTCTATTTTGACTAGTCAATAGTATTGAGCTAGACCTTGAATTAGAAGTGCATTCTGCCATTAAATATAAAATGGAACATGATGCAGTTTCTTAAATCCAGGGCACATTAGAGTTTAGACTATTTGTAATGAATTAGATTTGTGTATCGTCTCAGATGTTTACATTAGGGCTTGTTGCAGTCCTTTGTGTTTGTTGAGATTGGGCTAGCCCAGTATTATCCTGATTACTGCTTAGACTCATTTGGGTGAAGTCCTTCAAACTGAGTTCTTCGACTTTCAGATATCTTTTTTTTTCGGGAGGGTGTTTTGCAGAAGTATTTCTAACATAGCAAACAGGGTAAATAATGGCAGTACTTGGTATTAACTGCAAATCAAACAATTTTTCTACTAGAACAAACATTTAAAGGCAAAAGACGAATGAGGAGGTTTTTACGTGCATGTGTGTGTGTGTGTGTGTGTGTGTGTGTGTGTGTGTGTGTGTGTGTGTGTGTGTGTGTGTGTGTGTGTGTGTGTGTGTGTGTGTGTGTGCGTGTGTGTGTGTGTGAATATCTCATCCACTCCCAGGATGGATTGTAATGAAAATAACTGAAGGTACTCAGAAGGTAATCAATAAAACAGATTTGATGTCAGCCCAATTCAAGATGGCCAACACAGCTAATTGTCATTAGCAAACACTGTGATGGTTTAAAGGTGCAATATGTAAGAATGACATAAGAATGACATCCTGTGGTTACATTTGGTTACTGCAGACCAATTTTCTACGCAAACAATTACTATCTCACTATTGTTCCGTGAGTTTCATGGGTGTTGCCAGTTATGGATCAGCACCAGAAAATTCTAGATAACAAGCAAAGACGAGTCATACACAGTAAGTTGATAACTAGATAAATACATTGTGACACTCGTGGGTGTTTTATGTTTGGGAGCACTTAAAATTTCTCTGGCATTAGAGGAAGTGTGGTTGTTATAGTTCTGAACGACTTATTAAAGGAAGTAAAACACGATTGACTCATTATTCACTTCACATACATTTCACTGTAATATCGAGTTGATGGTGATTGAAAAAGTAGCTTGAGATATTTTTAGCCTACTTTAAAATGAAAGGATGCCATTAAGGCGCTCTGCACAGAGAAGTGAAAACTAGCCCAGTATTGGCTTCATCAGAATGATTGACAGTTATGCGGGCCAATGGTTTAGATGATCCACCCGTAAGTAAAGAATGTTTGCAATACCTTTAAGGTGCTTTAAACAAAAATGTTAAAGTCAAGCATGCAATCCAAAATGAAAAATCAATTAACATTATAATGTGTGACAAAATCAGCCTAAAAAACGAACATAAAATGTAAAATCAAAACAAGTTAACAGAAATTAAAAAACCTAAAATTGATTCTCTTGTACAAAAGTGAGACCAAACACAAACCAAACACCAAACCAGGTAAAGTTTGAGGTAAAAAAAGAAATAGATCTTCGTGAATATAAGTTATGTATTCATAGATGTTTGAAATATTGCCGTCATAATAAAGCGTAGCTGTAGTTGTCTTCTTCTGAGAAACTGCAGCTGTTCCTGTAACGACTCATCCCTCCAAATCTAAAGGAGAAAAATATATAGGGCCCTGTGAAAAAGATTCTTTTAATCAATTAGATCTTTCTTTTTTGACTAGCATAAAAAAGAGGATTCTTTTAAAATTCAAACGTTATTTTGCGGCATGAGAATAATTGACTAAAAGCTCCTGTATTCATTGTATAAGGCAAGGCAAGGCAGCTTTATTTATACGGCACATTTCACACAAAGAGGCAATTCAACGTGCTTTATAAAGCATAAAGTATGCCACACACTCGCTCAGCCAAAACACACACAAACTTTATGATTTCAGTTCGGGTGGATCAGCCACCAAATTGGCAATCCGTGTTTCAACTTCCTATTTCTCGTGCTGGTTGGAGGCAAACTTCGTTGAAGGGACCGAGGCCGTTCACTCCAATTTTCTGAGAACTCCTCCAACTTAATTGGTCAAGCTCTTATCCCCCCAGCCCACCTCAGCTTAGCCCTGAAGATTTTCTCCTCCTTCTCCTCTGTCTTCATTTCCTCCCATCCTCTTCTCCCCCCCCCCCCCCCCCCCCCCCCCCCCCCCCCCCCCCCCCCCCCATGCTGTAATCGGAAGAGACTGATGGGGAAAGGGAAAGAGTTACGCTTGCTTTCTCCGTCTGTGCTCATCCGCCCCTCAGGCAGGAGACACACACTGCTGGCTAGTGGGTTAATGAATGTTGTGTTCATTTGTCACGCTTATCAATCACTGCATGTGTAGGTGTCATTTTGACATGTCTTCTCATCTGCCATTGTTGTTGATGATGTTGTTTATTTCCACACCGTGTGATTGTACCTGAGTCATAGAGCAGAGATGCAGGAAAATGGGAGCCAAAGGTGGAATCTGAAATGTATGTGTGTGTTTGTGTGTGTGTGTGTGAGAGAGATAACACCCCGAATCGTTGATGAGTTAGACTGAAGCGATGTTGGGTTGGATTGGATGGGTTAGGGTTAGGCTTGGATGGTGTTGTTTGGTTTTAATCACTCTTATTCCTTCCTGTTTTCCCCTCTATTTCCCCCCAAAAGCACACGTCCAGCGTTGCAACATTTACCTTTCGTTTGAATGGCTCCATTTCCATATTTAGGCAATCAGAAAAGCCATTAACATTTTCCAGTTTTATGGCAATGAGGAAATGTTTTGTGCTGAAACAGAGTGTTCATTTAGAAGCCCAGCGGGCAACAAACACTTTACGCACCCACACCACACCCCGCCCGTCCCGAGTCTGGCAGGAGACATGATGTACTGCCATAGGGACCTTCATTCCTGGATGGCTCATCTCAGTGTGCAGCCCAAACGATTATACATTTGCTGGCCAGCCTTAAAAAATCACATAGGATGAATAACTAATTAGCTGGCTCACGGATGAATGCAGCCTTTAACACCAACTGTTCCATGATGGTGGAGGCGTATGTTTAAGAATAGTTGAGCAGCTCTTATGAGAAACGTCTCTCAGCATGAGCGATAACTTCATAATGCACTCACATGGATTACTTAGGAGGAATTCAACACCTACAATGACTCAGACTCTCATCCAACTTGTATACGTTTTATCTTAAAAGCAGGATTTGTTTTATATACACAAGTTTAAGAGATTGTTGTTATTGATTAAGGACATAATTCATGTAATTCAAAAGGGTTTTTCTATGCTTTAGAGTTCCAATTAGTGTCTGAAAGGCAACAAGCTCCAGAGCCCTAAAGTGACTTGATCAATATTAATAAGAACTCATTGTAGTCGTCTTCACTCTGAGCTAGCCTCAACGTGAGCGTCGGTTTCTGGGAATCCTGTCCGATAAAGCTCTCACATTGTTCCATCTACAAAAAGCATGAAGACATAATCCAAGAAATAAAAAAAGCTGCAAAAAACAGTGTTTTATCTTGAAAGTGAGCAGGCAGTACAAGAGGTCGGATGGCACATACAATATGCAAAACGATGTGCAGCTCTCCTGAACAGGAGAAACAGTAAAAGTCAGAAGTGGAGCTCCGAAAGAGAGATTGCATGTCAAAAAGATATGCTCGGCGGTAATGGAGGAGTGTCTGAGAGCTCATGAAATGATTCACTCGTGAATTCATGCTCAAGTAGTAATCAGATGGCACCCACTTGGCTTTTTTTGAAGAAAAAACTAAAAGAAAGTGTCCTCACATATCGACTCCCCCAGGAGGACTTAAAGAAGACGCATGTGTGGAAGAAAAGATGAATTTGACCGTTTTCTCAGCACTGTACTGGGGGTGAAAGCCGTATAATTGTGTGTAAGAATACTGATTCTGTCACAGCGTTACCGTCGAGCAGAATGATGAAATCAAATGAAAGCAAATATTACATTGTTGCTGGCATAACAGTGGTTTGGTAAACAGCAACACAGCCATTACACAGTTGTTAGACCACTTCAGAAAAATAACATGGAGGCAGAAAGATTGTGAACCTCCCTTTACCCTGCAAAAGGAAATGGCCGTATTGAGTTCCCATGTAAATGGATTAAAATGGAGAGTCTAAGTAGCTTCTGTACTATTTCCTGGCCTAGATACACCAGCTGACTGCAATAACTTAAAGAAAAATTCTCTTTAGAGTAAACATGTGAAGTATAGTCATGGCTGTCGTGGTTTTCGCTTTGTGACAGATTAGCTCCTCCTCTGCTGTGAAGCCTTTTGGAAGAAAGCGGCTTAGTACTTTATTTCAGAAGCATAGGTAGCTGTAGTAAGTAGAAGGGCCAAAAAAGCAAACATTAAGCCTTACCAAGCTTTGGATGAAGCTTTTATGCTTAGCCAAATTCAAAACTGAGATGCAGTCTTGCAGAATCTCTCTTAAAGCCATACTATGCAGTGTTTTCATATTTTAAATAATTTTCTTGAGCCAGTATGTGCTAAAATGACCCTTTACAGGGTTAATGAAATGTCACTCAGACCCCTACTGCCCTCTGAGGCCAGAATACCGCACTTGCAAGTTCAGAGTTGCCGGTCCAGCCCCTGCTGGTGGAGGGAGCTGTGGAGTGAAGTGGAGCTGACATACCAGGGCCCTCATTTATCAACCGTACTTACGAACAGATCTGTGCGTAGTTCGTGCGTGGGAACGATTTTACGCATTGTGTGAAAACGTTCCTAAATATAAGAACAGCTGTGACCATGTGTAGGAACAGCATCTAGTGGTAAAACGAGGGAACCGCAATTCTGAAGGTCTCAGTGATCCACGCGTGTTCCTCATCCACTAATTATTTTACCCAATAAATAATTATTTTGGTGGATAAACAGCTGTGTCACATTATTGGTGCTAAAACACCCGTGACCAATGGGAATCTGACATTGTAGAACGGCTGATTTCGTGTTATTTTGTAATCACAATGTTTACTCTTCCCATTTTTATGATGTTTTAAATCATTTTGAATTTATTTATTTATTGTGTTTTAATTGAATTTAATTATTTTGTCCCGGGGAAGCGCCTCGTGATTTTGCTTGAGATGCGCTATATAAAAGATCGTTTCTTATTATTATTGGAGGATTTAGCAGAGCAGAGTGCACTCCGGAGGGAACGGCTCTTCCGTGAGCGCAGCGCACTGATCCGATTCCAGTCCAGATTCTATTTTACAAATAAAAGAACCCTCCAGAACCTCCTCTGATCCCCGATCATACATGCGTTGTCAAGTGTCCAGTGCTTCGATCTCGCTGTCAATAAAGTTTTTCTTTTTTTTCCGGAAAGAACCCAGGGAATCCCCTCCCGATCTGAGGACGTAGTGTGACCAAATATGGTTAATTGAGGGCGTTTCTGTATGTAAATGACGGTAAACGGGCACGAGCACATGGGTACGCACTGGTGGGATTTATCATCAGACGATTGCGGAGGAACGTGCGTACGAGAGGCCACCGCATGTTTCATAAATCAGACTTTTGACTGTTCGTACACACATTCTAAATTTCATTCGTAAGAGGGAATATAGGAACGTTTCTACAAATGTTTGATAAATGAGGGTCCTGGTGCTGCAGTCTGGTTCCAGCATGTTTTCTGCATGGTTTAGATCAGGAACACAGCTGATTTGTTTGATTTAGTGATGAACCGCTCCTGTAGACACTAATGAAGGCTGAGGAGACATTTCAGCAGTTAGATTAAGGTGTTAAAAAGACACAGCGAGGAGATAAGTTTCATTTTCGGTTTAACCACAGAGAATTAATCGTGGACATTAGGGGGTGCTAAAAACAAGCAAAACTGCAACGTGTGCCTTTAACTAGTAATGGGACCAAGCATATCTATTTGTAAGACATTTTTTTTACATATGTTTAAAAGCAAAGATCTCACCCAGCCTTGGTTTCACACACTGAACTGAACATTTCAATGTGTCACACTATTCCATCTCTCAAATGTCACCAGCGGCTGAGCCTGAAATGAGTCCATAAATTAATCAGATTGAGCCTCTGAGTTCAATCCTCCACGGGATTAAACACGGACTATAAGTTCCCCCTTTGTTCTCTCACTCTAGAGCCACTTCATACGTCTTAAAAAAGATGATAAAATAGGAAATTGCACTTCAGTCTGCAGAGAAAGGAGATAGATTTTAACCAATGCGAATTACCCAGGAAGTGCTGATGTAATTATGAGTGCTACCTGAGCATGGTGAGATGGATCATCAAAGCTTTAGAACCATCTCCTAAAAGTTTTTTTGAAGCAGCTAAAGCAGAACCCAGCTCCAGGGTTCAACTTTTTTTAAGCTTATTTATCTTTTTTTTTTTTGTCTCAGATGTAATTTATGCTAATCTGAGACATCTGGAGGGAATAAACATGTTTCGAAGCGTGCAGAAGTTGCATATCTTGCCACAGAGAGTTTACCTCTTAATGCATGTGGAGGATTTGTCTCCATTCCCTGTCCTTTTGTCCTTGCATGCACTTTTTCCTTTCTTTTGGTTTTTTTGTTTTACGTCTCCATTCTGTTAATAATACATGAATGTCCTCTTTCCCTCCCCCTCCCTCTTTCCCCTCCTCTCCTCCCCTGTAGCAATTATTGAGCCCACCACCACTAGTGCTGTCTCAAGCCCAGGTCAGTATATGTCACCATGCTGTGCACCAAATCAGCAAAGAGGTCCACGTCCTCACACTAAACCCAAGCCCAATTCCTTCCCTTCCATCTTGATTTATTTCAGTCAGCTGGCTGGAATGCCTGCTAGGTGTACAGCTTCATTGTTTTGTTTTTTTACATAATTTTTTTTATTTGCATTTTGTTTTTCTTCTTGCTGATTTTGTTTTGGCTTCCACAGTTTGGCTACATATACCTCTGGCAGCCTGTGCCATATCCGCCCCCCCACCTTTCATTACCACCACCATCCCCGATTGGAGCAAACCAGTCGTGTCATCAGGTGGCTGTTCCATTTCTGTTTTGGGTCTAATGCTTTCATTTTGCTGATGGCTTTGTCTTCTCTTGTGTTTTCCACCACCACTCTCCTGCAGTAGGCATCAAAGGCAGGACATCGTTGGTGGCCAAGGGCCTTGGTTTGTTGTCTGGAAGATGGAATCTCTCCTGTCCTTGTGCTTCATCACTCATCCTTCTGTCCTTTTTGCCATTTCACTTCTCTTATCTTTTTCTTTTTACTCATTCCCTCTGTTCTTCCTTCTTTTTCCTCTGTTCTTCCTTCTTTTCCAGAACAATCGGCTGGCGCTTTGCCATTGTCTTTCACCTGATCTCCTTGTGTTGTTGCTGTTGCTACATTTTCAATGTCACCCTTGTTTCCCCTCCTTGCTCTTTTCTGCTTCCACATTCCAGCCCAAAGTAATCCCTTCTGCCTGTTCGTCTCTTCTCTCTTTGTAATGGTTTTAGGCAAGTCTCAGAATGTAATCTATCTTGCTGGTTACATTATTTTTGCTTAATACTCTTCACATGCACAAAACAGGCAGATACTGGAAAGCTCTCTGTGGCACAGATATGTAATAAAAACTCCGTCCAGCAGGTCACATGTAAGGATTCATGTTGATTAATTTGAAAAGTGTTTCTTTGATTTTATTTGCATTCCGCTCCGTGTCTCTCTGAGCCCAATATCCATGGAGATTCTATCAGATAACCAGCTAAAATAAGCTGAGCGACAACAAGAGGTCCTGGCATGGCCCTGAACTCTCGTTTGATTGAACGTTTGCAGAACAAATGACAATTTCATGGTCTGAAGGAACACCAGTGGGTTCACTCATTGAGATTTGGTGTGAAACTGTTCTTGTTTCTCCTCAAGTTGTCTTTGAAGTTCATTTTTATGACGGCGCTCTCACTCGGTCACTTGGTAAATTTGCTTAAATCCTCATCAGTGGCTGTTTGTCCCAACTGTCTGAGTAACTTTAATATGATGATTTTGTACTATCAGGTGGTTTGGGAGGATGTCGTCCTTAAATAAGAGGTGATTTTCTGTCTGTAAGGTTAGAGTTTAATCAAGAAACTCTGATGTATAAAAATTGCTCCTACCCCACAGAGCTCGCAGCTCAATCCAGTGACAGAAACATCAAATTGCTGCATGAAAATAAGAAAAGCAAACAGGAAGCATCAGTCATTAGTTTCTAACCTTGCTGTGCCACATCTGAATAAACATCCTTCTGATGGACTCAAATTATGTTTAGATCCTGGTACATATTAGGCTGTTTCACTCACATCACCTTGTGTTCCACTTCCTGTCTGATCAACATCATTTTCTTTAGATGTACCAGAGATAAATAGTATTTACTTATAAGGCGTTGAATCTAAATCTTACTGTGCTGGCCTTCAATTCTACCAAGAAAATGCTGCTTTATGTCTTCGAGGCTCATATAAAGCTAACTGAAATGACAATGTTTGGAGAACGTTTGGAGAAGCTTTGATGATGGCTCTGAGATCCCTCGCTGTGCTGCACCAACACTTGTGACCAGCACCATGTTTGAGCTGTGCGGAGGAAGAAAGATGATCAGTGTTGTGAATAATTCCTCCTACCCAGTCTGTGATCAGCTGTGGCAGATGGACATTCAGTCACCAGCTCATTCTAACCTAAGAGCAAAACGAAGCACCACAGTGGCTTGTTTGTGCCCGCCGCCATCAGATGCCTCAGTGGTGAACGTGACCACAGCCAAAGCCAGCTGTGCCCCCTCACCTCCGTCAGCTCCCACCCAGCCAGAGCTGTCACACTCGCTGCTCTCTTCCCTTTGGCTCCAACATCCAGAATCAGATGCAGCGGTTTTTGTGTGCTACCTCTTTGCCATAATGAGTAGTCTGGGGAAATACACTTACTTCCTTTATTGCTAAGTTGGCTAGATCGATACCACTGTCATGTCTGTTCATTAAGCAGCCTATGAGATTACAGGTAGCTTAAAGAAAGATGCTGTCATCAGATGGAAATGTAATTATGAAGGAAATCTTTTGGTCCAACTTCCCAAACGGCTGAGGTTTCTATGTTCCTACCACCCAACCAGTCATAGCAGCTTTTGGCATTGTAATTGGAGGTACAATCAATACTGGGCTACTTGTGTTCTTAACTCCTCCCCCGGCAACAAAAAGCAATACAGTTGGACTTAATTATGGGCTTATTATACGTGGCCATATTGAGATTGCTGGTGTTTATTGTGATACACCAAGCTTCCTAATCCTATCCTGTTATTGGGCTGACACTGCAAAGTCTGAAACACCATAAAACCCATCAACTGGCATCCTGTATCGTTTATTAAATCCATGAAGAGCTTTAAAAAGTGACAAGATGTGGTGTCGGCAGTCAAGATCTGTCATTTTTATAAATGGTAGGGCTGTCTCCTCCTGTTCTAATCTCTACTAAACCCCAAAAGCCAAGAAAATAGAGCAAACGCTAATTATTTCTTCAGGGTAGAAAAATATAGACTACTTTTAATGTTTATTCTAATTATTTTAAAATGTATTTATCTCAACATTTTGTATACTTTATTATAATATTAGTTCTATTCTGTTCATCTGACAGTATTTTAGTTAGTCATTAGACCAAGTATATGCACAGATCTTAGAAGCAGTTGTTAAGTCATGTAAGGAACCATTTAAACCAGAAGAACTCTTACAGAGAAGAGAAACATTGAACAGTACTACTGCATATAACGTCTTTTGGTAGAGATGTCTGATAAAAATCAGTTCAATTGACAAATTTAAAGCAACACTTAATAAGTTTCCTGCTACTCCCTCCTACTGATTAAAAGCAGAATTACAGCTATCGGAAAACAACCCTGTCGCAGCCTGCTGTAGCTAGCACTAACAACAAGCTAACGCTAACACGAGCCAGCTGACTCTAAGTAAGCCACAAAGTAACAAGATCCTCACTGTTGGACAGGAAAAATATTACTTACACGTCCAGTAGTAACTAGGGGGATGCACCGATCCACTTTTTTCACATTCGATACCGATATCAGAAGTTTAGTATCGGTCGATATCGATCCGATACCGATATGGAAAAACAGTATTAAACTGTATTACATAATGAACTATTTGTTACTATATGAAAAAGGCTGGGATCATCCTTTTGTACAGGGGCCAAAAGTTCCAAATTGCCGATCCTTTTGCTCGCTCCAGTTTGAAATCAATGTGAGCTTCTGCACAGCGTGGGACTGTAGCGCATGACGTCGTCACTCACAGCACATAGAAATATACTGAAGATGAATTCTTATGAATCGGGCCATAGTCTCCGATACCCGATCTAGAATTTTCTTCTATATCTGTACCGATACAGATGTTAAGATCGGATCGGTGAATCCCTAGTAGCAACAAAGCCAGGTCACCATCAGTCAGTGATTTTGTAGCAACCTTTAGCTCGCTCAAACTAGTGTAGGCCTCACCAATGTTCACTCTGGTTTTAGCTCTTTGCTTCACCTCCAAAGACATTACTCTCTTACTTTTACTTCCAGGCTCCACCATGATGCCAACAGAAAAAGCAAACTTCTTCTTCTGCATTTTATTGATGTTTTGTCAAACTGAAAAAGCTAACTGCTAGCCTTCATATTAGCTACCGGCACAGTAAACAGCTGTTACCATAAAGCAGATAGAGACCTCCCACCTGCACTACAAAACTGTTAAGTGCAGTTTAGTGTTAATGTCTTAATGAAAAATGCCATAAATCAGTGGTTCAGTATAAAAACACAATGTTAAAATTCTAGTGGACATTCATTTAATGCACATTGATTAATTATTTAACTGTATTTTGAATGTTTCTCTGCATGTATTTGATGCTTCATCCATCCATCCACTATACGAGCCGTTTATTCCTAACTCGGGTCGTAGGGAGCTGGTGTCTATCTCTTGCCTTCGCCAGGTGAGAGATGGGGACACCATGGACAGGTCACTAGTCCATCCCAGGGACACACAGAGACAAACAACCATTCACTCACTCACACCTAGAAAACATTTATGGTTGCCTGTCAGCTTAGCATACATGTTTTTGGTCTGTGGGAGGAAGCTGGAGAAAACCCCATGCATGAATCTGGATGATATGCAAACTATGCAAAAAGACACAGCAGGGATCAAACCTGCAGCCTCCTCGCTAAGGCATCTGTGCCACCATGCAGCCCACAAGTAGAAATCAAAACTTCATGTTTTCTTGGCATTTCTTCCCTTCCTAACTTATAACTGTCACACACATCCACACCTGCGAGACAACCACAGACGGACAGAAAAACTATCTGTCTTTGTGTTACATTATTTTAAAATCTTTCACACCTCGAAAATTTAAACTGCCAATGAAAAAGTAACAAAAAATGCAAATTTACAACATTTGATTGAATTGAAGTTCTTGTGCTTGTTTTTACCTTTAGCATATGGATTTATGTGCATTTACCGAACATAGCTCACAGCTCCAATTCTCCAAAGCAGCTGGCGCAGTGCCATCCTGTCAGCCAAATGAAATGTAGATCTGTGATAATAGCATATGCTCCCACTGGCTGCTGCTTCTGTTTATTTACACACATCACCTGATGGTTCTCATCACTGAGTCGAGACACGGGTTTTGTCATTGTGAAGCCCAAAACTGCTTGTTAGAGGATTAAAACATGCATTAGAAATATTGTGTTTAACTCTATTCTATTCTGATATAGCCAATATGTTATGTTTGTTATTTTATATTGATATCCTAATCAGCTAATGAATTATTTGACCTTATTGACCAAATCTTAAGGATCTACAGAGAGCAGAGAAATGACAACTAGGAAGAAGAAAAACAAGTGGTCAGATTTGATCAGATTGCCACCAGAAGTACTTTCTAAAGAAACCAATACTTTAATTTAAAGGCATGTTATTCAACTTTTTCATATTTTTAAATCATTTTCTTGAGCCAGTATGTGCTAAAATGACCTTTTACAGGTTTAATGAAATGTCACTCAGACCCCCACCGCCCTCTGTGGCCAGAATACCGCACTTGCAACTTCAGAGTGCCGGTCTGGTCCCTGTTAGTCTAAGTAAAGTGGAGCTGACATGCCTGGTGCTGCAGTCTGGTTCCAGCATGTTTCCTGCATGTTTTAGATCATGAACACAGCTGATTTGTTTGATTTAGTGATGAACCGCTCCTGTAGACACTAATGAAGGCTGAGGAGATGTTTCAGCAGTAAGATTAAGGTGTTAAAAAGACAAACGCACAGCGAGGAGATAAGTTTCGCTTTCGGTTTTACGACAGGGAATTTATAACGAACTCTAGGGGGCGCTAAAATCAAGCAAAACTACCAAGTGTGCCTTTAAAAACTGAAAAAATCAAATGTTCTGTTTGACTAAAGACTGATTGCTTTAAATGTCAGCTAAAGCTCTGGTTACGTTTTGGAGACAACCCAGAGTCCAGAACTGTTTTTGTGCTTTTGTGCATGTACCATTTTCTCTTCTTTTTATATATGAACCCAGTTAAAACTGAATCACTGCCTCTTTGTTTAATTGAAGTACCACTGTGTTAAAGTTAAAGTTAATTACTAGTTGAAGTGTCTCCGATAGGCTTTCTCCTGTGAAGATAAGATCCAGGAAGGTTCAGGCTGGTTCTGACTGAGCTGCAGCCAGCCGCGGACCGGATCACGGATCAAAAACCAACATTATACCAGGTCAACACGGTTTCTTTATTCAAAGTCTAGGGCAGAACATCAAAGAGATCATAAGTCTTAGGAAGGATTCTTATGAAGTCTTCCAAAATTCAAGTCACACACTGAGTCCCCGAGGGCTTTCAGTGTCCTTATCAAATTATTTTTGCAACCATGTTAAGCCTCTTAAATCTGCATCTTAAAAGTGTCTTTAAGACGTTTAGGTTCTCATCTTTTGTCTTTACTTTTTATTTAGATGGTAATTCTCAAGGCATGTTGTGTTTGTTACACAGCATGGGTCCATCTCAGTACATGTTTATTTTTTACTCTATAGTTCTAAATTAAGAGTCTCTCTTGACAATCTCTTTATACATATTTAATGCAACTGGAAGCAGCACCATTGTACAGTTAGTTTGTCTTTAAGATGGTGTTTACTCTTTACTTTGTTGATTTAATCATCATGTAGCTGATTTTTGTTTAAAAAAGAGCTCAAGTGTATAAAGCATGCCGATTTTATTGATGCTTTTGTTTCTTTTGAATTCTTGCATATTTGACCTCAGGGAGACTTGATGCAGATCAAAGAGTTTCAAGTTAGGTGTTTGTGCAGCACATCAGCGCAGATCAACAGAATCAGACCAATAAAAGGGAAAAACAACGTCCTGATCTCTGCAGATCCATTTTATTGGCAGCTGTCAGCTATTATTTTTTAATGAAGGCTCAAGTTCAGCACAGTTTGTTTTTCTTTTTGGTAGCAGAACAAGATAATAAAAAACAGCAGATGACGCAAGGCTTTGCATATTTTAGACTCTTTATTATATAATAACAAAGAAATACACATTTCCCCTCAGCAAGAATAACACAAGGCCCTGAGACAAACACAAACAGCAAAGTAATATAAAAATTTAAATATATAAAGTGAATACTTCCAGACATAAATAAATGATTAGCATATTTTATACATGACGCAACAAGATAATTCAATTAAACTGCTTATTGTGTTGTTTCTTGTTGAGGGATATTTAACATAAAAATAAGATCTCTTTATCAAAAACAACAGCTCATATGAGTTCAGTGTTGTGATGATACTAATTTAATTAATTCTTTTTTTTTTCTTCCTGATACGATTAATGGGGCAGACTGGTCCTGCTCTCAGGACACGCAGCAGCGCATACTAAGTTCTTGCAATATACTCTGAAACATATGCTCCAGCATATGCTACATGTCCTTATGGATTACCAGAGAATTCATTTTTGTTGATAACCTAAATACTATGTCATCCTGAATTAATGGAGCTGCCCTGGATGAAGTGAAATATTCATGAAAAGAAAAGGGAAGAAGGATAAAGCTGGAAGCCACTGAAAGCTTGACTGAAAGATAACTGAATCATTCTTGATGCGTTAATTTTTCTATTTTCAACATCATGCAGCAGAACAAAAACTCTTAGAAGGATGCTTTTCTTCTATTTTTGCTTCAGTGGAAGCTTAGATGGACTCATCACTGTTAGTCATTTGGAATCATCGAAAATTGTACGTAATTAAATCCTAATTGGGGATTAGTATTTACGTTCCTTTTCAGATATTTTCATCTTTAAAAATTCTGATAGTGGAAATTTCAAAAGAAGCTGATAATAGGTAGATTTTGTCCAGCTCCTGCTAGTACACAGCATCTTCTTTGTTCTTTCATCAGTAGCAAACAAGTTAGTGCAATGCTATTTCATCTCGCAGGGAGTAAAAAACACATTAAAGTGGAGAACGCAATTTTCCAGCACATATTCTGGGCCACCTACCTGCTTCTGCAGCCATTAAAACACTATAGATCAACCACAGCAGAGTTCCTCAACTTGTGAGGAACTGAAAACTATTTCAGATGCTGTTTTGGGTAATTTAGACGTTATGGATTATTTTTCCACCCTGAACTGAACCACACAGAGCTTTAGAGATTGTGTTGTGTTGTTTTTGGGCGGGACTCATAAAGGCCTTAGTTTTAACAATACACACAGCTCTCATTTATTCTTCTCTGGTCAGAACAGCAAGCGAAAAGTGCTACAGTTAAGTTGCGTCAAGTGGCAATTATGCTTAATAGCTAATGTGGCTGCTAACTGCTGGGGTTTGTGAGTCACTCCTGGATAATGTGGGAAAAAATAACATTCACTTATGAAATATTGAACAGGATGGAATATCTGTAATGGAGGTCTAGCATGAGAGAGGTGATGCTGCAGGTCCTCGAGGACTGGACTTGTTGAATCTAGCGGTTTAAACTGCTTACTGAGGAGCTTCCACAACAAACAGCCCGGACTCGACTCTGCCCAGCATACCTGTTGTCAGACACACTGAGCTGCCCACAGATAATCCTTTTTGGAAGTGCATTTTCTGCTAGCCTTATCAGTTATATGGTAGCAAGATCAAGAAGCGTGCAAACACCTTCCACACCCTGCGCGCACTGCCACCCCCCCAGCCTCTGGCCCGTGCGGTTTGTTTTGAGGTGATATGCTGACCTTCATTTTTACTGAGTGCTAACTCCACAATCACCTCTGGAAGGGCCTGATAAGCAGATGGCATGCCATCTATCATACTTGACCTCTTGATCTCTGGGCAGTGTAAATAGATTATTTGATTTATTTGTTTATTTATTTGTCCTGTGGAATTGGAAGCCTGCTGGATTTTCCCAGTCCAAAATAAAGTGTTAGAATCACTGGGTATAAAGCACAATAACTCATGAAGAAGCTGCATCTTCTTTCTTCCTCAAACAAACATTTTATTTCTAATGAAAAATGTAAACAGCAACACAAAAAAGCCTCCAGTGTCTGCATGTAAAACATGCATAATGCACCACATTATAGCAAATATATCCAGCACTTAGTAAGGCTGATTTTACTGCGCTGAGGAGCTTTATAGCACAATCCCCTGGAATATCAAAGCTTGCCAGAGTTCATTTAATTGATCAACACTTTAGGTTTCCTCTGAAAACATTTGAATTAGCATTCTGTAAAAAGTGTGCTTTCAGGAAACGAAAGCAGCTACTTTGATCTTCAAATAACACGCAGCGTGATTGCCATATGATCTTCTGTTTTCTTTGCATATTTCATTTTATTGTGTATTAATTGGGTCAGAATGGGCTTTAGTTGTCTGGTTTTCCTGCAGCTGCTTGGAGTGTTTTCTATTTACAAAGTGCTGTTTTCTATATTAGTTATACATGGGAGAAAGTGTGTTTTACAATGTTTGGAAGGATGAACTCGAACAAAATGATCACCTGTTTGAAAGACTGCTTGTAAACAACAACGTTGATGCCAAATGATGTACAAAATCTGGCGTATTTTACCAGGTTTTAATTTTTAAACCATTTTTAGCTGAAGTTCATTTGAACAAACTTACTAATAAACTCTAGAAAAATATTTTTTTTTTTATGTAATGATGAATGGATGCAGAATGGTATGAAAAATATCAGATGGCAAGATTCAAATGTCTGTTGATTCATATTATATCATATAAATTGTGGCGTTGCAAAACACCATGTTTTTGGCAGTATTTGTCATTTAAATGATGGTCTGTTGTTACAATGGTCCAACATGGGTGCTGGAAAAATATAGTAGCATGACCTGAGGAGGTGAGACAGAACTGAAAGTATTCATTGCAGGATTTGATCACATGTTGATGTAATCTAACAAATTTTGGTTTTTCTTTACAATCTTTGTGTTTTTCACTTTTTCTGATGTTTACAGTGAATGAGAGACTGTTTTTGGCTATGGCAGCCTCCTACAGCCTGTGTGTGTGTGTGTGTGTGTGTGTGTGTGTGTGTGTGTGTGTGTGTGTGTGTGTGTGTGTGTGTGTGTGTGTGTGTGTGTGTGTGTGTGTGTGTGTGTGTGTGTGTGTGTGTGATGTGGAGGCGTAGGGCTGGAGAAAGGGCAGAAATGTTTCTGTGAGACTCGCTGTGTGTGTGTGTGTGTGTGTAAAACCCCTACTGCACACTGGACGCAGCTTCAAATAGAATCCATTATAGTCTATGGGGTGCCACAAACCGGCCGCTATGCGGCAATTTTCAAACGCGTCCCAGAAGCAGCATGTCGCCGCTAAAGATAGGATCGGGTTCTATTTTTTCGCGAGTCGCTTCTGGGATGCGTCAATTACTGCAGTTAACATAGGGCTAGACAGGAAATCACACTCGGTTTCAGTGTAAAATGCCTGGTAATTTTCAAAATAAAAGTCTATTGCAGCGATGCGATTTCATATTTATGTAGATTACGTCTATACATGTGACCTCACGGCTTATTTACTTACCGCATCGTTCGAGAAGTGCAGCGGCGTGTTTTTCATAGCTTTAATCCTGGCAGTAGAGAGGAACAACATTATATATGACATCAAACAATGATGTCACACGTGAGTTCCTTCTTTTTGGTTTAATGGCGGATGGCATAAACAAACCGTGACTTTTGAAGTCTCAAGGGATTTTGTAATCTCGCGAGTCGAGCGAGGAGCACGGCAGAGAAGCTGCTTCGCCGCTGCCTCTCCCGGTGTGCACAGGAGTGTCGCAATTGTGGCGAGTAAACCACTCTGCTGCCATTCCGCGCCGCTGATGCTTCCAGTGTGCAGCCAGCGTGAGAGAGAGATACAGGTAGTCAGAAAAGGGCTAAAGACTGGAGGAGGTTCCTGTGAGCTGAGGAAAAGAGGTCTGCTACAGGCTTGCAGCAACCACCACATGACTCTAAACACAGATGTTTTAGCAGAATGATATCTAACCTCTTTTATTTGTAAGAATAACATTTTTAGTAATGACAGTGGGATGCAAAAGTTTGGGCAGCCTTGTTTATCTTCATGATTTTCCTGATCATATAGGAAACACACACAGTGATGTTTGAGAAGTGAAACAAAGTTTATAGGATTTATAGAAAGTGTGCAATAATTGTTTAAACAAAATTAGGCAGGTGCATACATTTGGGCACTGACCAGAAAAACAAGAAAACATGTTTTATTTCATTATTCAGATAAAAATGACTTATTTCAAATTTTGAGATTTTGTTATACAACTCACCGCCTTATAATGATGTAAAACCAAGGTTTCAGATGTTTAAAGGGGACCTAGAATGTAAACCAACATTTTCCTTGTTGTTGAATAAAGACAGCTTGGGTGGTCAAAAGTAGCATACCAAAAAGTCAAAGCCGTGTGTGACCTAATTTTTATGTAAATTAGAAAGTTGAAAAAGGCGAGAGAAAACCTCCTGTTCTGAGAAAGCCTTCCTTAACACATCATAAGGGGGAGCCACGCCTCCTCAAACCTGCATGTGTCTGAGGCCTTCTGGGGAAACCGACCAATCAGCATGTCCTGGCCGAGTGGGAGGGGTCAACAGCTCTTTTCACTGAAGGCCTGAGTAAGGGGGTTTAGAATGGCCTGTATCAGGGCTCCTGGGACAGATGAAACCCAAAAAAAATTTCTTATGCTTTTTGGAGGCTCAAAGCTCTGTTTTAGATAGTTGATTAATTGCATTCTAGGACACCTTTAAAGCCAAAAAAAGCACTATTTGTATTTTTGCAACTTAAAATGTCAGCTACAAACCTGTCTTTCAACCGGCCAATAAGAGTGCAGATTGATGTAACAAGTGATCCAGAAGGTATTATCATAAGGTCTACTTAAATCAAAGTCAGGTTTAGTCAGACTTTGCCACACAGAGGGGCTCATATTTGAAGGGATAGCAGCTGGACATAAAAGTGGGATATTGGGCTAAAGCTGCTCGGAGCAGGTGTGCTTTAGCATTAATGTGGTATATTCTGACATTTTCCTGATTCCAGACTCTCATGGAGCTTTCAAAACACATTTTAGTCTTCCACAAAGGCCCACTTACCTCTCATCTCTCCGGTGTTAAAACTACATAAACAGATTATTATCCGTATTTCACGGGACTTAACCTGCACTGTTCATCTCTGCTCCCTGTACACGCTCACTTTCAGGGGCTGCCATTCACCGGTTTGTCAGCCTCTCATATAAAACGGTCACGCTGTCCTCCCCTCTGTCAGCATATTATTTTACTTACCTCACATCTCTGTCAGAGTCTCGCCGCCGCTGCCTGCCTGTCTTTTGCCAGCTTTGTCGTCGCCTTGCTCCCTCATGTACCGCACTCCTCTCTGCCTCTGATTATCTCTCCCACTTTGCGTCTCTTCAGGAGTGCCAGCCATTAAATGCTAACGTGGTCATGCTGTCAGTCCCACGCACACAGAGGAGAAACAGCGGTGAACGTAGACGCCAGAACTGCCCTTAGAAGAACAAGAGAAGTGTTTCACAGACCTTTTCATCTTTAATGGATGTGTCCCAATATTTATTAGAATATTGTGGTGGATATTAAAACTGACACCTGCTAGATATTTTTTTTATCTTTTTATTTAAATTCTGCTAAAGTATCTTTTATGTTTATACTCGCCCCACATTAGAATTTGCATTGCAGGCGGTCTCTCACTCTCTCTTTTTAATCCCTGTCACTGTCAGTTATTTTAGCAAACTTTCCAGAGTCTGCAGAGCTACGTATCCTTTCACATCTTGCGCTGTAGCCAGAAGATCAAAGCACATTATGTACTGTAATGCTTTCAAGTCCATGCCATCTTTCTCTATTTTCTTGATGTTGTATTTGCAACTATTTTTTTCCTCCTTTTTTATTACTTTTGTTCTGAAAGGTCTACAAATAAAACGAGAAAGGTCACAAAGAGAAAGCCAGTGTTGCAGGGCTGACGAAGAAAATTCAAATCTTTTCCTCACTTTAATTGGCACCCGAACCAAAGCAGTCAAGGCGATTAATAAGACAATTCAGCTGGAAAGATTAGTTTGGGTGCTCCCAACAACAGCCAGTCCTGCGTGGTTGGTGTGTGAGAGCTGGAGCAGAAAATGGATAGTCATTTCCTGCTACGGCCACAAAAGGCTACCATAGAGATTCAGTCTTGGCCTATAATTGAGACACCAGGGTATATTCTCTTTCTGGACAGGCTCTAATGGTTAGTGCATTAAGGGGGATGATTGAAGAAAGCCACAAACTTACAGTAGAGGCCACAGTAAATCAGAAAAGATGTTTTTTTTTGGGCCAATTTGTAGATTGCAGCAAGTTCACACAGTGCAGGGCTTTAGGTCTTCCCTCTCCCTCTCATCTTTGCTGAGAGCACTCTGCTGAGGAGTTAAATGAGTGTAATTTTGAGGTAAAAGAGTGAACAATTTTAGCAATGACGTGCTACGAGAGTTTGGACATGTCTGTGTTGTCTTTGCTAATATAGATAAAGTACTGTTCAAGCCTTGCTCAAGTGTTGGGTACCTCTCCTCTACATTACTTGAAGACATTAGACTCTTGAAGAACGACGACTTGTAGAAAAAGGCTTCTTTAAAGCTGGAGTCTGCATATTTGCAGACCTCCAAGCTTATGGTGCATAATCCTACTAATCTGTCAAAGCCTCACGGAGTTGTTTCTAAACTCTACCAGGATGGAAAATGTTCTTTTCCCAAAGCTGATCCACTTTAAACGCCTATAACCGGGAACCAAGACTGCCAATCAACCATAGCTATAGCAGTCCTAGCCATGATGCATGACTGGATGTGGATTTAGATTTAACACCAAACACATCTGCATGATAACGATCCTTATTTCATAATCCTATATTGCACAGTAATCTTCATGTTGTGTCACCATGCTAAGAGACCAATGGGAATATTATTTGTTTATGAGACGTTTTAGCCATGAGTCTTGAAAAAAAGTCAGTATTACTTCAATTCCTTTTATCGCTAAATTAAATGCAAAACGTGTTTCAGTTTCCCTCATGTGCATTAAAGCTTTTTATTACAAAAGTCAAAAACCCCATTTTTAATGATCGCCAGGAATTTGTCACTTCTATAATATATCGTCTCACCATACAAGAAGAGCGACCTGTGAGTCATTCCTTAACAGGTGCTGGGAATTAAATCCCAACCTAAACGAACCCTGACCAACACGTAGAGTGGAAACAGCCTGAAAAGTAACGATATTGTGCCCATTGCTCCCATAAATCCTAACCCAAATTTACATGGAAAATATTAATCTTTGCTTGGATAAATCAGACAGATAGATGTTATGATGTAGAACTTCATTTAGGATGTTTTCTGCTGTTTAGGTCAATTGCTGAGAAATCGACCATCATGATACTGATACTTATGATTTTTGATTATTAATCCAAAAGTATAATTGACAGAATTCTACTTTACAATAAAACAACAGTCTACTTATAGTTTAGATGCAGATTTCTTTGAAAGATTGTATGGTTTTCATATCAAACTATCTGCTGTAAAAGCTTTTTTATGAAAGGTTTTCACTTTTCTTTAATTCCTTGAACGGTTTAGTTGACTGAAAAACATTTTTTAATGAATATTTCTGATTTTAATCGGTCACTCTGTGTTTTTCATGCAGGCTGAACATGAAAATAGTCTCCTACACCTATCTCCTGCATTAGCTTCTGATAGAAAATAGATGATGAAACTCTAGGATTAGAAAAGCCTGACAGATATATGTCACACTGTCATTTAACATTCATGGACTCACCCATCTTGACTCACGACGGGGAAGGCTGTTGTTGGTTTAGCGTCCAGGAAACAGCAGAGAATGTCTCGGCTAATAGAAGCTAACCATTAGCATTAGCAACTCCACAAAATTTCAGAACTCCTTCAGGCTTGTGTTATTTGTGGACTTGGCAACAGACTCAAATATGATTGGCTCTAGAATCAGGAAGTATATGGGCTATATTTTTCTACTTTGTATGCATGATAATAACGTTGAAAACCTGTTCCGAGTGTTCACTACAGTTGTTCTCAGCCAGGGTTTTTACATATTACCATCCTTGTCTGAACAGAGACATCCCTAAAATGATTCACTTTCTGCTCCAGTTTCACCTTCAAAACCATCATGTTATTGTTCACATTGGTCCAAACCCAATGACCTCACAATGCTGCAAAGATTTTACTCCACAGTCTTGTCAAATTATGCCAACGCTTTAGAGATTTCCTCTCCTAATCTCTACTTTGATTCTTTTTTGTTCCATTTTTTTCCTGCAAAATTTGACGCCTTAAGTGGTTTCCTTCTGCATTCTGAGGATAAAGTGCTGCAGTGCTGTTGTACTTTGGTTGTTAATTACCTTTCAGAGACCTGGATAAAGAGACATACTCTTATGGACAATTTCCCCACTCCCTTAAATAGCCCAGTCACCTTAAAAATAGCCTTTACTCTTCCTTTTCCACAAACACTCGTACACACTAAATCATGCTCACACACTCCGGGACACCTGGAGCTCTTTTCATTTCTTATTTTTTCATTTTGTTGAGTCTGTCCATGCTTTAAAGTTCATCAAGCACACACACACACACACACACACACAACACTGAGTGCTTCAATCACTGTCACGAGCCTCAGAAAAACCATTTCAATCAGCCCAACAATTTCTGACAGTATGTACATTAAAGGCCGAGCGTATGCATCCCCTTTCCTTCTGTTTACCATTCCTCAAGAGTCTTCAAATTCGTTTTATTGACAAACCACACCTTAATGACCTTGGAGGATTTTAAACACGGTTAGAAAAGGTCTTGACATTCAGAAATGGCATTCTCTTTGGGGAAATGGCTCAGATGTCTGCCCGTTAAATAAGGTTAGTGCTATTGGCTTGATTTCCAAGCCTTTTGGCGCTCTCGGCATCTCTAAAGAGTGGTCCTCCTTCACCAATACTAAAAGCCCTCTGTTTAAGTTGGAGTCATGTCTGTCTTTATTACAGCCAATAAAGAGTGCAAAGCAGGCTCACCCACACATGCATACTGTCTAAGCACTGGAATACTCTTTTATTTGGTGTTTGGGGAGATGTAACAGTGGGGGGGTGGATGCACGTGCATGTGCACACAGAGAGAGAAGAAGAAACTAATTCCCAGCATACACAAACACATTTCTGCATCCTGTGCTGCTCCCTACTATCTCAGCTCCCCACAGTCTCTTCTTTAGTTCTTCAGAGAAATTGAAATTCAAGTAGCTAAGAGTAAAGCATCAAAGGCCCTAAATAGAAACCAGTAACCCTTTAGTATTCCCGTGGCTTTTCAGATGATGAGTTATTCAAGGCTTTTGACAAGGATCCACCCTCTTTACATCCGCTAATGATGAATAAAGGTCAATCAAAGTGCTGAGAGATGCCTTTGGTTAAATAATCTTGTTACACCAAGGTTGTAACAACCTCAGAAGTGATAAACGACCCCCTTTTTAATCCAAGTCTCCCCTTCCTTCGGAGTTCCTGTAACACGTCTTAAACTATCAATGAGATGAGCGGCTCACAAGTCTGAGTCTTGTCACCGCTGACATTGTCAATTAGCAGCGAGGAATCCCAGACGCTTTTGTCAGAGCTTTTTTGAACGAAGACGATCAGATTAGACCAGTTTGCTCTATATTTGTTATTCCTAATGCCATCCAACATTTAGAGATGTTAGCGGGAGTGGGTGGCTCCCAGTGGGCTCTCATCCACAGATCTGCATCCCAACAGGATGCAGCAAAAGAGTCTGCTCTGCCTGAAATGATAGCAGTCTTATCACAGAGCAGAATAAGAGAAATCTACCCCTCTTCTAAGATTGCTCATTTGCATAATGCTATTAGTGTGTCTCCTGCTTTTTTGCTGTTGACATTTGGATGATTGAAGGATTTGCAATGAGGAGGGAATCCTTTATCTGCACAAATCAGGAGAAAACTTCATTCATTTAAATAGAAAAGAAGCCAAATTCAGTCTGATCTTCATCCAGATGCAGAAAGAAGACTGTCGATTTTTTCCCTTCATAACAAACCATGTTATACAATTTTTACTGGATCAAAGTCAAAATTCCTTCTTTTTTGTCATTTGTGTTTTTACAGGAAATACATTTTCACATTAATGCAGCTTTAAAATTTGACAGTATTTCATAGATGTGTCTCTGTGTAGCTAATTTCATCACACCAAGTGTCATATTTCCCTTTTTTTTTGCCGTATGCATTAATAATTCAAGCTTATCTACCATCCAGTTTGAACTCGGACCTGTGCTACACTTTTTGATCAGATCTGGGCTACAGGCCTAATTTATTCTATCAGATTAATATTTGATCAAGAGTTAGGTACATGTACGATAGCTATCAGCTACGTGGCCTTTGGCCAAATGAAAGCCATCAAGCTAAGCTAACTTCTTTAGAGTAGAAATTAACAATTGCATTAAACTAAATTGCAATGAACTTTTATTTCAGTGAAAGCTTAAGATATTACAGTAAAAAGGAGACTTATGTAAGTAAAAGTTTATTTTGCTTGTATAGTGGAAGCTGAAACCTGATCAGTAAATCTCTGAAGATGATAAAACTATCTGCTTTCTGATTGGTCAGTTTGATTTGAGGTGATTAAAGCTTGGACTCCATGTAGGACACATAAAATACACATTTTACTGATGCACAAATTTGAATTTGAAAAGAACGATGCTTATTTTTCTATTTTTAAATTTACAGTAATTAAATCTTCATGAAACAAAAGTGATTCCATATCATCACGTAAAAAGCTTCTCTGTAATATTTGTACAAACATGTTGAGCATCATAGATTATATAGTTTTGAATTCTGTCAGATGGGTTTTTAAAGCAAAATATACACTGCTCACAAAAATTAAAGGAACACTTTTTTATTGGGCCTGGCATGAAATCAATGAAACCTGTCTGATAATTTTCTGGTTGATTAAGCAGCTGAGGGCATTGTTAATCACTTTCAGCTGTATTGGTGTTCATGGACTTAACGACAGGTGCACTAAAGTGGCAACAATTACAAAACCCTCAAAACAGGACTGGTTTAACATGTGGACGTCATTTCAAGTTTCTCCCTCTTGATCTTTTTTGGCTGGTTTTCCACTCGTGCTAGTTTTGGCTTGAGTAATTATCTCTACTGGCAGCATGAGGCGATTCCTTAACCCTACAGAAGTTGCACAGGTTGTCCAACTTCTCCAGGATGGCACATCCACACGTGCTGCAGCAAGAAGGTTTAATGTGTCTCCCAGCACAATCTCCAGAACATGGAGGAGATTTCAGGAGACTGGCGGTTATTCTCGGAGAGCTGGACAGGGCCGTAGAAGGTCCACAACCCATCAGCAGGACCGATACCTGCTCCTTTGTGCAAGACGGAACAGGCTGAGCACTGCTCGTGCCCTACAGAATGACCTCCAGAGGGCCACTGGTGTGGATGTCTCTACCCAAACAATCAGGAACAGACTTCATGAATAAAGTTCTGATATCAGGCAGGGTGTTATAGCTGAATCTATAACGATCCACCTGTGAGAATAAAACTGTAAGGCTTGTTTTCGGCACTCAGACATCAATTCTGTTTGCTATACAGCAGGGGTGCCCAATCCTGGTCCTGGAGGGCCGGTATCCACCATGTTTTAGTTTTAACTTTGTTTCAACACACCTGATTTCAATCAGCAGGTGATTGGCAGGCTTCTGCAGAGCCTGATGAGCTGCTGCACAGGTGATGCAACCACTAAATCAAGTGTGTCGGAGCAGAGAGACCACTAAAATGCGCTGGATACCGGTCCTCCAGGACCAGGTTTGGGCACCCCTGCTATACAGCCAAACAGGACATGGGGGAAAAAAAAAAAGAAAGAAATTAAGTTTTTGAAATAATGGACTAGCCTGCCACATCTTCATTTCACTCTGATTTTAGGGTGTCTACACAATTGAGCCCTCTGTAGGCTGATAACCTTTATTTCCAATTAAAAGACTTGGCATCCTTTTGTTCCTAAGACATTGCCCTGTCGTTATTTGTATAGATATCCAACTTCATATTGAGATCTGATGTATCTAATGTGTTTCTTTAAAGTGTTCCTTGAATTTTTGTGAGCAGTGTATTATATAACGTTCATTGTTTAGCAACAAGCCAACCTGACTAACCCATAAATCATCAGTAAAGACTGGAGTTTGGATTGATTTTAGTATCTTCTAAAAATTTTAAGACAGTCTGACAGAATTTAAATCCATTTGTTTTTCGGCACATGTCCTTTTGCAAACTTATTTAGCCATTCCTCCTGAGCCACACACTTCCACCCCTCCAGAAAGCTGCACAGCATGTTTACCTTCCTTTGGTTTCTCAGTGAAATTGCTCTTTAAAATCTGTGTACACGTTTTAAAGTAATGTATGACTGTAAATTTTGTTGAAATAGTTTTAAGTTTCCCTATTCAGTTTTATGATTCTGTAGTATATTAAAGGACATTTTGGCCTCTTGATTAAGTTTTAATTCCAACTTCAGAGCACATCTTTGCCACCTGCTGAAGGAAATCAGTGCTAGCCATCATGTTACAGCGTTTATTCTGGACAGTGTTCCTCAACAGTGATTTCAGTATTGACCTAAATAATCATGATATCCGTTTATGACTGAGCAGCCCTAATTTGCAGCTGATTTAAATAATATGAATTATATCTAATCAAATGAATCCAACAGTTAGTGGGAAAGCTGTCAGTGAATTGCAGTTTGTTTTTAATGGTACTTAATAATGAGCAGAAGCACAAAGCTGAATGCTGAAGGACGTGAGACAATCATCATAAGTCCCTGAGAGGAGCGTGCTTGTGTCTTCATCAATCTGTGGTGGGAACTTCACTGTGGGTTTGGCATTGAAAAGATTTTTTTTGAGTGATGTTGTCATTGAACGTAAGTCTGACTAAATAAATTCTAGCACCCTTTAAATTTAGCTTGAAACAAATAGCCTCACTAATAGAAAACTGCTTTCAAACTGCAACTAGTTGTGATTGAAAAGTGGAGTTTCAATTAATCTATGCTCACTCTTTTTATCACACGCTATACTGGGACAAATTAGCTGTGATACTGTAGAGGGAGTGTGTAATTGGATTTTGTGTCTTACTAACCAATAAAACAGCATTTTCAAACTGCTGCTGGAACTTTGGTCATTATTTTCTTGACACATGACATTAGTTCCTTTTATGTGGCTACTTTTGTGACCCTTTACATTCTGCTGTAATTGCCTTTAATCGTACAAATGCAATATAATTAAAATGACATTTCCCACTTCCACATTCTGCTGTGATGAGAGCAGAAAGTCAACTTGATGATGAATACAGCACGTAAATGAGAATTTGTCTGCTTTACTTGAAGCGACGGGGTGAGATTTATGTCTTTTATCAGATGTATTGATATTTGCCGCTCCTGGAATCCAGCTAAGTTGAACCAGGGGTCAGTCCTCTGGTCCAATTTGTCTGTAAACGCAGACTCATTCCCCTCAGTGATTCCAGTCAATAATGTTTGACCTCATGTGAGAAACAGAAGCACACAAAGGCACAGAGAGAGTGATCCGTACAGACTCTGGAGCTGCACTCACCGCGTGTAGCTCCACATCAAAGCAAAAGAGCACATGTCACAGTCGTCCCTTCTGGTATTTATGCAGCCATAAAAGTTGAACATCGATAGTGTCATGTGTCTGAGAAGAGAGCCCACTGAGAAAAGGCTAAAGTGGATTTGGAGTAGAGGATGTTTGCGAAGGCAGAGATAAGGGTTGAGGCTTTTTTAGGGATCTAGCACGTTTCAGATATTGTCTGCCTCTTATTCAGACAACCTAAACGCTTTAGAGTGTTTACTGTCACTGTGCACGGCTGAGTACTTCCAAATGGCAGTTTAAACTCTGGACTCCACTCAAAACAAATTGGTTGTGACTTTCAAACCTACTCATTGTTTTCGTTTTGCTGCTTTTGTAAGCGTTTCAGTCAACCTCAACCTGCACGCTCTTGAACTGTTTTGATTGTTTCTGAAGCTTCAAAATTGGAGCTTGACCTCTGGTGCCTTCTGTGGCCGTGCAGCGAAAGATGCTGCTTTAGTATGCAGCCACTCTGAACTTATTTCAATTTAATCCCTACTGAACTACATTTCAGATTAAAATATTGTGATTCTATGTTTATCTGACAGCTACATTTTCTAGCGTCTGTTTGTATTAAGCATACAGAGCTTAGGAAATAGACGTCATTGTTATAGATTAGAGCAGTAATTCCCAGCCCTTTTTGGACTGAATCTCAAGAAAAAACAGAAAACCAACAAAGCATGTCTTTAAATCTTAAAAAACAGCAAACATTAGAACGATTTAACTAAAATATGAGCATTTATTTGCCATATCTTCCTGTTGAATGCATCCTAGAATAAAACTAAAGTTTTAGAATTCACCTGTTTGTCGTTGCTGATCCTGCTAGATGAGGAAAAAAATGTATAATTTATTGTATTATTTCATTTCTACATGTTCATTGGATCCGTGTAGAGGGCTGCATATGCATTCTGACACTGAAAGTGTGGCTAAAGCAGTTTCCACTTTTATAACTTTCCAAACTACATTATAAGAAAGGCTGTATCATGTTTGATCTTCTTCATTTTTTTATGTTTTTTATGCCACGGAGCTTCATAGTCAGTGCTGGAGGAATCTGGCTCGTCCAGACAGATTACTGAGTCAGAGACATTAGGTTTTAATTACAGTAAATAAACAAGGAACTTACTTACTGCATGTCATTACAGTCTGACAGGGACTGCACAGACCAGCCAGGGAGACACTAGAAGTTTTGAAAAATAATGTTCATTTATTTACAAAAATGTTTGAAAAACCTTTTTCAGAAATGATTAGTTGGGCCCAAAAACAGAAGTATATATAAGATACTCTAACTCAGGTACGAATTCAAACACAAATTGACTTTTTAAACAACACATAAGGGAAATTAAAACAGTGGCTGATCAGACCACTGTTGACATGAAAGAGGGAATAACACCAACACTAACATAAGCTGCAATTCCACCAGTACCCAGAGCAGCTCGAATCACTTCAGCCATTAGTGCCAGCTCCAATGGGGTTCCAAGCGTACCGAGTCTGGAGAAAATGGAAATTTAAAGACTGCTGGTCACTGATTGGCTAGTGGGTGACATCACTGTTTTCATCACTACAGCGACTCAGTCACAATCCAGCCCACCATTTGTAAAAACTGAACACAACAATAGAAATATTTTCCAAACTAACAACATCCAAATCTGAATCTAATGGCTAAACAGCTTGTTTATCTTATTAAGGACACCGTGGACTTTTCTGCGCGTCTTTTGCGCTGCCCACATGCTCAGAGATTTCCACATTCCTAAGAAGTCTGTGTGAACAAAAACTGCCTGTTCTAGCCCGAACCAACATGGCCGACCGTACTGGCCCAGTTGTGTAAGCGGCTTAATACCATGGAACAATGACGAGGTGCAGACTTTAGTATGCTTGGAAGCCGATGAGAGGATCCAAAGGTCACCTAAAATCAGGCTAGTAAAAAAGATAAAAGTTGCACATGTAAAATGTCCAGTCATTACTAATGCATGGACTATTTTAAGAATGAAAGATAAACAGTAAGTTAACGTTAGCTATCTTACAACAAACAAACATTGGCAAAACGCTGTAATGTTATTGTTGACCAGCACCCATCAGCTTTACGCCATCCCCAGCTACCAGCTCTTTTTCATCCTATACTCTCATTTCTGAGAATTTCTAAAGTCTAGTGACCATATTCCTAATTAGGAATTGTTTATTTACTGAAAACTGTCTGCCATCTGCATCACATGCTGTTCTTCTACTTAATCTGTGTTAATGTCCATTCGGTGCAAATGTACTAAACTAGTGTCCGCCAGGTCCTTCACGTTTCACTTCTTCCATCTGCAGTGAGAGGACAGCGATGTCAGTAGACGAGCATCACTGTGACACATGTCAAACCCCCTCTCTATTTCTGTCTAAGACACTGTAGCCAAATTAACTGCAGCTGACATTAGTGACTTGATTTTAGCCGTTTTACTGCAGCTCATTTCCAGTCCGACAGACGGAGCCTATTAAGAATTAATTAGCAGCCCTACAATTAGTTTGCTAGTTTTGGTGTAAAAGGGATTCATTTTGGATCCTCGCTGCTAAATGTCAAGAGGGTCGTATTCGTAGCATCAGGGCTCTCTTGTTTTGTTCATTTTCCTCCAGGCTGCTCCTGACTTAGTAGCAGGAAACGCGGGACTGTTGGAATGTTTACATGTAGTTCTGAGGCTTTGATCGTTAACCACTCAACTGGTAACAACGTGCAACTTAGCAAGTGTCCACAGCCAAAGAAATGAGTGTGTGGTAGTGTGTGTAGTGTCTCAAACCGCTGTGTAAAATACTCTTCTGGATCAATGGTGATCACTTCAGGACACTGGAGCTTTTTATCTGAACCTCCCGCCAGCAGTCTGCAATGAGGAAGGGAAACGAGACTGCTGTGCATCCCCTGCCTCGGGTTCTGTCTTGACAAAATAAAGAATTTTTTTCACGTACTTAAACAGATTGTAGGCGTGCCCCATCAAAAGCAGACTTTAAGTTAGTGATAATTAACGCATTAATGTATGGCAAGAACCTCCGTTGAATTGTCGCCCCCTTTTCTTGCACCCTACCCCGGCTCGAAGTAATCCACTGCACATGCTAATCGCTCTGCAATCGATCAGACCCCTTTTGCTCCAACAATTTCTGTAAACCGCCGAATTGATCCGAGGGAAAAAAAAATCAATTAACAGCCCGGAGAAGGTAAATATGAAGAAAAATATGGATCCCTCTGCATATAGCGTGGCCGTATGTGCAAATCGTGGCTGCAGCCCGTGTGCTCGTGCAAAGATTCTCAGCATGAGCGAATTCCAATCAGGTTCGACTTGCCTCAGGTGAACTGTGATAACCAGGCAGTCTGCAGTGATAAAGTTATCTCATATCCATCATTGGAAAAAAAGCACTTAACCCTCTACATTCAACTCGACTGTGTTATCTGCTCTATAATGGAAATTGATAAAAAGAGCTGCCTTATCATAATCCCATATACATAACGGTAGGGAATTGGTGTTTTTAAAGGCTACAGGTGAAGGACACGAGTGGAGCACAGCAGACAGAAAGAGAAAGTTGCCTCCTGGTCGGGGATCAGATATTATCAGGCCGTATTGATGCAGCAGCTCTTAGAGTTACAAGTGTGTCGTAAGAATCTCCTCACAACCGGCCAGATTGTTGCTGTCATTGTGGGGGCGCGGGAGCTCGGCGGCCCCTGACTCAGCAAAATCCTTGGGCCTGGAGCACAACTCGCACAGAAATAAAACCCTGATAAGCATTAAACGAGTGAGGAAGAAATGGGGGCACGGGGAATTATTAGAGAGAGCGGCTGTGAGAGACCCAAATACGAGAGAGAGATTATTACACAGAGGAGAGTGAGGAGGGAAGAGGAAGAATCAGGTCTGTGCAAACTTCCAACATGCTGACGCCATTTGTTTGTGTCCCTGTGCATTTTATTAAGCCTCCAACATTAAAAAGATTTAGTGGGGAGCGGCCAAAGTCATGGAGTAATTATGCTTTTTGAATGCTGTGATTAAAAACACTCTCAGCCCTTAATGTTCTGCTTTATTTTGTTTATTCCTAGAATATGCTGATGTCAGTTTCACCTCTACATTTAAAGAAGAAAGGCACTAAACAGTGTGAAAATGGAGATTTAAGCATCAAGCGGGAATTTAAAGTACATCCTTTGGAAGCATGAATAATGTCCTTGAATAGCTAGGTGTGGTAAACATACGTCGAGGTCCTTTGAATCGTCTTTAATAGCAGGATAAAAGGAGGAGGGAGTTTCAGGGAGAAGTCAATCAATACAAAAAAAGGAACACTAACGGCAGAGAACACCGGAAATGTCTCCTCTGTTGGGATTCCTTCTCACACTGTGCCGAGGGCTCTCTCAAGTGTCCAGATACCCCACGGAGGTGTTGATTAAGTCAAGCTGAAGGCCAGGAGCCTGCCTGCGATCGAGAGCCCCCAGCTCACTCAGCGAGCTATCAGGTGACCCGCCTCTTGCTCATTCACTCTCCTTTTAGATCCTGACGCTGAGAGGAGCTATTAGAGCCGGCCCCAAAAAGCATTCTGCAGGGTGTCGATAACCGACAGGTACCAGGATGTGGAGGGAGGGGCGGGAGAGCTGAGAGGATACGGCAGTGCTGGGAGGCAGAGGAGGGTAAATGATCTCTGAAGGCCATCTTATTAATGGAGGCTTTTCATTACTAACACTAATGTAAATGATTGGTGGGGCTAATGAGCTCGAAGGTTTGAGCGAACGGGGGCCCGGCGGAGCAGCGCTCGGTGATGATCATACCGTAAGACAGGGGTGATGAGTTTGAATATCACATTTGGTCATGATGAACATTTTGCTTGTACAAGAACAGAAGGAATGGAAGGAGAAATGGATGAATGAGCTGATGGGTTGGCTGAGTCAATTGTGCACCAACTTAATATGGCAGCTTGCTACAGGCAAGACGCAGCAAGATAAATGGTGGAGGGGGCGGTTGTATTTCACTGTCATCGGGCCGAGGTGAGCTTAGGCATGGAGAATGTCTTGATCGCCGTCTATGAAGTGCTCTCGCACAGTGCATGTTTAAGTACTTAAAAGATAATGAGGCATGGCACATTCTTTTGATATGTGGCACCCCTTCATCATATGTCATAATTATTGCATGCTATTACACTTAAACTCTTTATCATACACCAGCCTATAAAGAGGCAGCTTCTAGCATTTGCTGCTCCGTGTTAGAGACACTCACGATGGCTGCTGTGAACCTCGCTTGTAGAGGGATTTAGCTCGATTTACAGAACGGTTTGTGCAGGATCAGTTCTGGCTCAGGAGAGTCTCCCGTGGGTTCTCCCCGGGGAGCGGTGAGGGGAGGGAACAGAGGCCACTGATTG
Source organism: Aphyosemion australe (assembly GCA_006937985.1). Lineage (NCBI taxonomy): Eukaryota > Metazoa > Chordata > Actinopteri > Cyprinodontiformes > Nothobranchiidae > Aphyosemion > Aphyosemion australe. The sequence continues at coordinate 1,189,977 of SSNS01000091.1, forward strand.
ATGGTCAAGGACACTGAGCTCCTCCCCTAACGCCTGCTCACTCTGAAGCTGCTTCCACGGGGGGATTGGGATGATGCCTGGCAGGCTGCCGTCAGCGCTCTGATAGGACAGCCTGCTTGGACGATGCAACCAACTCTAGGGACGTATCATCTATTGCACAGCAAATCATTTTATCTTCAACCAAAATCAGTCCAAAAAGCACTGAGCCAGGATGACCAGACAGGAGTCTGTGCTGACTAACGAGTAGCAGAAGTTATCTTTTGTTCGTGGAGGCAATTAAAGGTGTGCAGTTTAAGGTCAGAAGCATTAGGTTTTCTGAACTAAACAAGTTTTTTAATTCTGCTGGTTGTGTTTTTAGAAAAGAAATCGAAACTCGCCACAGACAGTTTACTGGTAATGAGGCTTTTTTTTTCCACGAAACATCTGGTGGGAGGTTTAGTGTGCTCAACAGAGGACAAGAGAAAGCACACACACACATTAACACACACAGTTTCTTGAGAAACAGGAATAATCTGGTGAACATCAGTGCAACAGAAAGCCTGCCAGTCTGTTTCAGTCTGATTCATTATCTTACTCAGCAGCCACTGAGGTCCGTGGCCTTAGCGTTTGTTGCACATATGATACGTGGGTGACAAAACTGCTGTCGGTGGAGATTTGGGAGCGAAAGCAGGACGAGGGAATCGTACTTCAGCAGCAGGCTATTTAAAGCCAGCGACTCCACTCCAGAATCCGAGGGGAGAAGCAGGAATTGTTTTTGAATGACACCGACCATGCCGCGAAGGCTTTGGTGTTTTTCTTTTTCCAGCTCCATTGCAAAACAGTAATTGAAGCATATTTGTTTCATCTCCACTTATCTCCTCTGCTCCTCTCCCTTTGGAGTTCAGCTCATCTTCCCAGCGTTCTGCACATCCCGACACCGCTGGTTTCTCTGATATATTGTGTGGGATTCCGATACGTCATTGCAACTTGCTGCCGATGTACACGGCAATTAAACTCAAAGCCCCCAAAGAGGAAGAGCCAGCCCTCCCTTTTTATTTATTTATTTTCCTCGTCACGTTTTCAGCTCCCGCATCCCTTTCAATCAATGTCCTATTTTTCCCCAGCTCTGTCCGTTCTTTGTCTTTTCTTATTCACTCATTTTCCGCTCCCCCCTTATATCCCCTTCATGGTAATGAGCAGCGTTACAGTGTTGCAGGCAGTTCCTGGTTAGGGAGTTAATTAAAATGGCAAGTTACAACCCACATAATCAAAACAATGGAGGGCCCTGCTTTTTGCAGTGATACTGGGAGATATTAAACAACCCTAAACTTAAATGCCTCTGCGGAGGCAGTGGCACTGGCTCTTACCCCGGCCTTTCTTAACACTTCCTCTCCTGGAGCGCTGAGGGGTTTATTGTTGCCCTCCCCAGGCCTGTCGTCATAAACCAAAGCACAGCCCGTAATTACTTTGGGTGCTTCTGGAACTGCTGCATGAAAAGCAGCTGTGTACAACAAATCAGAGCGATCACTGCAGCATTTACAGTACAGATGCTGATCAGGAGGGGGATCGAGGGGGGGGGCGCACACACACACACACCTAAACAGGCAACACAAACGAACCCATCAAAGGGTTTGTTCTAGCGTGGCTAGCACAATGCAGCGCACTCAGGCTCGAGCAGTGGGCCGGCTGAGCAGGACAGGAGCTGTTGCTATGGTTACCACTTCTCGGCTCGCTCTCGCAGCCCAGGAAAACTGTGTCATTATCCTGTACTCTGGACAGGAGGAGAGGGGAGGGGACACAAAGGGAGAGGATGAGGTAGAAAGGGGAGACAAAGATAAAAAGGCAAGAGACAAGGAGGGGAGAGTGGGGGCCGTTCGCTCCGGATAGGGAAGCCGTGCATCCAACTACGACATTATCAAAATTTGCACCCGTTTTTGGATAAACGTCTCTCTCTATATATATTTCCATCTGTCGGGAGAGCTGTAGTGCTTTAGTCTAAAAGGTAAACAGCTTCAGTGCTGACACTGAATGTCAGGTGATGATGGGATGGAGGTTCCCGTTCATTCTAAAGATCATCTTCCTTTTGTCTTCTCTGTTGGTGACTAAATCAATCTCTAGAGCTTCTCGTTTATCTTAACACAACGCCAGACATATATACCCCTCCTTAATGACAACCCACGCGAGTTAAATAAAGACACAGAGCAACAATAACAGGAGAACGATCTCCTGGTGAACAGATTTAATTTCTAACCTCAGAGACAAAGAAAATAACTTTTTAGGACCTCTTGCGTTTCTCATGGGTGGGGGTTAGGTGGCTGTTTGTGCAAGCTGAGCTGGACTTCATAGGAGTTACTGTACATTGTGAACTAATTACGTAGCGGTGTAAATAGAAGCGCCCTGCTGATATGGGCTGTTCGCCACATGATTTCCCCTGGTGCAGCAGAGCCTGTTTGCACCGCCTTGCTGTGCTCCGTGTGCAGGCATGCATGTGACCTATACATGCAGGTATATACGTGTGAGCTGATGGAGTGTATGTTCCTCAACCTATGAGGTGAGATGTTTTTGAGCCACAGGCTAAAAGAGTGTGTTTGTGATTGGGGGGGTGTAAGCAGAGTAGCCCCTCCAAATGAAAGGCTGCCCTCCCACTTCTCTGTCCACCAAACACAGCTCCCCAGAGAGACCTGTTCATATTACTGCAGCTGTCTGCTGGTCAGAGAAACAAACAGCGCAAAACAAAGCCTGCTTCAGTAACAATGTGAGAAAGAAACTTGTGTAGCCCTCATTTATTGTCCTCCACACTGATGTTGTTGTTTTTCTTTCCTCTCTCTCTTTTTGTCCAGTGATATGAAAGAGAGGAATGAGTGTTCAGCTCAGGGCTGAAAATAGATGAGATGTGGGGAAACTCTCTTTGACACATTTTCAATTACTTCTGCCAATTACATCTGAAGGCAGGTTAAAGCTGGGTGTAACGTTTTAACAGCACACGTTTAGGAACAACATAAGGGCTGCAGAAAGAAGGGCAGCGGGTATGAAGGGTCTTTCTGACACGTGATTTAGAGGATGGATGGATGGATGGATGGATGGATGGATGGATGGATGGATGGATGGATGGATGGATGGATGGATGGATGGATGGATGGATGGATGGATGGATGGATGGATGGATGGATGGAAGGAAGGAACACAGTCAGCCATATCCTGTAAAACCCATCTCTTGCACTAGCTTGCTCTCTAGAGCAGCAAACACGCTTTATGAGACCAGCATCATAATTAATGTCTCTAATGCCTGCAGCCATCGTGTTAAACCACTTTCTGGCAGACACAAGGACGTTGTTTTAGAATAAAATGTGTGATTTATGTCTTATTTGTTTTTATCTTTTATTTTTTTTTCCATCTTTTTTATTTCAACGTTTTAAATTCTAAATGTGATCTTTCAATTAAAATTTAAAAAATTTATAAAATCCGTGTTTTCCAAGTCTGCTGTTCTGTTCATTCCTGCATGTTAGAAAATGATTACAAAAAGCCCAAACCTCTAATTAGAGCTGATCAATTAGTAGCCATGGAGGATTTGAGTATTATTGATAACTCTGCTGGAAAGAACTGAATATTTCTACTTTTTTGGATTGGTGCTTGAATTTAATAACAGTTTTACTTAAAAAGGTAATTCCTATAAATAATTTGGTAAATGAGAAGTGTGTGTGTGCGTGTGTGTGTGTGTGTGTGTGTGTGTGTGTGTGTGTGTGTGTGTGTGTGTGTGTGTGTGTGTGTGTGTGTGTGTGTGTGTGTGTGTGTGTGTGTGTGTGTAAACATAACATATTGTCGCTGTCGGGCAAATGCCTCCTTTTTCTAAAAAAAGGCATTTTTCAGGGAGTGTAAAACACTTTTCTTTTACATTAAATAAAATTAGTCAAATCCCCCATTTTTTTGGCATTTTGCATTGAGAAGCATCCATAGAAGCATTTATACATGTGAAAGACGACCAGTGGAGCATCTTAAAGTAAAAACGTGAACTTTGGTTTTAGCCCAACACATGTTTTAAAGCACAGAGTGTGAACAATAGTCACTACTTCTCTTCAGTTTGTCTCACACAAGATCTAAATCTTGACTCCAATGCTGTAAGTTTCTGATATTTCCCTGGACATGATTTTATTATTAGTTTTCTACAAATGCAAACATTCTAAGGCTTTTCAATAACTCCTATTCAGAAACGCTGTACAAAGAATATTTGGTCCAGGGTTAAAACTGCAGCTATGTATTCTCTAACCTTCTCTGTTCTGAACAGTCAAACAGAATTCTATCTATGATGTCATTCACCTTCATATTTTAACACTATTCACTTGGTCAGACCTAATGACTGCATGCATGTTTTAATGTGTTTTTAAAACGTCTGTTTTACTGGTTTACAGACATTATGGAGATTAGTACTAAAATAAAAACAGCACATGTAGAGTTACTTTTTCATGGTGAAGGATCTCAGTCTTCTGCACCGGTTTTAGGATTTACTCTGTAAAGTTTCCCTCCAGATCCTGCTGAAATCAGCGGTGGCGTTACCATAATTGCCATTCTCGCCGTCTCATTTGTGTGCCTCATACCAAGCTGACTGCGGATTTGGAAATAGTGGGTGCGGCAGAATGAAAGTGCAATCACAACTAATCAGAGCTTCTCTTGTTTCCTGCCCACAGCGCCCAACACTGCACCCTATGGGAGCACAGGAAGCGCACACGTCCCGCTGGCCTGCCGATACCTGGTCCTGGCTCTCTCCTCCCTCATCAGCGTGTACTAGCAGAGGCCAGCCCAGACACAATGACTGTCGAGAGCATTTATGAAACCTTTTTGTGACATTGCTGATGGCTGAAATCTGATCCTGGTACAGTTTGTTGGAAAGCTGAGGTGGGAAAATAATCAACTTCACTTTTGTGTGGGGGAACCTTTTTTTTCTTGCTTTTTGGTGAAATTTCTGTCATGTATAAAGTTATAATGATGGTTTTTAATATTATTACCTCTCATTTTCTTTTTTTTTCTGATTGAATGACCACTTTGTGAATTAGTGCTCACTTTTTTCAGCCCCTGAAACTCCCAGTTATATCATTTTTATTTTCATGCTTTTATTTTGCGCATCTTCTTCCTGCGAGGCGATGGTGCAAACCTGTCATCATTTATTTTTTTGTACATGACTAAAAAGAAGCAATTGTGCCAAGTCTCTGAGTACAAACATTTCCATACCAGTGTTGTATTGAATGTATTATGGGCTGTTGAACAAAGGAAAATACATTTAGATTCCTAACAATCATTTCTTTTGATTATGGAGTGTGCTTAACAATACAAGACGTAAAGAACAAACCAACAAAAGGACAAAAAAAAAGAGGAAGGGTTTTTTGGGGACCTGTGTTGTCATGAATTCTCGTAGAAGGATGAGCTGTTTGAAAAAGGGTCCTTCAGTTACCGTTCCTGCCTAACCGCTTCTGATCAGGCAGCCGTCAAAGTAGCAAAACACACTGTATTATTGTATCTCTATATTTTTAAATAGCGTAGGCTTTTTGTTTGAACGTGGGACCAGCTTTTCTCACTCGACATTAACCCGAATCACATCTTTGTACAGGATGACCGGAGGAACGCCGCTTCCCTTTTGTTTACATCATTCATAAAGATATAAACTACAGTATCTTCTTCTTTTTGAGCGAGTCTGTACATGTCAGGAGAAATTATTGCAGTTAAGAGGGGAAAAAAATCCAAGTTCTTTTGTTTTAAGCTCAGTTTTTTTATTTCTTTTATTTTTTTAGAACAAATCGCCTCCTGTCGGAGCGGAATGCCTGCCTATGAAATTGCAGAGCTACTACTGATCCTCTCTGGCTGGATGTAGTAGTTTATAACCACAGATGCTGTTGTCGGACCAGAGTACCTGTTGGGTTACTCGTTATTAAACACAGACACGGCATAAGGAGCGAGCTTAGCGCTCAGATAATCAGCGTCCATAAGAGTTCAGACCAAATGAAATCATAAAACGTTTTAATTGGAGCACCTGTCGCTGGTCACTGACTGTAATCAACCGCATCAAAGGGTCAGAACATGTGCAAAGGTTTACTTTTCAGACAGGACTGTCAGGGCAGCACCTCCCCCCTCGACCCGTGCTGTAAACAGAGAAACTGTACTGTAATGCCTTAATAGAACCACACATCTCCTTTGTTTTTTATCCAGCAGCTCTCTTTGCTGATGACTGAATGTTCAAACCCATCACCTGTGGAGTCAGGTGTCCTCACATACATTTCTGGTTTTTGTTAGAGGTTTACGTGTTTCCGAGACGAGTTTGGGTTCACACTGTGTTCCGTTTCGCCCCACGACCGAGAAACTCAAGTATTTCCACATGTGAACTTCTGACTGCAAATGTGTAGAACGATAGCCATCGCAGTTAAAAGACTTAAAGCACAAACACTGTCATGACTTTATGTGGTGATTGGTTTTATTCCCGTATGCTTTTTTTATTTTTATCCTTTAACCAGAGTTGTTCTCGGCTTTGTTTTACAGATTCTGAAAATACTGCACCATATGTTTAAATGTTAAACTATAATGGAAATGGGTCAGACGTATATTTATTCTCTTCCTTTATAAAAACAATGTATAAACATTACATTTGAAACATGTAAAACTGAATATGTGACACTTATTTGAATGAGGCACAGTATGGCATAGTTTCTAATGTTGTCGGGTTCATTTAGATGCCATAACTGTTGTTGATTTAGGTACGTTTAAAAAAGAACAAATGTTTACTATTAAATTACCAACTTTTGCTTTATCTTTTGTTTGGTTTTGAATCCGAGGGTGTGAACCAGTATATCAGTATTATAGAACAGAATCAATGTGTGTATATTTGGAGAAAAAAGGTACCTTTTGATCTGTAGAGCCAGTGTGTAGTCATAGTTTTCAGACACTTGCGTGTTTGACGATGTGCAGAGTATGGTTGTGCTGCATGTTAAAAAAATAACCTGTGTTTTTAAGGTGGCCAATTTTACAGATTTCTGAATTTTTATGAATGAAACTTGGGTTTTTCTTTTTTGTTTTTTTGGAAAACTTTTGGTTTCTGAACCTGGTCTGAAAATACATACCTCTACAGATCACCAGGCTGTGTTTGTATGTGATTTCTTTCAATCAACCTTGTTAAGCTAAAACAAACTGCTCTTCATTTCTAATGATACTGATTGTTGTGGCACATTGTGGTGACAGTCTGGAGTTATGCTGGTTGCTTGTTTTGAGCACTTAAGACCCTGCTAGTATTCCTTACGAAATGTACTGGATGTTGATTATTATTTTGAATATGGTATTAACAAGTCCCTTTTATCAAATCCGTATTATTTGCAATAAAAGTCTTCATGTTACACTGTAAAACTACATCTGAGTTCATGAGCAGTCGAAGGTGTTTGTTTTTGGAAGTAATCAACCCCCATGTGGGCAGTAATAACCTTTATACTAATTATTTTTCAGTTTTTAAAGCAAACTCCACAAACTTTACTTTCTTGGTCCCAAACGAGTGTCTTACATCAGACTGGGTTGCATCAGCTCCTCAAAAAAAAATCGAAGAAAGTGAAGACTGGTTGTTATTTTCCAAACCAGAAGAACCAAGAAATGTCTTAAAGTGTTAGTCAGAGAAAATTCTAGTTCGAGTTTTTCCCCCAAAAAAGTTCCTAAAGAGCAGGAAATCTGCTGCATCTATACTAACAGAAATATTAAATGGCCAAAGTGACAGCTCACTTCATTGGTCCAGATGTTCTGGATGGTACTGATGCAGAGGCATTCTGGCTGGCTGCAGCTTTAGACTGGGTAATCATTATTGCAGTAACTTATTGACAAAGAGGAGATCAGCTGATGTGCTTTGATTGACGTTAGCTAAAAAAATAATCAGGAGAGCTTAAAATATTATATTAATCTTCTTAGATTTGGCATCAAACCTAAAAAACTAAAGTCTGAAAACGGTTGTTAGAAATGTAAAAATCGCATAAGGTGATGGGATGTGTGTAACCACAGGGAGCAATGAGCTTCTCCTTCATTCACCCAGTTGCCATGGTGATGACTCGTACACCAAACAGCAGAGACGATATCACTGTTCCGTTCAGATATTCACTCAAACTTCATCAAGTGTCCAAAAACAGCCAAATGGTGACAAGAACCAAACATGATCATCAAACTAAATGACACCGCCACATCTGGACTCATTTATGGTGCTGCAGTTAGAATCACTGCAGCTGTGCAACATCTTAGCACTCACAATAATAGTGAAAGAGTTACATAAAAGTCTGGTTTTTTCCATTAAAACAATTGGCTCACACACATTAGGAGGCAAACCCAACTCAGCGTTTATAATAATAATAACAGAACTGCACTAACTGTCGTAAAAACAAGGCAGACATACCATACATCTGTTTTTTTTTTGTTTGTTGTGTGTTCTAATCTGAAAATCCATTTTCATTTGTATTCATTTATCATTATTTCTCTGTAATCTCCCAGCTTACTGTACATTTCACTGTTTGGCGGTTAGTTCCTTTTCAGAAAAAGACCTTCAGGTCTTTACTGACAATGAAGTTCTGGCTCAAACAGGTCCAGGCTGGGGAACTTATCAGCGTGTCTGCAGCGTGCGCCTCCAGTTATTGGGTGGCTTTAATTGTGCAGGATCATGCATATCTGATCCCTGCCCTCTGGCATGCAATACTGTATAAATACTCCAGAGCTCAGATGGCCATGTGCCACCACACATACAGTAGGATTAACCACTGTTTGCACAGCGTCGTCTTCATTGACTCTCGAGCGTCGCTCGGCGTGTGCGATCTTTACAAACACGAGTCTTTCATCTTGATGTGCAGCTGAGCTGGATCAGACCTTCTTTATTTGATTTTCCAAATAAATGCAAAGATTTCAAGTGTCGTATGACCTGAACATGATCTTGTTCTCGACATCCAAGTTGTGACAAATGCCAGAGAAAAATACATGTTGACACACAGGCTGAAAAGAGGCCGTGCCACCCACCTGCAGAGATCTCTGCCTCACTTTATGCTCCCAGCTGACAGCAGAGGAGAAAAATAAAATAAAAAATACTCCAATTTCACATTTCAGATAAGAGGATTTTAAATATTCAGATTAGTTTAATATGCCCCCACATTTCCTCAACCTTGAATTTTTTAAACGTCCCTATTCCAAAGCCAATTTTTGCCCCAAAGTACCAAATTCATGCTGATCTGTTCAAACGCATGTGAGACAAGCAGGTTGCATCCTCTCCTTAGACAAAAACACTGTACGGAATGTGCCTTTAAAGTCTTCAATCAATCAGTGGACGATTATTACAGCGCTTATTTAAAACCACAGCTGAGTTTATGGTTTTGATTCTCATCTCAGAGGCGAGCTACAGCCATTTATACAAGGTTTGGATGTAATAAGGTAGCACTCATGGCTGCATCTCTGGGGCGGCTTTATGAAACAGAATTAATAGCTGTTCTGCCACATTTAACCCCCAAATAGGGCAGAATCTAGGCAGTAAATTGTCATCATAATCAAAATAATTCAGATTAACGACCGGTTTAGTTTCACTGTCGTTAGGATTTATCATCCAGGGAGGAAGAGGCCGCCTTTAAATCAAGTCAAACTGCACATACAAACTATTCTCACTGTTTGTTTTGGCTGGTCAAAGGTGCATTTGAAGGGTGGGTTTATTAATTTCCGGTGCTGTTGACATCCTGTTCCTTATATCTAAAGAACAGCCAGGAATATTTTTAGGACCGTCCTTGTTCAGCTCTGCGTCGCTCTTTGATGGTGTCAGTTCTCTGAAAAAGCCTTTTTTTAAATTAAATGAGTGGTTTTCAGAAGCTTTTTTCCCAGAAAGTTGGTTAAAATAAAACCGGTTCTGCAGCAGTGCACCGCTCCGGGTTGGAGGAAATGATTAGCATTGTGTTTGTCTCATCACAAATGACTTGTGTGGTAGACGGGATGAGTTGTGTTAGAGGAGGTTTCCTCCTGACCTTGTGGTTAATGAAACTCTTCCTGCGCCTTTGTCAGGTTTAACTTGGAGATTGTGTCATGCGACACGCTGGGGCTGCTGCTTGGCTCCTGCAGTCACCATCCCACAATCCTGAGCAGCATACTGAGTTGTCAGTATCAAAAAAAATAAAGTTTTTTTTCCCTCTCAGTTGTGTAGATATGTTTGTTGCACAGCAGGCAGAAGCGTTCCCTCCTGTCAAAAGCAGGCAGAATGAGGAAGAAAACACTCCATGTAACCAGTGGCTGAGCACGTTTGATTCACTTCTTAATGGGAAAAAAAAAATCATGTCTGTTTTGACATAGGCTGCTTTCATTCCTCTCAGACTTTACAATATGTACCCAAACAGAGTAATTCTTCACCGGTGTGATCCTTCGATTTCTCTCCAATCCCTGTGAAAACATAGCAACTCCAAGGGATTGAGGGGGGTGGGGGGTGCCATTCTGAAACGAGGCAGCATCAAGTATTTGTCAACCTGTCCCTCATTATTTCCAGTGAACTGGAAAATAAGTTGCCAGCCGATGATGCAGAGCCTCAGATAATGGGCTGGGTTTTAAAGCAAGCTTCCTGAACCGGGACTCTTCACGACGCTGATGACTGAATCACGCGCCGTCCGTGTTTTATTACGTGATGCTCCTGCGGCAACTTTCAACGAGGATTGAAAGGATTGGGACAGAGGAAATGTCATTATCTGACTGACCGTAAATGGAATCCTGTTTTATTTATTTTCACACCTCAAAAGGCAGATTACATGTAGTTTTGCTTACAGGCACAGGAAATCACTTCTTTGCAGCATTTTTATTTTTCTATTTTGTCCATCAGTGACATTGAAATTGCATCATTTCCTGTTTATTTCTATTCACTCATGCCAGTTTGACTTTGTTGCTGAAAATGAGAATTTTTTTTAAATCTCCTAATTGTTGATTTAATATCTTCAAACTGAAAAATGATGTGATAAAGAAGTGTGAAATGGAAATGTTTATACACACGTACTGGAAGGTCCCTTAGCCTCCAGGGGTTCTAGCTGTACATTTATAGGCTCTATAGGTCACCAGAATGATATACTATATATGGCTTCAAGTGGCATTGATATATCTATATATAATATATATATATAAATATACATTGATATTTGTCCAGAAATGAGAAAATTCATGTACTTTAATTACGTTAAGGCTTACATTGTGTATAGCACGTATGCAAGTCCATTTTCATCATGTTTGATGTAATTTTGTAGCAGTGGTTTGATACTAATAAATGGCACTTGATGATGGAATTGTGTTTGTGTTAAAATGACTGCTATGCTGGATTACAACGGTTTATTCAAAATGTTATACAGGCTAAAATACGAGGTTCAGTAAGAGGTATGACAGCGAGCAGCAGTATGCTGATGTGGTTTTGTTTCATCAGCTTGAAGCTGGTTGTCGGCACTTACCACCATTGAAAAGTTTTAAGGACTTTCTAAACAAAAATTGATTGATGCTCTTTGACATTTTATTGCATAAAAAACGGAGTTTTTGAAAACAAAAGCAAATCCTCCGTATCCTTCAAATTTTCGTTTGTTTAAATGATCAAAAGAGTTTTTGAGAATGTTGATTAGAGGAGTTTTGAGTGTTACAAACACATCAGGTGAAAAATCTTAAACGGCAAGACCTTGTCCTCACATGCCCTTGTTTCTTTTACAAACCAGAAAATAACAAATTAATGGATTTTGTGAATAGGAAGGTGTTTAGAAAACCAGACGATGTTACAAATATAAAAAGTAGGAAACGGTGTTCATAATATTCGTGTTTAATTTATTTTCATTCATAGCTTGAGTAAAGTCAATTATGACTACATTATTTTACAGAAAGTTTGAAAAGGTAATCACTGGCTGAACATCAGCTACTGATAAACATGCGTGATTCAAGAGTCAAGCTAATTGATCTCATCAAACACAAAAGTGGCTGGGGCTGAAATTAGCTGTGTAACACATACAAGTGATTGCTTAAAATAGTTGCTTAAATGCACAATATGTACGAATTCTACAGTGAAATAATCACAATACAGTCTAATGTCTCAACCATGCTAGAAGGAAAGTTATATTGAAACAAATTTCCTTCTCAGCCGGCTGGGGAAAGTCAGTTTTTCTCCTTACAAAAAAGCCAAAGAGGGACGTAGCCTTGTTTACAATCTGTAAGGCCACAGGGTTGCTGAGTCGGCGCCAGCTAATGCTGCAGCTCCGGCGTTTGTAATTCGACACCGGCAGGCAAAACACAGCAGTGTTTTGGAAAGAACCAAAGCCAGTAACAGGAGCGACCCAGAAGGTATTTCTTGTACCCCTAAGAAACCACGTCATCCTTTTCCCTTAACATTCCTGCAATTTCTGCCCAAGAGGCTTTAAAAAAGCACTCCCCGAATTTGAATTAAAGCTGTTCTTGAACTGTTTGCACCAGAAACGTGGTTGAGGTTTCTTTTAAAAGTAAACACTCAGAGGTTTTCCCTACAACAGTCAAAATTTGTGTAAGTGATACTGTCATAGAGTAATAAGAGCTATAAATAACTGAAAATTAATTTTTTTTTATGGCCGCCTATTAATTTTTTAAAAATAAATGCATAAAAATGACATTAGCAATGTGACATGAACTGGAAAACCCTATGTGTCTATAGCCTGAAGTCCTACTTTGTCCCAAACCAAATTTTACAGTAATAAACCTAAAAATGAGCATTTGGCACATGTTTTTATAAGACAAGTCCCGGCGTGTCAAAAGGTGTGCCATTTGGAGACCACTGCCCCATACTTAGGAAACAAGTATTTTATATTTGAATGCTTCAACACAGAATCGTGATCTTGGGCTCTAATGAAAGGTGACACACAGGACTGTACTGTCCCACATCTAGTTTCATTCTCAGTGTTACTCACAAAAAGTAAAGGAGGCACACACTGGTGTATGTAGTCATCAGGTAGAGATGGTAACTTTCAAAACTGCTGCTGTGAAAAAGTTTCTTTGCGCTCAAATTTTGCATTTGTTTGGTAGACCCGACACCCACATGTAAGATACCATTCTTTTCTGAATTTCATTGGCTATCTGATGCTTGACTCACCAACAAACTGCTTCGTGACAGGCTCGAGCTACAACCATCACAATAGAGGGAGGGGCTTTTTAGTCATCGGCCAATAGGAAGAGATTCTGCATTTGCAGCGGGGGTAAACCATCTCCTATTGGATGAAGTTAGATGTCAATCAAAAGCTTACCCATCATGTTTGGTTGAGTAAATGTTTGATGCTAATAGGAAGAAGCTAGCGGACGATGTGAACAAAACAAAATGAAAAACGGAAGTATTTGAAGGAATATTCGAAGGCTTTCAGCAGCACATTATGTTGGATTGTGGACATAAGAGTTGTTGTGGACTAACTATTTTACTGGAGTACTTTTATTGGACCCTTTTGGATACAAAAAAATCGTTTTTGTTCAAGATAACTGCATTCTGTAGACCTTATGAAGAATCAAAGGTAAGATTATAATAATTTTGCATTTGCGAGTGGTTTGAAAAAAGTGTTTACTGTGTCTACAGCTATGATTTTGTGCTTGATTGGCGTTCATCATTGGAATCTCAAGATTCTTAGCTTTCTAATGATGTATAACTTTTATATGTGTACCTAAATGGTGTTGCGGTAGTGCTTGGAGTAGAACAGGAAGTTGATGCGGGCCTGTGGGCGGGCCACTGGAATGTTAAGGGGTTAAATAAGGCTAGAGGCTAACGCTGAGCTAACAATGCTAATGGTGAATTACAAGCAAACATTCAGCTCTAAAAATAACTCAAGCTACTTTTTCAATTACCAACAACTCACTATTACAGTGAAATATATGAATCTACTTATCAACTTACTGTATAGGACTCATCTTCACCCATCATCTGGAATCTTCTGGCACTGAGCCATAGTTGGCAACAGCCAAGAAACTCATGGAACGGTAGTGAGAAAGTCACTCGTGTGTTTTGAAAATGAGCTGCAGACCCAAAGGATGTCATTCTTACTTCATTCTTACATAATGCACTTTAATCGCTTAAGCATTAATGTGTTCATCGTTGACAAAATATCTCATGAAACCCCTGATAGACTTTAAGGAAACTTTAAGACAATTATCAGATGTTTATCTACATTTAACCCAATCAAAGATGGCCACCACAGTCCTTAACAAACACAAAAATAATGATAACTAGTTTTACAGATATGGAATTACAAACATAGGAGCAGCTAAGTGCCATTTTTAAAATGGTAAATGGCCTGTATTTGTATAGCGCCTTCTTAGGGTTCTACAACCCCCCAAGGCGCTTCACAACACAATCAGTCATCCACCCATTCACACACTGGTGGGGATGAGCTACGATGTAGCTACAGTTGCCCTGGGGCGCACTGACAGAGGCGAGGCTGCCGAGCACTGGCGCCACCAGTCCCTCCGACCACCACCAGCAGGCAAGGCGGGTTAAGTGTCACACACAGCAGCATTCTCTGGCCGGAGCCGGGATCGAACCTGCAACCTTCCGATTACTGGACAACCCGCTCTACCTCCTGAGCTACTGCTGCCCATTTAACACACTATGAATGCAAACAGATTGCTGAAGATCTTGCGAAATTGGATAATATTACGCAAAATGTTTATTTAAGATCTCTTAAAATCCTGTTCTGAAGGACAGCTGGTGAATTCATTCTTTCAAGGGAGGCTATCCCTTTAGTTGGACAAGATTTTAGTGAAATAAAGTACTAAAGTTAAGCCACTGGAGAAACATCAAGCTCTAAGACAACTTTAACCGAAGTCTCAGAGTTTAATCAGCCCGTTAGGTGTTTTTACTTCTTCACTGTCATCATTACAAATGACCAAGTGATGCAAAGTCTAAAGTTCTAAAGTACTCTCACAGCTCACATCATGTCCTGACAAGCAGCAGTCCCCGGTTCCTCTTAGCTGCTGTCCAGAACTCTGATCATTTAAATATTTTATGCCTCTGAAGCAGGAAAAAGCTGCAACAAGAGAGTGCAAAGCACTTCCAGGAAGTTTGTAATATCATTATGAAACTGTCATTAGCAGAATCTGCTGAGGTCAAGTTCAGGTTTAAAAGAAGGAAAGTTTCAAAGCTGCTGGAACGATCTATCAAAGCCTGCCTTTGGAAGCAAAACGTCCTCTGGAGGAGTTAGCAGACCCAGAACAGCGAAGACCTGTTCTACCATTCAACCAGACCCACAAGGACGTGTGATGTTCAAGGAAAAGTCATTTAAATAAAACTTTCTAGTTTGAGCAGGACAAGATGCAGTTTCAGAAGTCTTCAAATTGCCAAACAAGCCTGATACGTTGATGCAAAGGTCATGTGACATGCTTGTAATTTTTTTGTTATGTATGAAAGTAATAATGTGCTCATAATGACAAAAATCACTTTTTTACTACATAATTAAAGTCCCATTAGTCATCATCACACACTGGTAAAATTACATCTCTGCATCTGACCCATCCTCATGGGGAGAGGTGAGCTGCAGCAGTGGTTGTGCTCGGGAGCTAGTTGGTGACTTAACCCCCCAATGCTGAGTGTCAGGCAGGGAGGCATTGGGTCCCATTTTTAAGTCTTTGGTGTGACCCGAGCGTGGATTTGAACCCACAACCTCCCAGTGTGAGGGCGGACACTCAAACCAGTGGGTCTCAAAATTAACAGCATCAAAATAAACTTGATCTCCTGGAGGCCAAAAAGACCTCAACTCAACAGCAGATATTTATGGGAGGGAAAAAAAGACATTTTTGTTTATTTTAAACCAAACTGAGTGCAAAAGAAATTACAGCCGAGGGAACGTGATAAAACACGAAGGACACAATGAAACACTTTAGATTTAATGTTGGTTCATTGGGATCATCTGGTTCTGGTTTTATATTCTGCATATTTGTTTTATCTTTTAGGTGTGTTTTTGGGTTTGTGTTGGTCATGCTTTCATTTTCACACACGCACCTGTTCTTCATTTGCGAATCATCGCACCTGCTTGCTATCAGACTGCATTCTCTCTTTAGATCCTGTTGTGTTTCTTGTATTTTTTCTTTCATTGATCACCACTTGTTTCAATATCCCCCAGAAAGCCACACAGGTCTTTAGAGTGCAGTCATATTAGTGTTGTATTTAGTTCACTATCAGAATAACTCCATGTTCTGGAAAGTGAAAATACCTATATGACAAAGACCTGATGAACAGGACTTGAACGCACTCATGCTGATGTTTCTTTATGGAGAGGAAAGACCTGTGAGTGATCTAGATCTAGTGATTAACAGATATACTGTAGTTACACACGCACAGATCTACAGTTGAAACTCGAAAAATTAGAATATCTTGCCAAAGATTTATGTCAATAATTCAACTTCAAAGGTAACACTAATATTTGAGACAGACTCATTCCATGCAAATCCAGATATTTCAACCTTTATTTGTTATAATTGTGATGATTATGGCTCACAGCTGAGGAAAACCCCACATTCAAAATTTCAGAAAATTAGAATATTGTGAAAAGGTTCAATATTCTAGACTCAAAGTGTCACACTCTAATCAGCTAATGAATCCAGAACACCTGCAAAGGGTTTCTGAGCCTTTAGGTCAGGGGTGCCCAATCCTGGTTCTGGAGGGCTGGTTTCCAGCATGTTTTAGTTTTAACTCTGTTTCAACACACCTGATTTCAATCAGCAGGTGATTAACAGGCTTCTGCCGAGCTTGATGAGCTGCTGCTCAGGTGATTCAAGTGTGTTGGAGCAGAGACACCACTAAAATGTGCTGGATACTTGCCGTCCTGGACCAGGATTGGGCACCCCCGCTTTAGATGGTCTCTCAGTTTAAATTGAATTACTGAAATAAGTGGACTTTTGCATCATATTCTCATTTTTCCAGTTTTACCTACATACACAGATCTAGTTACACACACACAGGTCTTTGGAGTCTGCTTTTTCTCCATATTTTTTACACCAACATAAGTTTTCCCATTGTACAATGCTGTATAACAGTATAATGTTGTATAATCATGTCTGGGAATGAATTCAGAAACAAACATTTCCCCTAATTAGCATAAAACCCCCTGTTAAAACCCAAATGTTGTTTACTCAGGTCACTCTGACCTTGTTCCAATGAAGTCTAATTATTGTGTAATTTATTGTAAGTGCCACCAAATGGTAAACATTTCAGTGGGTCGATTATCCCTGTTACAGCATCAGTCTAAACAGCCAGACCGACCTGAATAAAGGTGAAACTAAGTTATTCTGCAAATGTCTTTAAATCCAGTAAAATATGCTGTGGCCTCCCCGACAGCCCTGCAGAATCATTGCATCATGCTATTCAGTAACAGTAGCCAAGTGAATGCCTCCAATTGAGAAACTGCAGCAAAAGCATTCTTGCAATTACTCAGCAGAAATTTATGTCACTAATTACACCCATTTAATTTTTGTACTGACCAGGGGATCGTGTTCAACCCTGACACAACTATTCTTTCCTACCAGCCCCCCCCTCCTCTCAAGAGCCAGTCACAATGCCGGCGGGGAGTTTCGTACGATGACAAATGGTTAAATCCAGCAGCTGAATTATTGACTGGAACCAAAATGTGAAGACGGAATTCCTGTGGGACGAGAGTTGAGTGGAAGCTGCTCTCCACTCTAATTGCCCCCCCCCCGCCCACTAACTTGTTTCTTTCTTGGCAGCCCCACGTTGAGTGTTACAGAGCACTGATGAACTCCACAACACACTTTAAGTGTTCCAATAATTAAAGCCCAAAGAGATTGTCAAGATAATGCAGCGCACAACAATTGGCTGCATAAATTCAAGGGACTTAAACAACACATTTGGTCACGTTGCTTAATTGCAGAGGCTGTGCAATTATCTTATCTTGAAACTTTTTTCTTTTTCTAATTTTCCATGTTGGCCTAGCCTCTCACCTGAGGAGACAGCTGAGGCTAGTGCGGGGTCTGTGGCTCTGGAGGAAATATGCTAATGTGAGGAGATGGAGTTTATCATCCAGAACTGCTCTGCTCAGAGACGGAACAATGGGTGACAGCAGCTGAAGTGAGGAAAGAGGAATTTGCAAAGTATTTGTGAAATGAAAGTCAGAATAATGAGACCTGTGTCTCCGGTGGATCGCTGCTGTGACACAGCAATTAGGACAGCTGTGACAAGCTGGACGGCTGCTCGGCTGACGCTATTGCCTTCATGAGGCAGATTGAAAGAACAAAATCATGCTTTTTTTATTTGAATGACCTCTGCTGATGATGTTCAACTAGTAGTTGAAGCAGATGTGTCCTAATGGAAGATTTATCTGACAAAGTAGACAGACAACATGCCTGGATTTACCTAATCACCTTGTGAGGGATGATTCCTGATGGATATCCACTAAGAGGCAAAATGTTTAGTTAAGTTAGTTAGTTTCACTTTGTCTTCAAAATGTACTCGAGTTGCTAAATAATTCAGTACAAACGTCATCCAAGTTCAGAGAATCACCATGCAGCTGCTGCAGAGGCTTTGTGACAACGCAGACTCTGCCAAATTTGCAAAGAGCTAATGCTTCATAAAAGGAAATGTAGCGGCAGATGTTGCTAGTGAAATCTTTTGGTTCATTTTGAGGAAACTATCTTCAAATCACAACTGGTCTCGGCTCACTTTGGGTGGGAAACTCAAAAGAAAATTAAACTCAATAGAAAAAGTTTGAGAAACAAGTCAGTAAATGAAAGAGATAAAAGATGAATTTATGAGCAGATGGGCTTCAATCGTTCCACCCCAGGAGATGATCTAACCTTAACTGGATGAGTTTAACTGAAGGTGTTCAGTAATTGTGCCAAAATCTTTATTTTTCTTCATTAACGCGGAAAGCTACTTTCCTGAGAATGATGGCAGACAAACATGTGTGTCATTGACAAAACTTTGATTAGCAGTGTTTATTACTGTTCTGTTAAAGGAGAAACATTATGACTGTTTTTCTGAAGGTTTAATAGTTCTATGGTTGATACAAAATAGGTTCATGAAGCAATTTCAGCAGTTTTATACTTGACAGATTCAGCACCTTCCAGAATGACCCGTTTCACTTTAAGAAAACAAGCTGGAGCTGGCCACGCCCACCTATCCCCAGCTCAGGCTGCTGAGCTGAGAAGTTCAGATTTCTGGGAGGGGCTTGGAGTAGAGCCTCTTCTTCTCCAGCAGCAGCTTTCGCTCCCCTATTGTGACATCACAAATGGGGACTTTTTGAAATGGCTTGTTTTAGGCACATTATTCCTAAAACCAAACACTGAACAGAACAAACAACAGAAAACAAAACAATGGTTTTTTCTTCATATTTGGAGTGTTTTCAGAAGCAGTAGAGACCTACATGGCAGCACAAATGAATCCAAAAGGTGAGTTTTGCATAATATGACCCCTTTAATATTTGGTGTTATCTACCACCTGTCTGGGTCTTAAAACAGATGACATACAGCGTTTTAGGTAAATGTTCAACTTTAGAAAAGTGAAACTGTAACATTTGAAAGAGGCTGAAAATTGCAACCCCCACCCCCTTTAACAAATCACATTCATCTTCTAGAAATACATTTTAAAGCCAATAAATACAATAATTTTAACTCATTCACTGCCATTGACGACTATAGTCGTCAATTGCATTTTTTTTACAGGGTTGGCGTCGGAACGAGCCCCCGCACCATGAGAACAAACATCACGTGTCTAAAGCGGATCTTCATCCATGTATGTCACACATCACGTGACAGGAATGATGATGACAGGAAGCGGAAAATCAATGAATTAGGAGATAGTTTTGGGACGTTGCTGTGAAGAAAGTGATGCGCCAACCGGAAATGCTTCTGCAGCTCACGCTTCAGCAACAAATTGTGAAAGAACAGATAACGCTAGAAATACGGCGATTCTCCCTGATGTAAGAAGTGAGTCTACTCTTTCTTTTGGTAGTTTTGGTGTTTACATGATCAGAATGTTCTGTGACTCTTCAAAAAACAGAAAAAACGCTAAAAAACGCTGGCAGTCAGGGGCTTTCTGATCAGAAAACAGCTGGCAGTTAATGAGTTAATAACAAATTAAATAAATAATTAATTTAATAATCACCCTGTGTGTATATAAATCACCATTCTAAAATCTAAACAATAACTGAAATAAAAATTTTGTCTTTTTTCTGAAATATTAGTGTTTTTTTATGGAAAAGTGTGAAGGAGCAATGAAATGCACAGCAACAGGCTACACTCTACCACAGAGACCAATTTGGTGTGCCACCCCAACCTTTTTCTAAGAGCTGAAAAACTATCAGTATGTGTGGAAAATGTTTAAAATTGAATAAAAGTTTTTATGTATGATAAACAGCTTAAATAGTTTAAATTTAAAGTGAGACAACAGTCTGATTCCCTTCAGACCTTCTTAATAAAACATGAGGAAGCAAAATATCGTTGGTCTAAACAATTAAAATGACTATTTTCCATGTTTTTATTTGATCAATGCTGAAATTGTCCTACAGTTTCATACTTTGTGTTAACATAATGCGTTTCTGTTTCTCTGGCCAGTGCAGCTACCCTAACACGCCATAACCAGAAATAATGGACAATTCTGACCAATCCAAACAAAGATTTCCACTAAGATGTTGTAAGATTCAGAAAACACAGAGTCAGGGCCTCTTACATAACCATAAAGAGATCCTGGCGGGCGATGTCATCAAAAGTGTGCCCGCAGCCTTTTTCCTGAGATGAAAAACAAATGAAACACTTTGAGGCTTAGCTGATTTCCCTCCTGCTCTGCGACTCCATCTGTCACTCCCACTGACTTATTCTGAGCAAGAACTGCTTTCCTGCATGACCTCCATCACGGGGTGCAAGATGAACGAGGTGGGTCTGGTCTCTGTCCTCTGTCTTCTCTCCGCCAAGGCAGCAGGAGCACTGAAGCATCGAGAACACCTGCAAACTGAGAGTAATGAGGCAGCAGGCCACACGGCCTCCTCTCCTCCCTGCACTAATCAATCCTGCTGGCCATTAGGAACCGAGGAGAGCAACAGCCAGTTAGAGAAGCTGCAACTTCATATCTATGCACACAATCCACCGCTTCCTGCTTCTTGGAAGCTCCTCAAGACCCTCACTTCTTTTGTGTTCTTCTGCACAGTCCACCAAGCAAATCCACAGCTTTTGCTGCTTTTGTTGATTAAATTTGAGCTCTTACCATAATTCCTGCTCATTACGGCCAAGACTAATTTTATTTGTTTTGTTCTTTTAAGGCCAAATTAGCAGCAGTTTGAGCCAAAAGCAGAAGCCAAGGCTCCTGTGACCAGTAGATTAAAGTCCTCCCACATCAGGTTGGGAACTCAGGCTTAATCTTAGTTGAACTAAACACAACAGAATCTGGTCTGTTCAGTTAGGGATGCCAAAAATGGGACTTATGCTAATTAAAATAATGGATGCTGGAGTGTGTACATCATTTAATTAAGACACTCACAGTTTACACCATGGGTGGAGATTTACTTCACCCACACTTTTGTTAGAAAAATGTTCCTAAAGGAGGCGTCGCCTGGCGGACCGAGAGAGCGGAACTGAGGCAGTGATTGACAGCACCCCCCTCAACACCCCCTACGCACTCTTGGAGATTCTCAGTTGGAAAAACGAGTCAATAACAAGTGCATGCACACTCACGCGTGCACATGAGCAGACACACACACACACACACACACACACACACACACACACACACACACACACACACACACACACACACACACACACACACACACACACACACACACACACACACACACAGAGACTGCAGCAGGCTGGAGGATTTCCTGTCCACCGCGATCACTAGAAGAAAGGGGGGGAGGAGGACGTTTTTTTAAGGAGACAAGCGGCTCTGAGCTGTGACGTGTCATATTGGCAGGTGAGTGTGAAGTGGCCGGTGACCTTTTACCCACTAACTTTGTGTATGCATGGCTTACGCAATTTTATATCGAGCTAAGTACCTTTGATTCCGAGAACTGTTTATCAGATAAGCTAACAACCAGAGTTTTAATAACAGCATTTAGACAGGCCATTACTTCTACAGCTTGACTGCCAAGAAATTATCCCTCAAGTTGTGCAACTGCTTGTCTCCCAATTCATGTGTATGTGAACTTACATAAGTCTGACGTCACCATCTCCTATAAAGAACGACCCCGAATAATTCTGGGTTGGGATTTCTCGATGGCTGTCCTGGTGTGTGTACATCTCAAATAAAGATCTCCCATGAGCTGAAAAGATCTCCGGCCTCAGTCTCCATTTATTTATCTTCTACAAGTGGCTGAGCCAGATGGAGCTGCGGCCGAGACTCAGCTGGAGTCCAGTGCACTGCAGCCACGTATACATACAGCCATCAGCTGTGGCTGATTCTAAATCAGTGTAGAGCAGAGTTTTAACCTGAAGATGGAGATATAATTACGGTGTTGGGATATTACATTTTAAGTAAGTTGAACTAAACTGCCAAAATAATGATTACACCTGTCTACAGCACTACTAAACACTAATCTATACAGGTTATCAGCAAAAAAAAAGTTGATTTAGGCGTTACTCACTCGAATTAGCCTTTCGCCGAGCCCCGCCCCCCTTAGTTACTGTTGCCAACTCCGACAATAAGTGGATCAAATACTGCAGCTCCGCAGATTTCCGTGATGGAAAGAAGTAGACGGATGCATGTCAGCGACATTTTTTGGAGCAATTTCTCCTAAATATCATCCAGATCAAGGCAAAAGGGTTACAGTATGCAGTGGAGGGATATATTAGTGTCGGCTCCGCTGAGCGAAGCGTAGCAGGGAACAAGGAGTTGGAAGTTTGGGAGAAGGCGGCGTCCGGGATCATGTGGAATGGTGAGCGGTAGCGGCGATGCGGTGTCCCTGTGAGCTGTCAGATGATCTGAGCTGCAGGCAGCTCCAAAAGCTCCCAGTGCTCTGCATTGCTCCAGTTTATAATCTCAGCTGGTTCTGTTAACAAAAAGAAACTGAAGCCCGTGTTTACTTTCATTTTCAATATAGTTCCCGGCCGGAGCTCGGCATTAATTCATCACGTGATCATGACACCACCCGCTGTTGCGCCAAGGCCTAATGTGCGTTTATAAGACACACGGTTGAGGTAATATTACGCTGATTTGCCGGCATGGTGTGTCTTATCTAAAAGGGTCTTGGATAGTCTGGGAGGCGGACCTCCGCCCAGCCGCGGGCGGGGGGACCACTCATGCTTGGCTGTTGCTGCTGGTTGAGCTCGATGAGGAGGTTCTGAAGGGGAAACGGAGACACGACTACTATCGAGGCTAATGCTTAGTAGTATAAATTAGGCTTAGCTTCATCATTTCGTTTGGAGTTGTCGGATAGTAACGGTTGCTATGATGTGTGATTGGACAATAGCCGTTCTGGGGGCGGGGCCAGCGAAAGGCCAATTGAGTTCAACTTCTCGAGACACCAGTAGCATCTACAGCAACAGAAGTCTATGGTAAATGTGATATTTATCATTATCATTTATCATATAATATACAGTATTGGCTTCTTCAGTCTTGCCTATTATTGAATAAAAAGAAAACAGTTTCAATGATGTTCCCAAAAAAACCCATAAAACTGGAGCGGTCCAGTGTGTCCTTGGGAGAAGTCACAAAGGGATCACCTTGGATCCGACACTATCTTTTAAAAAATACATAAAACTTATAGTGAACACACTTAAATTCAACGTACAAATCAGATCATCAATGACACTTAACTCAGCAAAAATGTTCTTGCATTCAATGATATTTTCTCACATAGATTACTGCATCAAACCTGGTCACTCACTGGAGACATACTTTTAAAACCAATAGAAATGTTATTCAAAAAGTCTATAAAAATCCTTGATCAAAATCCTTTGTCATTTTACCAGTGAAATATTTTGGAAAAATACAATATGCTTAATTTAGATAATTTTATTAAATTTAAAAATAGCTGTTTAATCTACAAAGTTCTACATGGACTAGCCCCACCTCCACTTTCTACGTTCATTAAACCAAGAACCTACAAAGGCTTAGGCACCAGAGCCTCCTCTAGAGGAGACCTTCGGATTCCCTACAGATAAACAACCTTTGGACAAACGGTTCTGTCAGAGGGACTCACTTCTGGAACATTGTCCCAACGAATATTAGAGAATGTCCCACCTACAGTACTTTCAAAACGCACCTCAAACAGTATCTTAAAAGTTACCAGTCATGTTCGCACTTTTATTAAAATTTTTATATGTTTTTTTTGGGAAGCTATTTGTGTGAGTGTTGTTAAAGTGATTATCTGTTGACATTTGTTTATTGTTATTATGTTTTGTGTTTAGTCTTCTTGCCTAGGGACTACAGAGGAAAATGAGCAATTATGTTATAATCTGGCTCATTTACAGTCCGTACATTAGTATTTGATTGTTCATTCCCAACCAGCACACCTAGGTGGGTCCCATATGGAATATATATGGGCAAGTCATATGGTCCCACCAGGGTTTGTCCGCGGTTTCCACGGTGGCCCCACAGGGATTTGCCCATAAAGATTTTTGCCCTACATGGGTTTTTAGAGGGTTTGACTCGAACACCGGCAAACCCCTGTGGGGCCACCGTGGAAACCACGGACAAACCCTGGTGGGACCCATACGGTTTGCCCATATATATTCCATGTGGGACCCACTTAGGTGCGCTGGCTGGGATTAATGTGTATTGTCCTGAATAAATTAAAATATAAATAAATTAAAATAATTGTTACCAAAATAATTTAACAACAGGATTTAAACATAAAGGCAACATTTATAATTTCCCCTGGAAGAACCACACATCTACCCTTCTGTCTCTTACATTCAACCCAGTTTCCCTTCACCAGAGAGCTGGTGAGTCAGTGTTCAGATTTTGCTTTAAATATATATTTTCTTTTATTGTTCCTATAATAGCAGAACCTCTGCTCACTGCTGTGGACATGTGGAGCTTTTCCAGCCAGCAGTGGTTCTAAAACATTCTTCATTGTCAATTCATACCATCCTTGAATTGTTTAACAGGTAAATGTGTGAGGCGCTGCAGAGGTATCGGTGAAGGCAGAGCAGGAGAAACGTCTGGTTCAGGTAGGGTTCAGCCTCGGGTCGTCTTTCATCTTTAGGCAAAGATTCTGTTTTTCATCTGCTCTACAAAGAATGGATTTCCTTGTTGGTGAACGCTTTATTTATAACATCAGTTAGATGCTTGTGTGAAGTCAAATCAAATGACAGAAATTTATATCAAACATTAAATGTCTTTTTTCTCTTTTTCTTCTGTTTTTGGCATGACACTAAATTAAATCATCTCCTGCAGCTGCTGGTGACTTTTATTGTAAAGTGTTGCTTCATATCTTAGAGACTTGTGGTGCATCAACGCCAGAAGTGTCACATCCATTTCTTCTATTTATACATGTGTAAAATCAGTTAAAACTACATCTGAAGAACCACCTGCTGTCAGGCAACATCAAAATGAAAGCTTATATTTTTCTTGCAAAAATTAAGTGGCAAAAGTCTGATTTTGCAGGATGCTGCACAAAAGTATTGGAGTATATTTAAGAAATTTGAGATTCAAACGCTGTTGTGGGTCCACCTGTGAGAGTAAAACTGCAAGGCTTGTTTTTGGCACTTCACAGCCAGACAGGAAATGGAAAAAAAGAAAATTAATTTGAGAGCAGCTGATATGTACGCATTTTTAAATAATTTAAGATCTGGATAATCAATCAGGTCAACATACTGCATGTTTGCTTTGTATTTTTTCTTTTTCCTAACGTTCAGCTCAGACTGGTCTCAGCTTCATTTCAGCTCAGTAGACCCAACTGTTACGAGACTTTTCTTTTTTTCAGTTTTAAGATTTTAAAAGCAAACAAATAAAAATGTGACTTTTTTCCCATGTAGCAAATGATATTTGTGATGCTGAATCTGTGGGTCTGAGTTTCTGTTGTGCAGACTCATAAAAGAAAAAAAAGCTAAGAAAAATAAAGAAAAACCAGCAGGACAAAACACCTTTTGTCAGATCCTGTGTCCCTTGTTTACCTAGTCCCGTCCATGTTTCTCCCCTCTCCCATGCATCCTTGTGTTTCCAGTCCCTCACATATTTTGTCCCTTTTGCCTATTGTGTACCTGGTCCCTCAGTTTTAACCCAGTCCCCAGCCTCTAGCCGCTTAGTTTAATTTTCAGTATCTATTTCTCATTAGTTTTACCCTTATTTTTGTGAAATTTTAGTATTCAGGTCCCTGTTTGTTTAGCCTCCTTTTGTGGTCATGACCTTTGACCCCTATGTTTCCTTAGCAGTTGTTTTTCCTCTGTTTAGAGTCTTTTCTCCTGTTGTTCGTCAGTTAGCTTTAGTCCTTGTGTTCATTCCCTTTGCTCCTCGGTTTTATTTATAAGATCCTGTTCTTAGTGTTTAGTTTGATCAGTTTTATAGTTTATCCTTATTTTCTTCCAGCCTTTCAGTTTTAATAATCTTCAGGTCTTGTTTCTCAGCGGGTTTTGGTTTTCTCAGTTACATTTATCCTCCTCCCCCTTCAGTTATTATTGGTGTCTTTAATTTCTTTTGTTATCAGCTTATTTTATTTTGCTATCCTCCTAGTGTCTTGTGTTTTGCCTCCTTACCCCGGCTTTCCACAGGACGTGAAAGTGGCGCGCAACGTAATAGCGCCGTTTTACCCGCAAGCTCATTCCCAACCGGCAGCGATTCTGACGCAACACGGGAGCGAAAGCTTTCCTCACAGCTGATGCCGCAAGGTCACAAAATCACGGGAGAATTGCAACACCACGCATGATTTTAGAAGTCCACACAATGACAAGCAAAGAGAATGTCAGCTACATGTAGCCAAAAAGGTCTGTGGTTTATTTTCTGTTTTAACATCGGCTACGGGGGTTTCACAGGAAATGACGTACTGCACCTGCCTTTTATTTTGGAAGTTTCCAGATGTTCCACACTGCCTTCGTGTTTGACTTCCTGTCTTTCCCGATCTAAGCTGCGGAGTTCAGTACCGCGGGAAGTAGGGGTGCTGGAGGGGCTGCAGCACCCCCTGCTGGTGACCTCAAATATTTATTTACCACTATGGCAAAAAAGCGGATTTTAGACTTTTTTGGGAAGCATCGAGAAAACAAAAGGAGATGCAGCAACAGTAAGTTCTGGGGTATATTGTCATGTATCCGGTCCAAGAGTGCATTGACAGTTTATTTGCAGTTTATTTTGTGCTTTTTCTTGTATTTCAGAGACTTTTTAACACGAACAAACTTGTCCCTCATTCTCCTCCACCTCTTCGTGCACTCACCACCTCTAAACCCACGTTTACCATCATTTCCGTCCATGAATAAAACGCTTGTTGCATATCTTTATAGTCCTCCAGCCACGGGACCACACTGTGAGAACTCCAGAAAGGTGCCACACTGAACGGCGCAACCTTTCAGTGAGCCAGACTGCACGACGTCTCGCTCCAAGAGGACATGCTATGTCACGAGCGCACCCCCCAAAAAGCATACGTTACAGATAAGCAATACAACGCTAAAAAGAGAAAAAAGCGCCACAGTAAACACTTTTTAGTGTCAGCTCATGACCCAGCTCATCTTCCTCAAAGAGGAAGAATTGATCCGCATTGGTCTCAGACTCCAGCTGCGCGTCTCCTTTTCCCGTCTTCCAGCTAAACAGCTGATCTGTCTGCTGGACATCCATCCTTCTCATCCTCCTTTATCCATAAAAAACACTAAACTACAGGGAAGTAACTGTCTATCTGCCACAGATCGCTCCAATATCTAAAGTTTTGCCGTCTGTCTCAGTGACAGCGCATCAGCGCACCTTTTGACCCCTGCTGTCAGGTCACGCAGCAGCCATCCTCTGTCCCTCAGCAACAAATCTACTGAACCCATTCTTAGTTTAATTATTTTAGTATAACTCCGGTTTTATTTGGGCTATTAACAAAAATAAAAACGGGTGTGTAGTTTATAATCCGCATTTTAAACATACCGTAAGTTGAAACCAAAGACTATATATAAGATTTGAAACGGAAACTCAGAGAGGCGGAGTCTTGGTGCTGCGGCGTCTCAAAGGTGTGTTTTCATTGGTCAACTGCAGACGGGAGTCGTAGGTTTTCGAGCAGTGCTGAAGAGTTGGAGTGTGTATTTTTCTAATAATGAGACTCGTATCAATGCATATACTACACGTAGGCTATGATTCACCTGGACATAACGAGTTGAGCGCAGCTGAGCTTTTTTTTTTTTCAGCACCCCCTGCTGAAAATATGTTCCCGCGGCTATGGCGGAGTTTGACGTGTTTCAGAAGGTAGTGCGTAAAAAATAGACTCAAGACGTAACTATAGCGTCCCGTTGCTTCTGGAACGCGTCCAGAACGTTACACATAGCTGCCAGTGGAAAGGACCCTGTCCACAATAACGGCGGCTAATTGCCGCGTAGTACGTTTCGCGGCCGTTTTGCGACGCTTTTACTTGCGGTGGAAAGCAGGGGTCACTCCTCAGTAAATTAGTTGCACCTGTTCATTGTTAGCAATCAACTACCACACCTACCCTTCATCTCCACTCACCTCCCCAGTGTTATTTAAACTCATTTGTGTCTGTTGGTCCCCCATGTTGTTCGACCCCGCTCTTGAAGAAATAAAACACATTGATTTTGACCTCACCTGTCTGCCTCCTGGATCACTGCTTTTTACCACATTTGGGTCCCAAACCCACCAAGCAAATCATGACATTTTTTCTTTAAAATTCACTCAAAGCTCTGCAATTGACTCATTTTTATTTTTTTATAAAAAATTTTAACGCATTTATTTATTTTGTTTACATTTATATGCAAGTCAATTGCCATACGTATTGCTGTGTGGTTGCCATTAGTTCCTAAACAGCCACTGAGAGATGTTTATATCCGTTCGCCCTGAGTGCCCTCAAGCACCGGTCCTCAATACATCAATGCTGTGCACAAAAATACACTTTAATTTCAATTGAAACGTCCATCTATTCCACCCCTTCAATCTTATAGAGTCTCCTTCTTTGCATTTTCCACATCTCATCCTGCCAGCCTGCAACACCAGAGCCAGAAACACGCTGGAAAAAAGACATGCTGTCACAACATCCCCCCATCCAAAAAAAAAAAAAAAAAAATCATGCCACCATGTCATTACCCAACCTACACTCTCTCTGAGCAATCACATCTAAAAGAGCATTTTTCAGAAGCTCCCTCCCCAGCACAACAAGTAAGCATGGCTAATGGAAATTTAATCAGCAGCAAGAGAGGACAGCAGGCATAATGCAACAGATGATAAATAGAAGAAAGATGCAAATGGTATTTATTTTAGACAGGCCGCTGTGACAGGTCTGATAACGTCTCCTCTTGCAGTTTCACCCTGAACCGTCGTTTTCATGGCCCCAAAGTGTGTTGCTGTATATTTCACAGCTACGTGTGCAATAAATCGTATTAATAGTGGGAATATTTTCAAAAGTCTCATGTCGGCGGTGTCTGAGCAGCTGAGCTTAAGGGCTAAAATTAATAAAGTGCTGCATAAATTCCTGCATTCATTAGTTTAGGACCTAAAACATGCAGGAAATTTAGAAATTTTTGGCAAAATTCTAAATTAAAACAAAGAAAAAATGTTTTCATGTTCATCTCGCTCAAAAGGAACATATACATTTGCATAAGCGACCAATAAATGTGAATAATTTAGCTAATTTTTTACATGTTTCAGTGACACATTTAAACTCATGAATCACGGCTCTGCCTCCCACACATGACGTCAGTCCCGTTTTATCTCGGCATGATCTCCGTTTGCATTAAGGCTACTGCACAAAAGTATTTCATAAGTCAAGGAATGTGGTGAAAATTGGTTTTGAAGCTTGCTGCGCCTCCCTTCCTGGGTCGCTGACATTTAAAGCTTAATCATATACGTGTCATAGGTGATACTCTGAAATATAGATGTCTATTTTTTCATACAAAGTCAAATGTTTGTGCAGAAATGCAGCTCCCAGCAGCAACACCTGATTGTGGAACTGAAATTAATCGTCTTTATCAGGAGCTGAGAGGAAACATTCCTGCGAACAGCAGTCAACAAAACAATCTTCCTCATCAGCAGGTGAGATTAATGTATTTGTGAAGTGTTTGCAGATTTGTGGTAAACACATTAGGGCAACACAATACTGTAAACAGAACTTCAGCTGTGGTACGTTGTACTGCTGGAGTACTGTGACATAAAATTTTACTCTTGAATTACTTTCAAATCTAAATTTATAAAGATGCCTTCTTCTTAAATGATTTAAAATAAATATTTAATTCTTATTTTGTGCTGTTTCAGACGAATGTTTTCAACTCAAAGGTGTTTTTGTGTTATTCTAATTTCTTCATTTACCTGAAAATGTGATAAATTGGTGCAACTTGCTTTGTTGCAACAGAACATTTTTTGAAAAGCCTTCAGATAGTCCAGATGACTCAATTAGAAACAAAGATTTTTATTTATTTATTTATTTTAATTTGTGCAATGCAACAAAATCTAGTTAAAATGTCAGGGGTTAGGAGTTTGCCTTGTAATGGGTGGGTTGCAGGTTCGAGCCCAGGCTCATCCAGTCATGTCAGTCGTTGTGTCCTCGGGCAAGACACTTCTCACTCCTTGCCTGCTGGTGGTGGTTGGAGGACTCGATGGGGCCTGTACAAGGCAGCCTCGCCTCTGTCGATGCACCCCAGGGTAGCTGTGGCTACAATGTAGCTCATCAACACCTGTGTGTGAATGGATGTTGTAAAGCACTTTGGAGTCCTCTGTTTCAGAAGGTATTATACGAGTGCGGGGCATTTATCATTTATTATTAAATCTTCAGTTGTTTTAATGCCTGGTGTTCCTCCATCTTTGGGATCAAACACAAAAATGCAAACAACCAAAAAAATAAATAAATAAAACAGAAGCACTACATCACACTACACATTAAAACAAAATTGTAAATGCATCAAATCATTCATCCATTTCATCTAAGTTTTTAAAAATCTGATTTCAAACTCAGAAAAATATACATAAAATTAGATTGGGACCTAACTATGTATATTAAGGTCAGATCAGTTTTCTATATTTCATTAATGCCAAATTATAACAACAGAGAACCCAACAGAATGTGAACTATGACCTAATCCACCATCTTTAAGTGTCCTCAGATGATCATTTATCCTGGAATTAATCAGACATGACTCATTAAACCTCCATGAGTATTTTAGGTTATCAGTGTGGAATAATCAGGACTGGGATTCAGTTTTCCATGGATAAAGTCCTGGAAGTTCTCTGATCTCAGCATCATGGAGTCAGTTTGTGAATACATGAAGAGATAAAATAAGTTAAGCTAGCTAACTTTCTGGGTTTAATGTAAACACTCTTCAGAAATGCATTGCAGGCATTAACAGGATTACCAGTACCTTGATTTTAGGTTATTTTATCGTTTTAGGGTGTGAAAAAAAAAGGCAAAAGGAAAATGAATAACAAAAGGATAATCAGTGGATCATGGGAAAAGGCAAGGCAAGGCAGCTTTATTTATATAGCACATTTCATACACAGAGGCAGGCAATTCAATATGCTTTCTATTTAGCAAGAATGGCAAAAACAATAAAATCAACATGACAGCAATTAAAATACATACAAATTCAATTTAGATTTATAAATTAAAAAGAAAAGGACAAAGTTAAAGGGTGAGCAGTTACAGTGCAGAAGGTGCAGCATAAGAAACATTCATTCATAGGCTGATGAATACATGAAAGTTTTCAATTTTGATTTAAAAGTCACTAGAGTTGGGGCAGATTTGAGGTCATGAGGAAGCTGATTCCATCTGTGTGCAGCATAGTAGCTAAAAGCAGCTTCACCCTGTTTGGTTCTGACCCGGGGTTCTACCCGCTGACTGCTTCCTAAGGATCTCAGAGCCCTGCTGGGTGTAGATACTGTAAGGAGATCTGACATGTATTTTGGCCCCCATGCCATATAAACTAGTAGAAGCACTTTGAAATAGATTCTGTAGTTTACTGGTAACCAGTGTAGAGATTTAAGAACAGGAGTGATGTGCTCGGTACTCTTGGTTCTTGTTCAGACTCTAGCAGCAGCATTCTGAATAAGCTGCAGTTGTTCCACAGCTTTTTTGGGAAGACCAGCCAAGAGACCATTGCAGTAGTCCAGCCTGCTGTAGATGAACACATGAACGAGTTTCTCTAGGTCTGGCCTGGACATGAGACCTCTGAGTCTTGCTATTTGATGAAGATGATAAAACGCTGATCTAGTTATAGCCTTAATGTGACCAGTGAAGCTCAGGTCTGAATCAATTATGACACCAAGATTTCTAACCTGGGTCTTTGTTTTTATTCCTCTGGAGCCAAGTTGAGCAATTTGCCTAAATTTAACTCCTGCAGTTTAAGATAATGAATGTGGAAACTGGTTTCAGCTTTTCTGTGAATTTAAGACATTATGTAAAAATATACCTGAAATAAAGTATCTGCATGTACAAGTGGAAAAATAACTGCATTGCAAGTTAAATGACTGGATAATGTAAAAAACAGCTTGATATCTGCAGTAGAAAACTCAGTTGAGTCAGTCTTCCTTAATCTTTTAAGAAAGGAGAATGTATCAGCTGTGACAGTAAATGTGGTTATGTACCATAAAACAGACTTCAGGAACGAGATTGAAAGGTTTTCTGAAACTGATAATTCAAGTAGTAAAAGTGAAATGTGTGTGTGTGTGCGTGTGTGTGTGCGTGTGTGTGTGCGTGTGTGTGTGTGTGATGTGGAGGCGTAGGGCTGGAGAAAGGGCAGAAATGTTTCAGTGAGACTCGCTGCCTCGGGGCAGAAACTGTCCCACAGTCTTGTGCTTTTCCCACCTGACACAGAAACCAAGTGGGAGGAGATCCGAGCCGAATGGGACCCCCGACACTTTTAGACCCTCAGGTCTGCTCCTTATGACCTGCTGTAGGGACAGCACTGGTGTTTGTAGCTCCTCAGCTCTCAGCTCAGAAACAAGCAGAGTTCAGGATCACAGTGTAACCTCAGATATTATCTCCTGGAAGAAGACTTAAACACTTCACTTTGTGTTTGACTTCATTTGAAATATATATTGCAGATTTATTTTTTATTTAATTTCTCTCTTATCTTAAACAGCAGATATTGTACAGGAGATCAATTTACCAATAAATGGTTCAAAAATTTACTAGGTCATCAAAGTTTATCAAGGCTATATTAGTGTCTTGTTTAGTTCTTGATTGTTTTAGGTTTTTGAATTTGTCTGATTTATTTTTTTCATGTTGTCCCATTTCCCAAGAATTAACCTGAAGCTGAGAGAGGAAGGAAACTTGGCTTGGACTGAATCTTAGAGAACCTCTGGTTCTGTGTTCCTGCCACCTCCATCATGTTGTGCTTAATCCCCTTTAGTTTAAAGCATATTATGCAAAACTCACCGTTTGCATTCTTTTGTGCTGCCATGTGGGTCCCTACGGCCTCTATAAAACCTCTAAATGTGGAAAGAAAAAACATCCATCCATTTTCTGTCAATGTTTGCTTTCAAAAAGTCCCCATTTGTGACATCACAACTCAGAAAGTAGGATAGAGCCACCTCTCATGTGCAAGACAGAGCTGCTGCTGAAGGAGCAGCGGCTCTACTCACAGCCCCTCCCGGATTTCTGAGCTTCTCAGTTTAAAGCAGCCTGAGTGGGGGTTGGGTGGGCGTGGCCAGCCCCAGCCTGTTTTCTTAAAGTGACAGAGTCCTGAAATGCTGGAAGGTACTGAAACTGTCAGAAATAATTCTTCTGAAATTGTTTAATGTGAGAGGATTTTAGGCAAAGAACTTCATAAACATGTTTGGTATCAACCAAAGAGTAACAAAAAGTTTTAATTTGTCCCCTTTTATATTTGATTAAAGACCTGAGCACGACATCCATCTGTCTCCATGTATCATGTCCTTTTTATCCCTCCATCTTCACTTATTCATGTCAAATTATAATTAATATTGGCATGAATGAATGCAGGAACAAATGACACATTATGCACATTTATCCATTTTCTATCAAATCAATTTGAGACTAGATCTGACCAGAGATCAGGTTTCCATCAGCTCTCTGTATTTTGTCTGCTAAAGAACTCGCTTATAGACAGATAAATCACTTCCAAAGACACACTGAAACACAGCAGAACAAAAACCAAGAAATTCTTGCACAAGAGTTGTATGTCTAATGGGACTAACTAATACGTTGTGTCTCTCCGACCCAGAAGTTAAAAAATGACGAACATCAACCGTGTCATTTTTGTGCTGTGCTATGGTTTTGTTATTCCCTTTGCAAATGACATTTTGAAAAGAGCTCTGTGAAAGGCAATTCCTTTTATGAAATGTTTGTGCAACAGCATTTATAAATGTTTATAAATGCCATTTGAAATGTGCAAAAGAATTTTTTAAAGCTGACTGTTACAACTAAAAGGTCATAATATGTTTTGTTGGTTTAAAGTTTTCTTTAGTGTTTTTTTTTTTCATGGAAAAAACCTGCAAATAGTTTAACTGGAATTTTACTAAAGTATGTATTCAGGGGCTGTTTTTTTCCCATATTGAAAAAAAAAACAACTTCACATTTTCTTTTACCTTGTTTTACTTGTTCTTGCTTAAAGCTGTTATAGAGAATCTGCAACGAGCTAGGTTTTGAATGCAAACGCGGTCACGGAACACTCACCCCTCCTCTCGGGTATCTTCCCTGGATCCACTTCCACCAGAACCAGAAACCCACGTTGCCAGAGGAAACCTGCAAGCTTCCGATTACGGGCACTTAGCTCCTCTGCCACCGTAGCCCTCGAAGAATGAGGTCAGCTGACTACCTGAATATACTGAATGACCAGGTTATTCCATCAATGGCTGTGTTCTTCCCTGATGGCACGGCCATATTCCAAGATGACAATGCCAGGATTCATCGGGCTCAAATAGTGAAAGAGTGGTTCAGGGAGCATGAGACATCATTTTCACACATGGATTGGCCACCACAGAGTCCAGACCTTAACCCCATTGAGAATCTTTGGGATGTGCTGGAGAAGGCTTTGTGCAGCAGTCAGACTCTACCATCATCAATGCAAGATCTTGGTGAAACATTAATGCAACACTGGATGGAAATAAATCTGGTGACGTTGCAGAAGCTTATTGAAACAATGCTACAACAAATGCGTGCTGTAATCAAAGCTAAAGGAGGTCCAACAAAATATTAGATGGTGTGACCATTTATTTTGGCCGGGCAGTCTATTTATAGCTATACTATGTTAGAAAGTTGTTAAGAGGCATGAAAAAATGTTTTTAGCTCATTTGTTTTCCAAATTTGCTATTACAGCTTTAAGTTGTGGGTCAAACAGAGTTAAAGAGAGCACATTTCCTTTAATCATACGTCACTGTTTGGAAAAATTTTATTTATATAAGGATCATTCAATAGTTTCCAGGCAGAGGTGCAATTAAGATGCTTCGCGGAAATTGTACCTCAAGCATTTGTGTTGCACTTGCAGTAGAGATGTGAAGTGTGTGTAAAAGTACATGAAGATCTCAGCTGTGTGCGCTCTAAAAGCATAAAGTGCCCTCTGCTCTTCCTTCCTCAGGTATATGAGCCTCTAATTGTGGAGTTGTTAATTCGAGGTGGTCAGATAAGCTCTGCAGGTTGTGATTCAGGTTAATAATTGCAATTGTTTTTGGGGCTTAAGGCCAAAACACTCTGGTTTATTATGCTCCTGAAAGATTACTCCTCAATAAAGCTGGGCGTTCTATTTTCAAGTGTTGCTGCTTCTGAAAAATACATTTTATTACGTGTACTCACTCCACGCCTCAGGTTCCTCAAGTCTATCTTGATTTTGCAGCGGCACTGTCTAAATAAAGAAAACAAACAGCTTTGTTTTGCAAACTCTTATGAGAAATCTGGTGTAAGTTAGTGACCAAATATTTCTTAATATGCATAAAGTATAGTTTATAGATCTCTGTAACAGATTAAATGTAGAACTTGATAGGTGAAGTTCAGATTAAAGCACGCTAAACAGTAAAACTCTGCTACCTGCTGGTGTAAATTTAAAATTAAATTTATGTAATTTTGACAAACTAGTTTGAAATCATTAAACTAAAACGTGCAACGGTAGTGCACAACAGCAATCCAATCCAACTTATTTATAAAGCACTAATAAAAAACAGAAAACTGTACCAATGTGCTGTACAAGAAAAAGTAAAAAGATAAAAAATAAAATAGTATAAAATAGAATGACTAAAATAATACAGTGGCAACAAGATCATACAAGTCACAATAAAACCAACCACTTCAATCAAAAACCAGAGAAAAAAGGTGAGTCTTCAGGCGAGATTTAAACACAGTGAGAGAGTCTGCCTGTTTTACATTTGTAGGCAGCTCGTTCCACAACCTGGGACCAATCAGAGAAAGCTCTGTCTCCTCTGCTTTTGCGTGTGGTCTGGGGAACCACGAGTAGCCCACGCTCAGCTGATCGAAGAGACCGCACAGGCACATGCAAAGTCAGCAGCTCTGATAGGTAGTGCGGGGCAAGGCCATTTTGGAATTTAAACAACAGAATTTTAAAATCTATTCGGTATCTGACCGGGAGCCAATGAAGCGCTGATAGGACCGGTGAAATATATGCTTACGAGTACCTGTTAAAAGACGTGCTGCAGCGTTCTGAACCAGCTGCAGACGTGAAATCAAAGACTGGCTGATGCCCACATAGAGGGCGTTACAGTAGTCAAGCCTAGTCGTCACGAAAGCATGGATAAGAATCTCAAAATGATATCGTGATAAGGATGTTTTTATCTTTGCTAGCTGTCTCAGGTGAAAAAAGCTAGCACTCACCACCGAGCTTATTTGTTTATCAAAACAGAAATGTCTATCCATTTTCACCCCAAGATTAGAGACAGTGGGCTTAAAAAACTGGGTTAACAGTCCAAAATCCAAACGGTCAGTACCACCTGCGTGTCTAGGGCCAATTTGTAAGACCTCAGTTTTGGTTTCATTAAAATACAAAAAGTTTTCAGACATCCATGATTTAACCGCGGCTATACAATCCAATAATTTTACTGCACAAAATTTTTTTTAACGTCTAAGGGGCACATAGATTTGACTATCATCCGCATAGAGGTGAAAAGGCACCCCAAACCGTCGAAAAATACCCCCCAGGGGAAGCAGGTACAAAGTGAACAACAGCGGCCCAAGAATGGACCCCTGAGGAACACCACATGCAATGACATCACTTGACGTGTTACACGGTGTACCCAAGGGGGAATCTCCAGCTGCCAAAAGTAAAGCCAATGTGGAAGTGACAATAATTGCAGCTCCCCCTTCATCTGCTAGGGGCTGGATCTAGAAAAGAGCCAGTTCCCATTGACTCCCACGTTAAAGGTGTGGTTCACTCGTTTAATCAATCCATTTGAAGTGGTCTCTAGTAGGAACGAATGCCTTGTAAGTCGTACTCTGGGGAAAAAATGCTCCAGTGCGCCTGTTTCAGGAAGTAGAATTGAGCCACATCAGAGTTGAGCTTCAGACTGATATTTACTGATATTTAGACATTTCTCCTCTGATTGGCTAACAGAAACTGTGTAGATGTAATTAAAGATTAAAATTAGGAATACTTAGGGGTGTGTCCTTTTGATTGACAGCTGTCCAGTGAGCTGTCAGAGCTAGTACTAGCAGCTTGTCCCCCTACTTGCTCCAGGGAAGGCCTCAGCCTCGGCCTCATGCAAAAGAGTTATTGCCTAGAAGGCAGAGGGTAGCAGAGTCGCTCAATCACGGTTTTCTGGCTAAAAGCACCCGCCAACCTCCATTAGCTTCGGTTAGATTTTTTTCACTTTTTTTCCACTACTGTCCCAAAAATGAACCAAACCATGACATTAAAACTAAGGTATGTACCAAACAATGATTAAAAGGGCACAGTTACACCTGTAATTATTCCTCCGAGGATGAAATAAGTTTGAAGGTGGCCACACAGATATTCATCTATTCATCTTTTGGTTTTGCTAACATTCAGATGAACGTTTTAGTTCTGGCACCATGTCATCAGCACTGACAGTTCGCTTCTTTATGCACCGACTCAACAAGACCAGTTACCAGTTCGGTGATTGCTTTATTCTTGAAGGATTTGACAATCCCAGGAAGATGTGTGAGACTCAAAGTGACTATTGTTCTGAACTGAATGCATTTTTACAGTGTAATTTACGTATGAAAGGGCTTCTTTGTTCACCTTGAAGCAGAAAAGCCTCTGTACTTGTCCGGCAGTTATCCTGTCCTCCAGTTCAGGTGCATCGGTGCCACGGAGTAACAAAACCTGTCATTAGCACTAATACAGCTGTCAGGGGAGCTGCAGACCTGTTGGTTGGGCTTAGACAGTGACGAGTTTCTTCGTCAGTCCCCAGGTGAAGCTTTTTTCTTTTTTTTTTGTCATGTATACTTTCAGAAAATTAAACTTCTTTCTTAAATATGCATTTAAAATAACACACTTTAGTAACAAAACTTTAGATTATCTTACACTTTTTGACGATCCAACGACTAAAAGAATCACTTGCATTTCCAGATGTTTTTTTCCCTCAAAAACTTGAATCAGACCAATTCCTGCTGTCAGTGTGACTGTACAGCTGCAGAAAACAACACCCCTGCAGGGCTGTCTCTAATCAAGGCTTGTTATTTTGTCTTTGACAGCGAGTCGCTGGACTTTGCTGAACAGCTTCAAAACTGTTGCTGCTGTCACTGTTCTCCATGAAGTGGCAGCTCCTAAGAGGACGCCGCCCAACAAATCTTGGCAGCACACTCACACAGCTTTCTACGCTTCACATAACACCATTATGTACTGTAAAAAGCTCCGTTTGGATGTCACAAGATCTTGAAAACGTTGAGTGTATTATCTGTTTTGCACCTTGGGAGAGCTGCCGAGTTGCGTTTATGTAAAGACCAACAATTTTCTGGGATGCAACATGCGGCTTGCTGCACGTTGCTTTGACAGTGATCTATAATCTCTCATAAACAGCCAAAGATTAAAGAATAATAAAACGCCAGCCTCACTCTGGTCTCAGGCATGTTAAATCTTCACTGAGTGCTATGATGAACTAAGTGGAATGTAGATGGCTTATTGTGCAGGAAACAAACAGAGAGGGAAGCTCGCTGTACAACGTCCTGCTGAGATAACTCGTTTCCCTGATGCATTTTTTTTCTGCATAACAGCAGCATGACAAAAACAAAACAACAACAGGACCGCATTTCAGACAGACGCGTAAACGTGACACAAACTCGTGCATTGATCAAACTTGGCCGTGCCACATTCTGAGAGCTCTTTGTTTGGATTCATCCTCCAGCGGCTCACTTTAAATTACTGTAGAGAAGTTGTGCCTGCAGATGTCAGATAAGACGGACCCGCCCCTGCTCATGGCGATAATTGTGTTTGCTGGATGATTAAGAAGGTTTCGGGGAACAACTCCTGCCTCTGTGCTTTGGAAGCCCCCCCCGTTTGATTTTAACGGCTTTTCTTCTCTCTTTGTTAACTACATGCACCTCTCCACACAAGAAAATTGAGCTCAAACGAATGGCACACTATTAAAGGGGAAACAATAGCTCAAAGTGGCAAAACAAAGAAATAAAAAAATAACATGTGAGAGTAGAAACAGTTGAGATGAGGAGCTTTGCAATCTTCTCAGCATGCAGCTCACACTTGGCATGTTTTGCAAAACTAGTCAAAACTTGTATTGTGTTGGTTAGAAATTGGTTATTTTATAACAGGTATTATACTTTGACAGTACAACAGGCCTTTGTGGTGAAGTGTATAATTGCTTTTATCCTGCCACTAGTTGTTATTCATTACTGTCTGCAACAAACACCAGATATTTCTTTTGGAGTTACATGATATTGTAGCCAGGCATACCGTCCTACTGTATATATGTACATTTAGATTTTACCATGAGCCATTGAAACAACCCAGATGTGTGGCGTAATCTATGGTTGTCTTTTAAACGGTCTCTGCATGCAATTGGACAGCGCCAGGACCAATCAAAGTAACAAACAACATGACATTTGAATTGCTATGACAGTTAGTCAATGGTAGGGGTGGAAATTGAAAAGCTTTTATCAATATCAGTGTCGATTCTGTCTATCAATCCAATTCCCTTATCAATTCCCGAGTAGTCCAATAGGTGGCAAAAATGAATCGCACATGGTCTCCTGCATTATAACTCTCAGTTTATTAATATTAAATAATCAGTTGTACCTAGTATCACTTGGAAAGTTTTTTCCAAATGTTTTCTTTTATGCTCCTTGTGAATGCAGAGTCATCTTCTTGTTCAGTGTTGTGCTGTAGCTTTTGCAAGATGGGCAAAATCTCACCACAGGTCGGACTTTAGTCGATGGAGTCTGCTCGCGTGGAGGTGTGTGTATGAGACAAATGGCGCTAACATGATAGGCAGTGTTAGCTGATTAGTTACCTGCAGTATTAACAGGAAATGTATTGAAATTCGCTAGGCCAGAGCGGGTCAAAAACACCACATTCACTTTAAGTTACTGAGTATTTTGTGCTCAAATGCTTTCACATATTCGTAGTGTTTCCGCTCTTTGATGAAATATCTACTTTGCAAGTATTGCAAGTTGCCCTGTTGTCACCCTTTCTCATAAAGTATAACCAAACTTTTGAGCGTTTGTGCCACTTAGACGCATTTATACATTTTCTGAACTGTGTTGTTTTTCACTGAGTTGCTTTGGTTGTGGTGTTTCTGATCACAGCTGCAGATCATAATCCTCTCTCCTGTTCTTTAATTTTAGAGGTGGAGATTTGCTAATTGGCAGATTCACTACAGGTAAAGCACTTCTATATCAATGACCATGTCAAATGTTGATTGTAATCTGTTTCCATATGGATAGGCCACTGAAATAATTACATTTGTCTCGTTTTAGAAGCTGAATGCGTGGAGATCATCTGAATTCCAAAAATAAAAGGTGCTGCTTCTAGAAATGTGTTACAAAGTTGTGGTTTCAAACCAAATTTGACTCAACATCAGACCACATCCAAAATGCTACAAAGTTTCATGAAATTGCTTTTATTTGGACGAGTTGACCAAACTCATCACTGAGATTGAAAACTGCAAACACAAAATAATATTCTGGCAAACTCTGAAAAGCGCTATACAAGTGCAGGTCATTTAGCATTTTAAAAGTGGTTAGTCAGAAAACATATTTCAAAGAGATTTGAGATTACCTCTAATGTTCCAACGTATGTTTTAGGTTTGTTTGAAAAAAGCCAGAAAACCCAAAGGTACTCAGAACTCTTCCATGACCTTTTCTGGTTGAGACCCACAACCTCAGACTTGAGGATGCTGATCCTCATCATACCCACTTCACACCTCACTTCACACTTCATCAGCAAGAGGTGATGATCGGATGTTTTAATTCATCTATATATTTGGCCTTTAATTCTTTATGTTGGTGGCTAATGTGGAGAGCTTTAAATGGGTTAATCTTATTAAGAATGAAAGAAGCTGTGGTGGTAACAACACTGTCAGGACTATGGGTTTGAAGACCCTTGAACTGATTTAACAAGACAGTTTTTTGTTTTTACAATCATTTATCATTATCGTCATCTGTAGGTCAGTTGGGGGTAAATATGTGGAAAAAAGAAACACAAACGTATTAATTGTTTGTCAGACAACCCTTGAAAATGCTTGCCTCATTTTAAAAAGCTTTCCATCTATTTCTTTTATCAGATTCAGAACTCAAATAGCTTCTCTCAGCATAAGAGCTGTCCTTGAGACATACAAAACATTTAGTCATGGATTTCATTTCTGTCTTTGCCATGCACAATTTTAAAATCACAACATGACACTATGACTACTTGATGTGGCTATATTTTGAATTTCCTCCTCATTCTTCATTGTGTTCTGCAGGAGCTGCAAATCACTCATTTTAATCAGTCCTGCATTGTTCAAGCAGGAAAACATCTAGAAACGGCATCAATCTGGCACTCGAGATGCTAGCTAACCCCCCTGCTAATGCCACAGCAGGCTAAAACAACAAGATTTTTTGGTTCCACTGCGTCCTGCGTGATTTGGAATCGTAGGATGGCCAAGGAAGGTCCCGCCTTTCTCGCCTCTGATTGGCTGGAAGGGCTCTCCTACGATTGGCTATTTCATGTAACAGCAAACCGTCTTCCCTCGCTGCAGGGTTTTTGTGTCTGCAGACAGATCTTGAGGAGTTTTGTGACGAACATGTGAACTTAGCTCTATAATAACCATTCTGTCATGTTTTACAACAAACCAGCTTCAGTTTCTTTTATAGAAGAACCTGAAAAACGTCAAATGTGAACTTGTAATAAATCTTGTTGCATTTATCACATTGTTGGATTGACTTTATGTCTGTTGTCTCTCAACCATGGGGTTATCTTATGTCTTCACTTACAAAGTTTAAGGCTGTTTTCAAGTTAGAACACATCTCATCATCTGTTTAAATGTGTATCATTTAATCCTA
Source organism: Aphyosemion australe (assembly GCA_006937985.1). Classification (NCBI taxonomy): domain Eukaryota; kingdom Metazoa; phylum Chordata; class Actinopteri; order Cyprinodontiformes; family Nothobranchiidae; genus Aphyosemion; species Aphyosemion australe. The sequence goes on from SSNS01000091.1 coordinate 1,232,432, forward strand.
TTGTTCACCAGTTTTCATTATTCTAGCAGAGAAACAGACCTGCTGCACACAGCTGGGCAGTTTTATTATATTTCATACCCAGGAAAGGCACACGTATGTTTAGCCTATGTACTCTGCTTTAATAAGATAACAACGCTTGAGAGCCAACAGATATAAAGTAAATCCAACAGTGCGATAAATGCAACAAGATATATTATAAGTTCAGTTTTTAAGTATTTCAGAACAAAATGGTTATTATATCGCTAAATTTGCATTTTCTTTACAAAACTGTGTGGGCGTTGTACCGGTCTGTCGTGGTGAAGAGAGAGCTGAGCCGGAAGGCAAAGCTCTCGATTTACCGGTCGATCTACGTTCCTACCCTCACCTATGGTCACGAGCTTTGGGTAGTGACCGAAAGAATGAGATCGCTGATACAAGCGGCCAAAATTAGTTTTCTCCAAAGGGTGTCTGGGCTCTCCCTTAGAGATAGGCATCATTTTAACCGGGGACGCCGCGGACATGTCCCCGGCAAAATTTGTGATTGGCTGCTGTGTGCAGATTTCAGCACTTTTATGCATCTACAGGTGAAACACGACAAATTAGAATATCATGCAAAAGTTAATTGTTGGTTATTCAACTTAAAAGGTGAAACTAATGAGACAGACTCATTCCAGACAAATCCAGATACTTCAGCCTTTATTTGTTCTAATTGTGATGATTCTGGCTACAGCTGATGAAAACCCCACATTCAGAATCTCAGACAATCAGAATATTGTGAAACGGTTTAATATTCTAGACTCAAAGTGTCACACTCTAATCAACTGATGAATCCAGAACACCTGCAAAGGGTTCCTGAGCCTTTAGATGGTTTCTCAGTCTGAGCTGGATTACTGACATAAGTGGACTTTTACATCAGATTATCATTTTTGAGTTTCACCTGTAGAAGAAGAAACGATCTTTTATATAGCGCCTCTCGAGATAAAAACGACGAGGCGCTTCACAAAAAACAAAAAGTAAAATTAAAATTTAAAAATGATTAAAAATATCAAAAAAGGGAAAAGTAAAATTAAGAATTGTGATTAAAAAAGGATGTGAGAAAAAGGCAAAAGGAAAACGAATAAGAAACGGGTGATCAGTGGATCATGGGTAAGGCAGAAATGGTAGACAGAGCAGAATGAAGAGAAGGTAGCAAAGAAGAATCAACCACATTAGAACTGGCTCTATACTTAGATTCTTCAGAGCTTAACTAGATTATATTAGACTAATAGCAGAGTCCTTAAAGAACAGTTTGTGATTGGTGAAACTTTTATTTGATATGTGACAGTTTAAAAAACAGATTTCAGAGCTTTCTTGCATCTGACCCACCTTAGGTCTGGTCCAGTGTAAAAACTACAACACCTAGACTCTTCAAACCTGGATTAAATTATTCTACATTAACAGCAGAATCCATAAATTCCAGGTGGTAATTTGTGAGACCTTTAGTTCAAAGAAGGCCACTTTCTTATTTTTTTATTATGAGTTTGAATTATCATATTAGTAACATATTTTTCAGCTCTATAGGTTGATGTTTATAAACAGCACATTTATTTCAAGAGTTCTGATTGGTCACCCATGAAATAAAACATTTTACATTTTAAAATTACAAGTACATTAAAGATACTGGGAGTGGAAAAATGAGTGGGAACTGACCTTTCTGAGTTGGAAACTTACAAAGGGAACCAACTTCAGCTTCATATAAAAAAGCAACAAAATAATTTAGCCAAATGAACGAGAAAAAGAATCAAATTTAAAAAATGCATTCCAAATAAGCTCAGGGTAATAATTAAAACAATTTCAGGATAATGCACACTGGTAATACAGGAATAATGATTGTCCCCACCAATCTTTAAACCCGACTCAAGTGTAAGGTTATTGTCCAGCAATTCTAAAAACAAACCGACGCCCTTGCCCTTAGAGCAGTGGTTCTCAATTAGAGGGGCGCGCAGTCCCACAGTGGGGGACACTTGTAACAGCAGCACCAACACTCAGAGGATAATTAGAAGAAAAAGAAAAACAAGGATACATGGCTATACACTGTCTTTTTGACCCACACCCATCTGGCAGGAGGTTCAGATCCATTCGGACCAGAACCTCTCACAAGAACAATTTCTTCCCCTCTGCTGTTGGACTCTTGAATGTCAATCCTAGGGCTGCCCACTCCAGTCGCTTGGTCCCAGTCACATGACCCGGTGTTGTGTTTGTACCTGAAGCTGATCCACTCTGATTAGTACCTGCACTGTGTATATAGTAGCTGCTTCTTTAATTATTGCCACCCTTTTTATATTAATTATTTTATCATGAGTATATTATTACTTCTTATATTTGCTTGTCTCGTATTTTTTATCTTTCTTTTTGCACCAAGTACCGCAGCAATTTCCTAATGTTGTGATTTCTCACACATCTGGAAATAAAACCCTTCTGATTCTGATACACATAGGCAGTAATCTAGTATTGTAATCTTCGATCACTAAAAACCACAAATAAAAAATGAGAAAAAAAACTTGGGTTCCAACACTAAGCAACATACAGGATAATACCAGTACAGCTTAAACTGAAGAGTTACTCTTACTGCAGAGGGGATGAAAGATCTACGGTAGCGTTCAGTGAACATGTTTGTCACATAATGTATTAAATCACACAATTACCACCTTTAAATGGGTCAAATAGACCAACAGTAGCTACAAACAATAAGTTACAATGTAGGGCATCTGACCAAAGTAAATAATGGAAACAATCAGAGGCAAAATTTGAGTTTTAATTAATTATTTTGAACCATATGCACATAATTGGGGTTTCTGAAGAATAAAAGCTGCCAGGTTATGAAAACTGTTTGAAGGTCTGAACAGAGGCGGAGCTCAGGGGACAAAAAAAAATTCAATTCAATTCAGTTTATTTATATAGCGCCAAATCACCAAAACACTTTGATCAAATTAAATAATCACCAAAGCGGTCGGTTCTTTATAATGAAACCTTGAACTTGCACTTGCAGCTTTGGCCAAATCCAGCAGCTGCTGAAAGAGATTTATTTATTAATAATAATAATAATAATAATAATAATAATAATAATATGTCAGTGAACTCTTCAATTGCACAGTTGGTTAATTGTAAATATATATATATATATATATATATATATATATATATATATATATATATATATATATATATATATATATATATATATATATATATACACACACACACATACATGGGGGAGGGGGGTTTCCAAATCCCTAAATACTAACAGAAAATGCACCCTAGTGGCTGGCTTCAAAACATTTTAAGCCCCGCCTACTCCAGTTTAATGATGAATAAAAACACAAAAATTCTCTTCAGAATATTTATTCCAAGGGTTGACTGAAGTCTTTGGTGGTAAAAAGCTCTGCTAACGTTTTTTCCTTGAAAGGGCATGTGAAGTGAAAGGCAGTAACAAACATGATAGAATACATAGACCCAATTTATGACGAGGAAAACATGAATTACGAAAATAAACAAGGATTTACAGGCAAGCTAGAGGATTCCAGCTGCAGTTTCCGAGACCGAGAAACAAGATCTGACTCCAGGGCAACTCTGGTCAATGAAATCGTCATGGATTTAGACGCAATTCTGAAAGAACTGGAGAGTAAAAACGCCACAATTGTTTATTTGGCGAACAAACTGAGGGAACAGGAGGAAATAAATACGAAATTAACAGAGACTTTATTGAAAAAAGACACAAGAACTGTTTCTATTCAGACTGAGACAAGGACAGAAGATGTCTCCATTCAGACAGAAATGTGTTCATTAGAAAGTGTCGTCTTGGTACCTGAAACTCCCTCAGTCTCTGAAACTGCCCAAACAGGGATTGTTGACGCAGAAAATGCATCAGAGACTCCAATAGATGATGAAATACCAGACATTTTATTCAATTACAAAGAAAAGGATTTTGTTTTTTCAGTGAACTATGATTTGGAAGATATTCCTATGCTTGACTTTCTAATGGCACTCGAGGAACCAGAGACAGTCGACGTTTTTTCAGAGACTGAGACAGATGAGGAAATCCTGCAAAGTGTGAACGATTCTGCAGTAAATAATGGTTTTGAATCTGCAGACTTTACTTTAGACGAGACAGAAACGCCTGAAACTCGTGCAGTCGAGGAACCAGAGGGAATATTCGTTCTTCCTAAAAAGAGTTCTCTCAGAAAGAAGAATCGTGACAAACAAGTTCACTTTGCTGATTCTCCAACGGCAGCTGAGGACGACCAGATCAAACACTCGTTTCCTGAATTTGTAAACGAGATTCATACAGAAAACAGGTTCAGTCTTCTGTTAACAGACCTGTCGTTTGAAATTCTGGAGGAAAATGTTGGCATCCAAAAAAAATCCCGTAGAAGAAGAAAACGACGTGACGCTGACAAGGAATCCATCCCAGAGTCACCCCAGGAATTCAATTCTGACTCAAACAGTTCCTCATCACAAACTGCGTCAACGCCAGAATTGTTGCAACTGGTGATAATTCAAGAGGAAAATAGTCTTTTTACGCCACAGACTGGAAAAGATGATGATGTTGATTGTCAGCTCCCTCTTGTGGATACACAACTCTATTGGTCAACACTTTTGGCTCATGTAAATAATTCATTTTGCTGTAGAGGCCAGGGGAGGGACTTAAGGGAAATATCTATTATGAAAGGTTTCCTACGTTTTATCAAAGAACAGGATCAGGGTCAAATTTAAGCATTTTTAAATTACTTCAAAAATTTTAAACCATGTACCCTTTAAAGGTTGAATATGGAACACGAACACCAAAGCGACATCTAGTGTGTGGAGGTTGTAGCTGCAACAACAGCTTACCTATCATGAGAAAATTCGCCATTTCCGCGTGCGTTTTGATGCTGTGAAATGTTTTATTGGGTCCATCTGTTGTAGGCTTCACCTAAACTCACTTTTATGGTCGCTCCTCTTCTGAGAAGAATAATGACTTCTTCTGGGCTCAGAAGCAGCTGCTTGACTTGCAGAGTCCACCATTTTCCACAGTGCCAGCCTCACTGTGCCGAGCGGACTGTTTACCGTATTTGGAAACCTGCAATGGTGCCCTCTATTGGCTGGTAGATGTAAACATAAACCCAGTGTTTTGCCCATCAAAATAAATATTTGATTATTTTTTGATTAAAATATAGCTTTAAAAGGAAATACTTCTGCTCACCTCGAAATGCCATGTGGAAGTATTGTTTAAAAAAATACAGCTTGTTCCATATTCAGCCTTTAAGGAAAAAGTATCTCCAACCCTGTGCTAGCAAGATGTGCCTAATGACATAGATGGTGAGTGTAACACTTTAGTCATGTCTGTAAATATGAAACAAGCTGAATAAACGACTTTTAGCTCCTATCTTAACATTTACTTTCAAACCGAAGCTGCTCTGTCCAGCACCTTCAGTGGTCGTTAATTAAAACATCATTACAGCATGTTATGTCTCATTTAATGAGATTACAGAGCAACAAATCCATAGATGGATAAAACATAAAATTGCCTTACAGTGGCTGACATATTTTGCTGACACACCCGGGCTTGTAGTTTAAAGTTAATAGGTTCTAGTAGCTTTAAATTTACCAGACTGATGAGAGAGTGATGTCGTATTGATCTCCCCACCTTCCTCACTCTAACTCAGATTTACAACTGTTCCTATAACAGGGTTTTAACCATAGAGGGGGGAAAACTAGAAAAGCCCTGAGAAATTATTTAAGGTCTTGTCAAATCAGTTTTTTAAAACAAATTTAGGAGTATACTGGAGCTTTACAACAGCTAATACAATGTGAGATATAAGGCTGCAGTCGGATTTCAGACTTTTTGCTCTAAGGATGGGATGTTGTGAAAAAAAAAGGGGATTATTTGGTGATACAAATGTGGACCAAAAGATGGCAAATGGTGCAACATTTGCCAAAAAGGATGTTGGTGACTCTGATATGTGATCTCTTTCATTTTTGTGAGGGGAATCGTTGCAAAGAAAAATCATTGCAGACACCAAAAGTTTAAAAGCACAGTTGTTTGTTTGAAACTTCTGAATGTGTTTCTCTGAAACTCTGAACACGCAGACCCACATACGCTGCTGCGGTGCCATGCTAAATGTCATTTTCTGGTCAGATTTTGGTCTCGTGGAAACGTACAGAGCCAAAAGCTTTCCTTTTGCCTTCACACAGACAGAATAATTCCACGTGGGAATACGGTGTCCTCCCCCTCTGTCGACTCCATCGCAGAGCCGTCCCAGAGGAGAAACTTCAACGGAAAAACAAGCCGATTAGCGAAGAAGCAACCTGCAACACAAAATGACTCACCGTGCAGTTTACCTCTAGACACGAGCTTTTACAGCAGCTGTTACTCTCCACACTCTACAACACACGCGTTCGCTCACTTTGTCACACAACTTGACATTTCCTAGCAAGTACCGGTGTTTCTCATAATTGGGCGTCTCCACAGCAGCTACGTTCTCACGGCACTGCCAGAAAAAGATGAAGAACGATTTAATTGCTTTGTGACTTTTATGCAAAGCTTGCATGGGTATTCTTATGATTTAACTCCCTGGCTTGACATATGGATCGCCGCAGCAGCTGTGTATGTGTGTTCAGTATTAAGTGTTGACATGTCTCACAACACAAACAGCAGCTCCCAGCATGCACATCTCAAATAAGAGGTGCTGATTTCCAGATAAAACCCGATCCTGATTCTGATCTCTGTTCGGGCAAATCACTGCTGACATGTTTTTGATCCGTCTTCTTACGATAGACGGATAAGAAAACCGTGAAAGTGTAAAACTTCTGCAGAAGCCCTCCCCTCTAGGATCACATCCAGGGTGTCTGCAGAAATCTTGCAGATCTGACAGGTGATAATTCACAAAGGGAGCTTCAAGGTGGAGGACAGAGTACAGCAGTCGCTATTTATTACATCTGAATATGAGTGCAGATCTTTTTATCACTGAGGATGTTGGCTTCAGCGCCATCTTGGTACATCATCCCCGCTTGACGTCTTGAACTCTCTCCAAACATGTCATGGAAAAGTGTCTTCAGATGCCCTTGAACAGCGGATAAATGACTGCTTTAAAAGCTCAACAATATAAATGACTAATGCCACCCAAATGTCCGCCCACCCCCTGCAGTGATTCATGACCTGCTGCTATATTTAGCTGTGACTGGCATTAAATTCATAAATAGCAGAGCTAATGCGGTACAGCTCAGTGTGAAATCATGCGTGCACACACCTGCTTGTTGTGCAGACGAGGAGCTCTCCTCGGTATATAATGGGTGTGAAAGCTCCTCAAGTCAGCTGCGCGTTTCCGAGGTCTGCTGTCGACTTTTATAACACACACTCCGCTAGAAATCTGTGTTGTACAAATGAACATTTGCATACAGAAATTGTTCAGGTTGATATTTTCCAGTCATTAGGGCAACAGCCATGAGACAAGAACACAAACTGACAGTGCTACAAATATTATGTCAGTTGTAGTCTATTCAATGTTCTTATTTGCAATAACATATATATATATATAAGTCTGGTTGAAATTTGAATATACGTTTAGAAAAAACCTCACTAACCCACAAAAATCAAGCTGCTGCCACATTTTCTGCTGCTATTTTAAAATAAAATGCAACTTTAAGGTCAACTCAATTAGCCCACATTCTTTTCCCAAATTGAAAAGCTATTTGCCTTTGCTTTTCAATACTATAAAACCAGTCAGCTGTGGAGAATTCATAATGTGTTCATGGGTGCCAAAGCTTAGATATTTCTTAATTATAACATAATTGATGGCTAATGTTTCGTGGCAGACAGAAGAGCTGCTGTTAGTGGTGCATGGGTCTGAGCAGCAGAGGTAAAACCCCACTATGGTTGAGCAGCTAAAGTTATTATTTCATTAGACCTCAGGACACATGCGGGGCGGCCTGATTCTGGTGCTCAGTTATCAGCCTGGAAAATCACACAGAAATTATGTTTACATGGTAATCTGCATTCAAAGTGCACGGGTCATGATCGAGAGAATTAATCTAATTACCATTATCATTATTTTATTATCTGATAAATTGGCTGTCTTGACAAGAGCTCCCCGAGGACAGACAGGTGGAAATGTTGCAGTGAGATAGAGGTTCTGCTGGAATGATCAAATTAAAAAGTTGAACAAGGACGAAGTAACAGGATTTTTGTAGACGGAGATGACAATGCAGTCATATCATCGCTCCTGTGAATTTTAAGTGACTTGATTAAATAAAAAAAAATATTAAGAAGAGAAACACAAAATGCATTGGAAGCATTTCGGAATACATTTTTAAAGCTCTCATTCACTTGTTTTTACAATAAATTTGTTGTAGTTTGTAGTATAAATCAGCACCTTGTGAGTCGATGTCGATGGTAAAATAAGTTCTTGTGCTGCTGTTACAGGAAGTAGAAGTTAGCTGGAAGAGTGGGGGGCAGAAACAGCAGGATTTGGATTCTTATTCGTGATATTTGGACATATCTCCTCTGATTGGCTAACAGCAACAGGCCTCTACCACTGACTCAGTTTTCTCTGCAACGTTGATGTTTTATCTCCACAAATAACACAAGCCTGACGGAGTTCTGCTGGTTTGCAGAGTTGCTAATGCTAATGGCTAGCTTCTACTAGCTGAGACTCACTCTGCTCCCTCCTGGATGCTAAATCAACAGAAGCAGAAGATGAAGCCAAGCGAGCCAAGATGGCTGCATCCATCAATGCTAGTTTGCAGTATGACGTATATCTGTCAGACTTCTTCTGACCTGAGTGTTTCCCCGTATATTTTCTTTTGGTGGCTAATGCAGGAAATGGGAGTAAATGTCATGTCCTGTGTCCTTGTCTCCCCAGTCTACTCCATATCCCAGCTCCCTTGTCTCTGGTCCCCCTCTGACATATCATTCAGGTTTCTCAGTTCATCTCTCTCCTGTGTCTGTCCCATTCCATGTGTTCTCACTCCTCCTAGTTGTCCTTGTATTTCCTGTGTGTGTGTGTGTGTGTTGCCATCATCCCTCTGTTGCCCTCATCCTTGTGTTTGCGTGTCTCCCTGTTGCTCCTGCATTTTTAGTTCCTGCTCCTGATGTTTTTGTTCCTGCTCCAGACCACGGCTTAAATAAACATTCTTATTTTGAACCCTACCTGACTGCCTGCTGGATTTTCATGCATCTTGGGTCCTGCTACAACCACCATTCCCTGACAGTAAAAGACATGAAATTCAGAGTGACCGATTGAATTTCAAAAATAACAAGTAAAAGATGCTTTCTCTTTTAAGCCTGGATTTAGTTTTTTTTTTTTTTTACAAACTCATGTAAATCAGAAGATGTTGGTCCTTGGGTCTTGTTGAAGAACAAAAGAAGCAATAACAGCAAATTAAGTCAGGTAGTGTGATCACAGAGCTTACTAATGAAATCATAAAACAGCTGAAAAGACTGAATTCCTCTCTTGTAAACAAATGAACAGAAGCTTATTACTTTGTCTTCAGGCTTTTTATAGATGGTGTGTTTTGACATTTCTTGTCAAAGATATGAAACTGTTTTGTCACATTTATAAAATCTTTATTGTCTATTTTTTTCCAACACAGCAGCGATATTAATGTTCAAAGGTAATAAAACGGTAATGAGAAACATTTGCATGAAGTTTTATATCACTGTCTTTTTATGTTTACACAAGAAAGATTAACATGACAAAGAAGTTGAGAGTTTAATAATTCAAGCATCATTTTCCAAATAAGGAGATTAACAATAAATGTAACAAAATGTCATTTTGTCAACATTATTGTCATCTAAGCTTCACTTGAATTATTCTATAGTTAACACACAACAAAACTGACATAAAGAATGAATAACAAAAGCAGTTTTAGTTTTGGATTTTGTTACACACCAGATCCTAAACAGCCACTTTGAATTTTATCACTCCATTCAATGGCAGTTATCAGCCCCATTGAATGAGTCCAGACTGAACCCAAAAGGCTGTATAAATCTAACAATCGTCTCTTATTTGGGTCAATTACATAAACTATATAATCCATTACTTTGTTTTTTTTTTTAACACAGCATAGTAAAAAGATGGTTGTTTACCTTGCAGCTGACATGTTTCGGCTAACTCTAGCCTTCATCAGAGTTTGCCGGTGTTGGTGGCGTCACTTCCGTTTATCCGCGGGCAGCAGAGGGCGGTGTTGTCCTCTACTGCCCACGTCCTTGCCTATGACACTGTCCCATGCATGATCCAATGAGTAAACTCCATCATCTCTGTTCATGGTTTTATGTCCACGTCTTCTTATTTCTATCGCTTCTTTGATCAATCTTTTGTATTTTTGTTGTTCTGTGTTTATGATTCTTGTTCTGTCCCAGTCCATTATATGGTTTTCTCTTGTGCAGTGGTCTGTTTCTTTATTGTACTCTCTGCTTCTTGTTTTGCTGCTCTTGTGTGTCTTCGACTTGTTTCCCTCTCACACTCCCTTTGACTGATTATTGCAGAGTTTGCATGGTATTTCATATATGACTCCACATTTTTTAATCTGCTGATATCTTGTCTTTTGGGTGTACCAAACTTTTTCTGACTCTCATATATGGTTTTGTTGGTGTGTTGATATTATGTTTTTTCATCATTGTTATTATTCTTTCCATTATGCCTTTGATATGGAAGGGTTATTACTGGTTTTGGTTCTAATTTTTCTGTATTCCTGGTTCTCCTTATTGGTTCGTTTTTCTTTTCTTTTCCTGGTGACGCCACCAACACCAGCAAACTCTGATGAAGGCTAGAGTCTGAAGCCGAAAACATGTCAGCTGCAAGGTAAACAACCATCTTTTTACTACGCTGTGTTAAAAAAACAAAGTAATGGATTACGAAGTTACCCACAGAACGAATAAACAAGAGGACATAAACTATATGAACACGTTTTAAACCAATAAATAGTTCCCGAGCGCAGCCACTGCTGCAGCTCACACAGGAATGGGTCAAACGCGTAGATGTAATTTCACCAGCATGTGATGATGACTAATGGGACTTTAGGCAGAAATCATGACTTTAGAGTTGCATGTTACCTCAACATAACAAGAAGTTTGTTAATATTCCAACAATTTGAATATTTATCTTTCAAACTAAACTATTAAAAATATTTGCTAATAATTTTTCCTCCTGTTACAGAAGATGGTGTACCGGGTTGAAGGAGCTGATAATAACATTTCCTGCCTGTTTGCTTGCTGGACCACTGTGTGACATGACATTAACAGTAGATGTTTACAGGTCATTTTGCTGTGATGGGAACATTTACAGGAAACTTCTTAGAGAGTAATAAGCTTCCCATAAAAGAGAAAATTACATGTGGAACAAGAACGTCTGCAGAAGCAGCGTTTCAGTTTTATGGAGTCATATGAACCCTCTGATAGCTACACAATTAACTCTGAGCTTGTTGCTGCTCTTGCTTTTAAATGCACTCTTTATTTATTTATTATTTTTTCATTTTGTTTTTGTGCATGCTGGTGTTCAGCCTGCAGTCTGGGGCTTGTTAATGGTTTCCAGGACGAATGTGTAAAATAGGCGCTGACCCGAAGGCCTCGCTTTAGCTATTGCACAGCAGCTTGACATAATTAGCAGTTAGTCTCACCTCAGCAGACTCTTTCATTCACTCGGCTCTACTGTATCTTGAACCCAGGACGGTGTGACCTGTGGCACCTGGCAGCAAGCTGCTGACTGACAAGCATGATTCACAGCTGTCCATTATAATTAGCTTCGCTCTGGCCAGTGCAAAACAATACAAATACAGAGGATTCAGGGTTCGAGTCACCAGCAGTGATTGTGAAACTAAGATGTATAAATGAAGAAGACCGTGTGGCATTTTGCCCCGTCGTCCCGTACAGAGTCTAGACAGCTTTCCCAGATGTTTTCCTGAGAAGCACAAAGAAACACCGCTGCAAGCAAGATGCACCGTGCTGGCAAGACTTCAAAACAACAACCGGCATGAAGATGATTATATTTATTTATTTGTCTCACAGCTTCATGCTCAGGCATTTGTTTGACACATCACTAAGTGAATCAGACCTCCCACATGAATACAGCAAGCTCTCACCACAAACAGCAGAGCCAGATCAGCCTCAGTTCAGCCTGTAGCGACTTCGTCCTTCTCACTGATCTCCTGTGCTGCTCTTAAAATATTCATCACACTTCTTTGTCCTCACTTATAGAATTTGCACTTGATAATATGAAACCGTCTCATGGAAACAGCTTATTTACTGGAACCTGACTTGTGGGTACAGAATCTTCTTTTTTGTGTGCAAAAAGGCAAAAGAGCAGCCAGGAACACTTTGTGAGGCTTCAGAAAGAGAATAATCAGACTGAGTTCTACATAATGACTTGCTCAGTGGATGCTAATGCAAGTGGAAATCCAAAACAATGCAGCCTAATGAATGAGGCATATGCCACAAAAATTGAAAAGTGTCATCTCGTTCAGTGTTCTTCATTTTTGTTTATTGATTCTATGCTGAATATATATTAGACCATATCTTGTGTCTACATGTTGTGCATGGAAATGTTCATTTGTTTCTATACAATATAGTCATAATTTAGCATACCTACAATACAGAGAAAAATATATTGTTTACTATTAACAAGACGCCCTCTTGTTCCTTTTGTATTCACAGAGAAGTGATTAAAAAATGACGTCACACCCATGATAAACAATATTAAAACAGAAAGAGTGAATTAAATGTTTCTCCTCCCCCTGAAGCTCGTCTGGGCTCGGTTCTGACACCTGGATATTCTGACAAATGACTTCTGCAATTACTTCTACTGGGACAAAACACCTCCATAGAAAACATACATCCCATCTATAAAGACGAGCGTGATGGCCAGCACAGGATATGTGTGACACAGATTCCTTTATGACAGATTCAGTGGTTACAGTGGTGTCAGCAGATGGCAAAAAGAAACAAAAGGCAGGTGGTTCTACCACTGGACTACCAGAGCCAACACAATAGCACAGTCGCCCAAAAGGCTGTTGTAGGTGCGTTTTGTCGGAGTTTTGCTGAAACGAACTGTTACATTTCCGGGTGTAAATCCAGCCTGACGAAAATAACTGGTATTTGAGATAAATGATATCTCAATAGTGCCAACGGTAGCAAAGTCAGCAAAAGGTATTTTTGGTCATGTAGCAAATTATATTCATCTTGCTTAATTTAAACATAGAACATAGTATTAACTATTGTAAATTAGTAACAGCCGTAATTCACATATGGTCTGACAACAGACGCTGCCCCTTTCTGCGTGCTGCAACCAGGTCCTTCTCCTCGGCAAGGGGGGGGTGGGAATGTCTAAAATGGCGGACTTGACAAGTCAAGCAGCTGATTCTGAGCCCAGAAGATGTTCTAACAGTAATTACTGTTGTAAAATAAACTTGTAAATAAAAATTAGTCTTTACCCTGTACGATTCATCACTGGACATGGTGCTGGCTAGTCACTTCACGTATCAGCAGTCAACCAAAATCCCAACGGCTGGAAAATTTGTTGTTGCAGCTGCAACCTCTGTCCACTGGGTGTTGCTATGATGTCTGTGTTCCATATTCAACCTTTAATAGGTTTCAGTAGTAATAATTGTTATTATTCTTTATACGTAATTTTTTTTACTGTATTTTGTCTGCTATATGTTATTCTCTGCTTATCATTGTTATATTTTGTTTTTTAAAGCACATAAATACATCAAATAAAAGCCTTACGCTTATAAATATTAAGAGCAGCATGGATACAAAGACTAAAGACTCTTTGGGTTTTCTCCTTGGATCTGTTCCATCTTTGACCCGACATTTGATAAGCAATAGAAAATAGATAGACTCGTGTTCTCCACCAAATCTGGGCACGACAAGTTGCCTACTGTATGAACATTTGGTTGCAAATGAGGACAAAATAGCTGAAAGCTTTGTGGGTGTCCCTTATGAAAGCTGAACTAACTACAAAGCCATTTCTCCATCTGCACCGGGTCTAAACGTTTGTTTTGAAAGTCTTTTCTTTCACGTTGTTAAAAATAACTCCACACTGCTGCACGATATGATGTCACTTCCATTCTCCTCTAACCTTCCTGACAGCGTGGTTTCATAATGTGAGAGGAAGGAGGAGGAAAAAAAAGTAGAACTGAGCCTATAATAAAAATCCCATATGGATGTGCACAGGGTAGTTACCTCTGCTGTCAAGATAGGTGTAATCAAGGTATTCATAAACTCACAATAAAACCACAATAGAAGCAGCCACCTGTAGCAGTAGAAATGGAAGGAGTTCAGCTCTTTAATTTCCGAGGACAAAGCAGCGTTTATGCCTTGTTCCACAGAGGGGGAATCTGACTTAAGCAATAAGACACTGCCTGAATTGAATTTAAGATATTGGAGTTCAAATTAAGTCACTCTAACCTGAACTAATGTAAAATCTCATGCTTTTTGTCTCCCATTATGTACAGCACAAATGCAGTCAGTCAAACTATCAAAATATTAATATGCACAGCAGACAATTTTGAATCCTTTCCACTTTTTAAATTATTTTATTTGAGACGAGCGGCGGGAAGTTTTGATTACAGGGTTGGTTTTGTTTTGACGAGGCGTTGTGAGGGGAGGAAATGGGAGGAAGAATGCCTGGATTTGGTGACAGCTCTGGCTTTTGATCAGAGGATCTCGAGAGTGGCACGTCGTGGCCGGCAGATGATGTGTGACTGGAGTGACAGGAAGACTTCCATGCATGCAGAAACAGCAGGCAAAAAGGCATTGTCACATCTGTTACCCACAGCCCTCCACGTCAGCTTGTGCTCCAGCTGTACACTGGTGCATGAACACGATGTAAACTTGTCGTACATTTTACCTGTAAACCAGATAGAATTATGGCAAATTCTGTAAGATTTTAAATAATCCTAAAGAAGCAATATGTAAGAATTCTGCTGTGAAATAATCATAAAAAAGTCTCAATCACATTGGAAGGAAGAATTGAAACATATTTCATTCTCAGCAGGCTGGGGGTTGTCAGTTTTTCTACTTTTGAAGAAAATGAAAGAGGGGCGTAGTTACTGTTTACACTGTTTGTGGATCTGCAGCGTGCCAGCATTTGTAATTTAACACCGGCAGGCAAAATGCTCCGGAGCTGTTTAACCTTCCTGTCGTATTTGAGTCAAATCAGACCGATTTACAACTTAAAACACTCATAAAAATTGTGTTTTACATTTGATTGCCTCAAGGCCTTATGATATCCTCCACAATATGCACTTGAACATATAAAAATGATGATCACCTTTTTCATTGAATTTTGAGTGTTTTAACCAACCTTGTTACACCTGTGGTGTTCCCGGTCCAAAGTGACCGCCATAGGAAATGAAGGGGTATCCAGACTATATGCATCCATCAGACAGAAAACATCCCCATACACACCACCCCAACTCATTCACTCGCTTGCTCGCTCACTCACTCATTTCAGACTGAACAATGTATTTTCTGGGTACACATCTTTTTCCCGCGTCCTCCCGCCTGAACAAACGTCCTGATGAAACGATGCATCATGTCTTCACACAGACCACACGTGTGTGTTATGTGAACCCATCTCTTTCCCACGCTTTTGTGCCGATTCCCCACGTGAACCACACCTTCCAGACTAATCAATGAATCATCTTCACACAGACCCCATGTATATAGCTGGATGTTTGCCTTGCACTTCTTTTACTCGGAGCACAATGAGTAGGCAACTGACCAAGCAGTTATCTGTTGAAGAGGTTCTGGTCCAGGTTTTGGAACATGATGAAGAACCAGAGATAGCGGAGGATGTCTCTGAAGTGGAAGACAACACAGATTTTGATCCATACTTTGAGGAGACTGACCAGTCAACAGATAGGGAGAGGCACCTGAGGAGACATTTCAGTCAAAGAGTGGACACTTACTCTGGCCTTCCTCCACCCAGGACAGACAAAATAGAGCAAGAGTGGAAAAGATCAAAAAGATGACGCCAGGGCCAACGCGGTATGCGACATCTCGTGTGGATGACATCAAGTCCAGCTTCCAACTCTTTTTACCAGAGTTTGGTTAGGAGTGTGCAAGCCCCAGCCGCTGCCCTGGTGTCCCTCCCCCAACAAGGACATGCGCTCTGTGCCCCTGGAGACAACAAAAAAAGCCTGAGATGCTACAAATGTGATGCCAGAGGGGGCGGGGGAGCGTGCCAGGAACCAGGCTTCCGCATTGCAGAAGCAAAACTACAGAACCCAAAGTGCAACACAAAAAAACCACCAAAAAAAACACAAAAACTGAAACGCAGCAAAATTTTAGTTCAGGCCTTTGCCGGTCAGCATAACCCCCAGCTTTCACTGTTGTGAAAGTCAGGGAGGGGAATAGGCCCCCTCCCCGACCCCTTCCAGGGTAGGTTGCACTGATCCAGTGTGAATGGCTCTGGTGGTGTAGTGGAAGTGTTGATGGTTGGGAAGTTACCAGTGGTGAGGCAGCAGGTTCAAATCCCACTACTTCCAGGGCCTGGATCAGTGCCTGGACACATGGCCACATCCACCAACTGAAACCAATAAAACAAAAACTACTCACCTGATTGATAGCTAAATAACTAAATAAATAAATGTGTATCGAATCTGAAAGAGCATACTCAACACTTATGCAAGATTATAGAACTTAACTGTAAATATTCATATATTTTGAGAACTGTTTGCATGCAATTGGGATTCCATTTGCATCACAGTGCAGAAAATGCATAAAAAACAATAAACCAATATTTAAAATTCAATAAAATCTAAATAAAATATAACTATTATAATCAAACCTACAAATGATCTCTTTGTTTGCTTTAAACGTTAAAACTCAGTGATATTTTTGTGCTTATAAATAATGGCAATTGCTTTAATAGCATTGCTACTTGTATTAAAAACTATAATTAAGCAAAAGTAATCCTAATTTGGGGGCAGGGATTTTATGTGACAGAATAATTGTGGAAAAAAATGATGTTTCAGTTCTGGGAGCCAAGTTATGGAACAGTGTGGAGTTAAAAGCTTGTGTAAAGAAGAGAGGACTTCCTCAACACATGCTGCAGGGAGACTGTTGATGTTAAAGTTATGCTAAATGTCATCTGGATCGGCTAAGTTTGTGATGTTTTTTTGTTTTTTTATTTAAATAATTAAGGTGCAGGTCCCTTTAAAAAAGAAAAGCCGTGACTCATGCCTGATCCTGCTTATTTGAAGATTTTCTTCTTTGTGTTTCCAGACTATTTTTCCATTCTGCTTTTTCTCTTTTTGACCCAAGCTGATTCATGATTTTGTGTTTTTTGGTTGACTCTCGGTCTTAATAAGTCTGAGTAACAGATGATAAAATGCTAACAGGAACCAGATCTGTCAGCAGAGGCTCCTGATCAATTCTGTCTCAACTGGTGGGAAAAATGCACTAAATTGATTATTTCATTACCAATTATTCACTCCCAAATAGTGACTCATAATGATGAGTAGTCACTAGTGCTTAAAGTGGACAGAATAAAAACTATAAAGGAGCCGATGGGATTTACAGTTTCTGATCAGTTCACTAGTGGAGAATAAATAAAAAAAACAACCAACCAAAGTGGTCACTGGTTATAATGAGCCTCTCACATCAGGTGGTGCTTTGATTGAGCTCAGAAGTGACTTGTTTATCTATCTGCTTGGATCTGTGCAACTTTAGTTCTTGCAGCAGAGCGATGGTGCCATGAGGAGAATGAAACTGGACCGCGTAGCGCGCTGATCCAAAAAGTTAAAGCTACTGACTCCTTTTTGATGCTGTACTTACATCCTAAGTGCTGGATCTGAAACAACACTAAAACACACAGGCAGAAAAACTAAACTTCAATAACTTCTATTTCTTGCCCGGCAACATCCTGCTGCTTTTTAACTTCCACCAGAGGAAAAAACTGTTTTTCAATTTTGCTTTTTTTATGCATTTGGACCAATAACAGTTTTGATATGAGGATATAATTAAATATATATATCTATTTTGAGTTTAATAAAAGCTGATAATATAAAAAGTAGAATAAATGAGAAAAAAAATAAACATTAATAACAGATTTTTGCTTTATTGCAGGTAAGTTTGATAAGTTTTGGGCTCTTTAGCTGCAGCAGGTTGTAAATCAGAGCTGGTTGAAACTTTGTTCGTAAAGCCACACATGTAATTGTTATTTCTTTTTTATGCACATGCAGTTCTAGCCATTAATCCTGTTTCTGGTTCAGTGAAGATCATTCTAATTTAATTTTTCTTGCTTTTATTCTGTTTGTCTCTGTCTGTTACCCAGGTTTGTTTCAGTTTGATTTCTCTCACACCTGCCTCTAATTTGCTGATTGCATCCCCTGCATCACTCATTAATCTCCCTTAGTTCAAAAACTTATTGGCTTCATTTTCTCCATGTGTTTTTTTTCCAGGCCTACCTCTGAGATGTCTATCTGGTTTAATTTTATTTCCTTTTAAAACCACTGCATGCTAGTTTTGGCCCTGCATGCTAATGATTAAGCTGACTTCAAAGGCTTAAGTTTGCAGCCTTTCTTAAAGTTCCTGTTAGTTTTGAGTTTGTGTGACATATAGACAGTTGATCACATTTAGATAGATGGCTCAACCCTCTTTTTTTCCAATGTTTGTCCACTTAAGATCGATACTAGACATGCTTAACCTTTGGCCTAGACAGGTTTCAACCAGAAATACTTTGGATTTTTTGACTTAAGCACCAAAATGCCAACATCAGGTAAACTGGGATATTTACTATTTATAACACAGTATGATTGATTCCAGAGTCATTTTTTGATACAACCCTCTTTTTTTCCAAAGTTTGTCCACTTCGGATCGATACTAGACATGCTTAAACTTTGGCCTGGACAGGTTTCAACCAGAAATACTTTGGATTTTTTGACTTAAGCACCAAAATGCCAACATCAGGTAAACTGGGATATTCACTATTTATAACACAGTATGATTGATTCCAGAGTCACTTTTTGAAACAACCCTCTTTTTTTCCAAAGTTTCTCCACTTCAGATCGATACTAGACATGCTTAACCTTTGGCCTGGACAGGTTTCAACCAGAAATACTTTGGATTTTTTGACTTAAGCACCAAAATGCCAACATCAGGTAAACTGGGATATTTACTATTTACAACACAGTATGATTGATTCCAGAGTCACTTTTTGAAACAACCCTCTTTTTTTTCCAAAGTTTGTCCACTTCAGATCGATACTAGACATGCTTAACCTTTGGCTAGGACAGGTTTCAACCAGAAGTACTTTGGATTTTTTTGACTTAACCACCAAAATGCCAACATCAGGTAAACTGGGATATTTACTATTTATAACACAGTATGATTGATTCCAGAGTCACTTTTTGAAACAACCCTCTTTTTTTCCAAAGTTTCTCCACTTCAGATCGATACTAGACATGCTTAACCTTTGGCCTGGACAGGTTTCAACCAGAAATACTTTGGATTTTTTGACTTAAGCACCAAAATGCCAACATCAGGTAAACAGGGATATTTACTATTTATAACACAGTATGATTGATTCCAGAGTATTTTTTGAAACAACCCTCTTTTTTTCCAAAGTTTCTCCACTTCAGATCGATACTAGACATGCCTAACCTTTGGCCTGGACAGGTTTCAACCAGAAATACTTTGGATTTTTTGACTTAAGCACCAAAATGCCAACATCAGGTAAACTGTGATATTTACTACTTATAACACAGTATGATTGATTCCAGAGTCATTTTTTGATACAACCCTCTTTTTTTCCAAAGTTTGTCCACTTCAGATTAATACTAGACATGCTTAACCAGGTTTCAACCAAAAATACTTTGGATTTTTTGACTTAAGCACCAAAATGCCAACATCAGGTAAACTGGGATATTTACTATTTATAACACAGTATGATTGATTCCAGAGTCATTTTTTGATACAACCCTCTTTTTTTCCAAAGTTTGTCCACTTCAGATCGATACTAGACATGCTTAACCTTTGGCTAGGACAGGTTTCAACCAGAAGTACTTTGGATTATTTGACTTAACCACCAAAATGCCAACATCAGGTAAACTGGGATATTTACTATTTATAACACAGTATGATTGATTCCAGAGTCATTTTTTGATACAACCCTCTTTTTTTCAAAGTTTGTCCACTTAAGATCGATACTAGACATGCCTAACCTTTGGCCTGGACAGGTTTCAACCAGAGATCCTTTGGATTTTTTGACTTAAGCACCAAAATGCCAACATCAGGTAAACTGGGATATTTACTATTTATAACACAATATGATTGATTCCAGAGTCATTTTTTGAAACAACCCTCTTTTTTTTTCAAAGTTTGTCCACTTAAGATCGATACTAGACATGCCTAACCTTTGGCCTGGACAGGTTTCAACCAGAAATACTTTGGATTTTTTGACGTAAGCACCAAAATGCCAACATCAGGTAAACTGGGATATTTACTATTTATAACACAGTATGATTGACTCCAGAGTCACTTTTTGAAACAACCCTCTTTTTTTTCCAAAGTTTCTCCACTTCAGATCGATACTAGACATGCCTAACCTTTGGCCTGGACAGGTTTCATCCAGAAATACTTTGGATTTTTTGACGTAAGCACCAAAATGCCAACATCAGGTAAACTGGGATATTTACTATTTATAACACAGTATGATTGATTCCAGAGTCATTTTTTGATACAACCCTCTTTTTTTCCAAAGTTTGTCCACTTCAGATCGATACTAGACATGCTTAACCTTTGGCTAGGACAGGTTTCAACCAGAAGTACTTTGGATTTTTTGACTTAACCACCAAAATGCCAACATCAGGTAAACTGGGATATTTACTATTTATAACACAGTATGATTGATTCCAGAGTCACTTTTTGAAACAACCCTCTTTTTTTCCAAAGTTTCTCCACTTCAGATCAATACTAGACATGCCTAACCTTTGGCCTGGACAGGTTTCAACCAGAAATACTTTGGATTTTTTGACTTAACCACCAAAATGCCAACATCAGGTAAACTGGGATATTTACTATTTATAACACAGTATGATTTATTCCTGAGTCATTTTTTGAAACAATTCTCTTTTTTTCCAAACTTTGTCCACTTCAGATTGATACAAGACATGCTTAACCTTTGGCCTGGACAGGTTTCAACCAGAAATCCTTTGGATTTTTTGACTTAAGCACCAAAATGCCAACATCAGGTAAACTGGGATATTTACTATTTATAACACAGTATGATTGATTCCAGAGTCATTTCTTGAAACAACCCTCTTTTTTTCCAAAGTTTGTCCACTTAAGATCGATACTAGACATGCTTAACCTTTGGCCTAGACAGGTTTCAACCATAAATACTTTGGATTTTTTGACTTAAGCACCAAAATGCCAACATCAGGTAAACTGGGATATTTACTATTTATAACACAGTATGATTGATTCCAGAGTCATTTTTTGAAACAATCCTCTTTTTTTCCAAGGTTTGTCCACTTCGGATCAATACTAGACATGCTTAACCTTTAACCTGGACAGGTTTCAACCAGAAATACTTTGGATTTTTTGACTTAAGCACCAAAATGCCAACATCAGGTAAACTGGGATATTTACTATTTATAACACAGTATGATTGATTCCAGAGTCATTTTTTGAAACAATCCTCTTTTTTTCCAAAGTTTGTCCACTTAAGATCGATACTAACCTGCAGCCAAGAACAGACACACATCAACAAATAAATGACAATGAGACATGTATCCCTGTAATGGCCATTATTTTCATTCTGTGGAGCCATGTTTTGACAAGCAGGTTCCCTTTTTGTTCGCAGCGAGGATCCACAGGCCTCTTCATGTTGTAGGACTTTGCTGCCTCTCATGTAACGATGCTGCTAGGAGAGGAAAGCAGGTCTGGTGTTGTTCTGTGTGACACTGGTAGCTTATTAAGGGCTTTGGCGACCAAACACAAGCAACTGCTCAAAACCGACAGGACAAGAAATTTGGAATCACAACAAACAATGTGAATGCTGCAAGACAAAAAAGACAACAACAATAATCAACCCACACAGCGAGATTAAAGTATGAAATGCAGGATTTGACTGGAATAAAAACTGAAATAGTTTGTTTTTAAAAACATGCTCACTCTTTTCATTTGAAGTTGAATGTAAAGCAGCAAAATATGTCCTCATTTCACTCCAAAATGAGTCTTTTCCATCTCCGGTTATCGCAGAAACCCTGTCAGGTACATCAAATATATTCATGGTGCTCTTTGCAGCAAGAGGTAACTTTCAATTTTTGACCTCCAACTGTGAAACATTAAAGGAAATGATGCCACCGCCAGTCAGATTCTGTGTTTGGAGGTTAGATTTCCACGTTCAGTTCTATTTCCCAAAAAAGCAATCTCAATTATTAACCTAAAAACAAACACACAAAAGATTTTAAACTTACTGAGATTAATGCATCTTACTGTAGTTAAGAGACCTGCTGGTTTTATGTTGAGAACCATCAAATTAAAGCTGCAGGGAACCATAATTCAGTCCTACTTTTGCACCAAAAGTAAATGATGACACTTTTAGATTTGATTTCCTTCTTCTGCAGCACATCAAAGCCACTTTACGACCTTTGTTGTTGGCCCGTTTTACCTTTGAACTTTGAGATTTGAATCCCCACCTGTTGCTAAAATCATTAGTCAGACCTTTGCTGCAGTTTAGTGAAGTCTTGTACCTTTGAGTTTTATGGGTTTTTGTCATATTTTTAACTTTCCATCAATGTCGTTCACATTTTTCTTATGTGATTTCAAAGAGTTCAGATCTTTGGAGCTGGATTTCTGTGGACAGGTTATGAACAATCAGTATCTTACCTGTTTTAATAGCTCTTTCAACAACCTCAGTTTAGATAAATAGAGAATAAATCTGCAAAATTAGATGGGCTAACTCTCCCAGTGGGGCCACTTGTCAAAATGACAAATGCAAATGCTTTGTATGATGTAAACCATAACTCTTCTTTCGTTTGCAATGTACACAAATGTTTGGCACAAATATGAAATTTTCCCCACATTTTTTTTTATGTAAACAACAGATTCTGATGTAAGTAACCACTTTTAGTTGGCCTCACCTCATCTATCTGGTCAGAACTAATTTACAAATTTACTGATTTACCACTCTTTTTCACCGAATGCAGAACAGATGCGGTCCAGAAACCATTGAGATTATCATGCAGTTAGAGTACTGCATTTTCTCCCTGGCTTTTTTTTATATATATAATAAATGACAGGGATATCAATTCACAGTGTGTGAAAATTCACATTATCTTTACAAATATTACAAGTATTATGTCAAATTTCTAATTTGGTGCTCTCATGGGAGCTAATTTCTGCAGACGTTCAGCACAGTCGGTGTAAATGGCAGTCCGTCCTGAAGCCGTATCTGTTCTGCACTCTGCCAGTGTTCCCCAGGGCAGCTGTGGCTACGACGTAGCTCATCATCACCAGCGTGTGAATGTGTGTGTGAATGGATGAATGATAAACTGTAGTGTAAAGCACTTTGAAGTCCTCTGACTCTGAAAGGCGCTATACAAGTGCGGGTCATTTATCATTATCATTAAATGAGGCGTTATTGTTTAAATTGTCTTAATCGTTTTAGGCTGGCTTTTTTTTCAGATAAAGGTTAATTACGTCTTTATTTCTTTATATCCTTTCAACAAAAACATAAATCCAACTCAGTCTGGTGTGAGAAGATGCTTATTTCCAGGTAATCTTCAGTTTAAGGAGCTTTGTTTTACATTTCCAAAGATAAAGTTAAGCCATGCTGCTAACCGGACCTACAGGTGCATAAACGTGAAAATCAGGGTTTTGACCAATATCTGTTTATCCTTTTTAAGATGCAGTGAATCGTGCCAGCAGATGTAGAAAGAGAAGCCTCCAAAGCAAATCCAGTGTTGAAAAACATAATTGTCAGGAAACAGATGTAATATGCTGAAGTCTGAAAATGAAAAGCAGCTGTTACGCGAACACTAAAAGTCATTAATGACGTGTTCATCTGCAAAGAAACGGACTAAATTCCTTGTTTTCCCAAAAGCATCATTCAGTGTCTGACAGCCAGAGGCGGCTAATTGTTGTAAAAGTGTTTATTTGCTTTTTTCATCATGACAAAAATAACAGGGATATATATTATTTTACAAATAAAACGGGAAATAAAAAGAAATAGCAACTCCTGCACGGCCAGTCGCCCGTGGCATTTCACTTAAAATGATTTGGAGGTCATAAAAAGAAGAGATTTCACAGAAAAGCAACACTGCAGCTGTGACTCTACAGCTGAGCTTCATCCTGCCTTGTTTATTTTCTGGAAGGGACCTAAATCACTCCCATAAATAATTAATAAATCCAAACATGTTAAGGAAAAAATTTCAAAGCATTTCCTGCTCATTTTGCTTTCTCTCTGAGGCAGCGTCACATCAGCTGGTGTCACGTGTGCAAACATCGTCTCACTCATCACCTGCGTTGCTCTGATGTCGTTTCTGTGAACTTTCCTCCCACAACTTGAAGAAAACGAGCCCAAAAAACAGCTGCAAGTTCAGCGAACGTAGGAGAAAACCTACTAGTATAATTGAATGCTTTAACTCCGTCAAACACAAGCGCTGCAGTCGTATGAAACAAATGTCAGCTGTAAAAAACCTAGCATAATTAGTATTGTAGAGAAATAAATGCAGCATAATGGATTTTTAAGTCAGATTTTATTTTTCAGCGTAACACAAGTGTGTGATTGTTAGAGAGGACAATAGCACAGGAGGGGAAAAAAGAACCTGACAGTCAGACACAATAAGTAATCAACATTTGAAGTTGAAGGAAACCTTCAGTATTAAATTTTTACTGAATTAAACTGAGAGGCTGCTTATGTTTGAGGCTGAAACATAATGTCAAGATAAAAGCAGCAAAGGATCAAAGTAAAACCTTCACATTTTGACAGATGAAACATCCTCGTATGGATAAAAACCCATACAGGAAATGGAAAGGGACGGGAAGACGGGGAAAAAAGCAAAGAATTCATCCTGAATGAAAGAAATGTGTTAAAAAACAGTATTGTCTGGCGTGACAGGATAAAAAATCATCCTCTCTCACTGGCCTGGTAATCCTCAGGCGGATAATTAAAAACTGTGTGCCACTGTCGACGGTAACAAGAAAGATTAAAATAAATAAAGAAAAGGGAGGAGAAGGGAAGAGTCTCTGCGCGCATCCCAAGGGGATCCATTAAAGAATGTTTTCCTGAATTGAGGTTACGTGCATTGATCTCTGTCGAAGCTGGCACAGCTGAGAGAGTTAACACTCCCTGCCTGCGACTCTGACTCATTTCATACATTATTCCAATTAAATCGCTGCAGCCTGGTTGGCTGCCCGCCTCTCCGTCTTCTAGGAAAGACAGAATTGGCACCTGCCACACTAAATCCAGTGTCATCTGATGTGACTAAAGGAGTGACGCAATACCAATCACCTAAAGACGGGGGTTGAATAATTAAATGATCTCTTTTTGGCAAATATGGAACCGCCTGAGCATCTGACGACATGTTACATAAACATAAAGTATATTTTAAATGCTCCTATAAATTAGACCTTTGTGTCAATAAAAATGTTCATTATTCCCTGATTCAGCAGTCAACTAAACAAATCGTTATAAATAGATTTCAGGTCATTTTGAAGAATGTTATGTGTGGAAGTTATGTGATTATGCTTCAGGCTGTGGCAAATGGCTTCCTGAACAGCCTCTGTTTGGAGAAACAGAGTTTACGTCCACCTGGACGGATGAGCTAATGCACAGGTGTCGAACTCCAGTCCTCGAGGGCCGGCATAAGGTTGTATCCAGTGCATCCAGGGTCATGCAGGGGACACACCCAGAAAGTAGATTTGTAATATTGCAGAAAAGCCACATTTAAAAAAAACAAGAAATGCAAAAATAACTTCTGGTAAAGATGAAGTACTCGTTCTTGGAAACAAGCCATTCAAGCAAACTACATTTTGAAAAAACAAACAAAACAATTTTAATGTCCAACCCCTTTCTTCGTGCTCCTGCCTGGAAGCACAGAATTTGGTGGTTACAGAAAACAGTATAACACTTTACGACACAGACCCACGAGCAGACACACACCTCTGCTGAGCTGTAAAACGTCCAGGACCAACTCTGAACCAAACCTTAAACCAAACCAAACCTGTGTAATGTTAAACTGATGGTGGTGTAAAGATTTATAAGGTAAATGTTTGAGTGACGTGTGGAATTTTGAATACCATGAGTGTCAGCAGCTCCGGCACTTGCCACATGGGGGCCCTAA
This sequence comes from Aphyosemion australe, assembly GCA_006937985.1. Taxonomy (NCBI): domain Eukaryota; kingdom Metazoa; phylum Chordata; class Actinopteri; order Cyprinodontiformes; family Nothobranchiidae; genus Aphyosemion; species Aphyosemion australe. The sequence goes on from SSNS01000091.1 coordinate 1,258,724, forward strand.
GCAGCCCCACCCATAAAATTATTGTCAAAACAATCTTGTTGGCCTGTTTTTGATATAGTGTCTTCTAGGGCTCTGCAACTCCCCAAAGCGCTTTACAACACACCAGTCATTCACCCATTCACACACTGATGGTGATGAGCTACATTGTAGCCACAGCTACCCTGGGTCTCCCCGACCACCACCAGCAGGCAATGAGGGTGAAGCGCCTTTCTCAAAGACACGACTGTGACAGACTGAGTGGGACTTGAACCTGCAACCCTCCGGATGACACTTCTCTGCCACTGTCGCTCCAAATATAAATAAATAAATATTTTGAAATATCTCTGACTCAACTACCAATCTTTAATTGCATTCAAGGGTGACACAAAATCATTCCAAGTCAATAAATTTTAGTCACAGGTCCCCTGGGAAGCAAAAAAGTCTGTTTGTGGTTTTAAAACATTTGGATCAACAAATGTCTTCGTCACACCGGCTGGAAAACGGGAGCTGCCACTCAATAACACACAAATTGTTTTAGCCTTTTTCCCCACTGGAATAATATTCAACAACAATGGAATTAAATAGCTTTTGCATTCAGCTCGTTTCTTTCACCTCGCCGCACCCCTCCACTTAGTGCAAACAATAACAAAGGCACAGCCAAACACACCTCGGCTCTACAGTGCAATCAGACATGTTTTCTGATGTTTGCTGTCACAATCCCGGATGCACTCAACAGCAGCATACAGTGTAAGCTAATGCTCGTGTTAATGCTACTTATTAAGCTGCTTTTATTGATGTGATGTCACTGGTCCAGCTGCAAAACGACACACGCATCAAACCTTCAGTCTTAGTTGAAGGAGAATTCGACAAAACGTGTTCCTGTGAAGGACGGCGTGTTTGAAGCCACCTGCTGTAAGGATTACCTGTCAAACCTGCCTTGAGTTGAAAGACTGTAATCAAGAGATCTCATTGTTAAGCTGCCCTACACTTATCTGATACATTATCTCTTTTTGCTTCTTCTTCTTCTCCTCCCTCAATAACAAAAAAAAAAAAAGAAGCATCGATTCACTGTTTTGGAATTAATGTGAGACAGAAGAGACGGCAGGAAGGCAAGACTGAATCATCTGGAAAGAGCAGCAGAGTGGAACATTTGACTAACAAGCAGATTGTGAATACAATTTGCTGTTGTCTTGCTAGATATGCAGCACCTTCTGTTCCCGTACTGATCCTCTATGGCTAATGGACAAGCCAAAAAAATAAAAACAAAAAACTAAACTAAAAAAACCAGAGGATTGTTGACGAAACAAAAGGACAGCGCGAAGGAAAACGACACTTTCTGTGCAAATCTGCATGCACACCAAACTAGAGACAGGCAGCATGCGCTGAAGCCTGACTGTAATGAGCACAAACTCACACACAAGGTTAACTGCAGCATCTACTGAAGGAGAACACAGCTCAGCTCATAATTGTCTCCTAATGGGAGCAGGTTGCATTGCCTCCCCAGAGCTGCAGAAGGACTTGCTCTTCTGCTTTGAAAGAAAGGAAATAAATAAACAAAGCTCTTGGCAGAAAGAGGGGAGCAAACATTCAATAATGTAAGGGTGGGACCAGTTTAGTTGCATGTAATTTGCGTGATTCTATTTCTATCCCTGTAAGACCGACCCTGTTAATGCATGAACACTATTCTGTGAGTTCTGTGTCATAAATATGCAAATGAGTGCTGTGTTTTTGACGCTGCTCGGATTTCTTTTTTTTATGATTGTGGATCGCCTGAATTGGCTTTCACAACTTGGAGACAACTCGCAGCTTCCTCGACATGCGTTTGATAACGTAATCTTTCTTTCATGAATGCTTATCCTCCATTGACTCGACTGTAATCACATTACAGACAATCTAGGGAGTCATTTGACCTTCTCTGCATCCATAATATGCACCGCGCAGATGTAATTACATCTATCACCCGCTCTAAACATAACAAAGCCCAAAATGATCATATCTCTTAATAGAGGCCTAATATTATGAAGAGCTTTTGTTCATAAAGCGAAAATAGTCACAATAGCGTATAAACAGCTTATAGAAGTACAAGTTACTGTCCATTGAGGGTTTTGAATATTCATAATTATGAGATATAAAAAAATAATCCATTATTTTTCCTGCATCCCCTGTTTTCAACCCACATCTGCAAACTTCCTGCTCGTGAAGACTAATGGAAAATGCATACGGAGGCTCCAATCCATTTTAATCCTGAAGGCAATTACTGCGAGGGGTTTTAGTGTCAGTACTGCAGCTGATTGATGGGAAGAAAAAGTCACTTTAACAAAGTGATGTCAACTTTCAAGCACCTGGATGCAGAGCTGAGGGGTACTGCCTGATGCAGCCAGATGAAGCTTTTAATGCATTCGATGAAATGAATTAGTGTGATAGGCCTTTCTGTGTCAATATCACTGATGGCTTGTGAATTTTAGATTAAATTCTTTAATTTCTTTGGATCATTTGCTCCTCTTGTCTCTGATAATTTGGCAATGTCATCCCCACCAGCAGCATTGATAACGCGGGCAGTTGTGTGTTCGCAATGCCTGAAAAGCCGGGTTTGTTTGCGAGAAAAAATCATCTGCTTCACTTTTTTTTTTCCATTTCCTTTCTTCAAGCTCTCTTTTCAAGAGCCATGATCTGTATCCTAGCAACAGGACTCTTGCTCACCCCCATCTATCTCTAAAGTCACATAGAGAGAATAAGGGCAAGAGCATGAAGCCCCTACAGACTCCTGTGGCTGTCGGCACACAGCGGTCAGAATCAGCTTTGGACAACAGCTTCATGTGATGTCAGGAATCCCATTTCTCTGACGCTCAGAACGACTTCTCTCTGTCTCACTTCAAACCACGTTAGAACTTTAATCAGTTGTAGAAGAAAACACAACAAACGTCAGGTTGCATGCTTGCATAATGTGTTGCAGACAAAAGGAGTTAAATTTAGAATCGTTGAGTGGCTGCGAGATGTAAAGTCTACTAAAGGTGTCGGTGTGCATAGTGTGAAAACTGTACGTTCTCTTGGCGATCATCGTTACTTATGTCGGGGAATTTTTGCCTTATTAAAGACACCACAGACCAAGGGTGTCCAACATCCCTGAGAGAGCTCATTTGACTGACTCAGAGCTCAAAAACAGTCTGACTGATCTCCAAACCAGCCGCTTTTATGGTAAACAGTTATTCTGCTTTGAATTTATATCAGTTTAATGCTATTATACGATGTGAGGTTTGTGGTGAACGTTACAGATCTTCCCCTAACTTCTCACCACTTACTGTGACAGTAAATCCTCAATTATTGGAAAAGAACTTTGTACTTTTAGGTTTCAGGCCTTTGGTTTGTGGAGCTGAAGCTTCTACTGTTATGAAATTATAAAGTTTGGCCTCTTTCAAGACATGAAAGCACAACAGTCATGATGGCTTGAATATATTACACTTTTTTAATGCAAATGAGTTCAGTTCATTTTTATTTTTGCAGCAACATTTTACAACCTAAGCCATCCGAGAACACTGTACAAAAAGAAAAACAGACCCAGTTCCATTCCAAAAACAATTTTGACTGGTTTTATGATGTTATTTGAATGATCAGTTATTGGAAATTTTAAAACTGCTGCCCAGAGGTATATTAATGACGTGTGTGACAAGTATTAAAAGCTCTGCTAAAGAAATACGTGTAGATTTCCACAGTTGGATTTGAAGAAAATGTGTTTTTAGATAGTTAAACTGTTTTCTGTTTCAGCGCTACCCAGTCGCCTACATCACAATAGGAAACCAACTAAAGCAAACAGGAAACTGGTTTTTATGTGTTGATGGCAGATGACGTTTCATCAGAGAAATGTCAGATGTGGCATCTAAAACAAAAATCTGAGTTTAAAGCAACACTAAAGACTTTTTAACACTTTAAGCTATTGCTTTCAAACTGGTTTCAGTGATTCTTTAGCCAGAAACTTGAGCAACTTCACACTGGACAGAACTCCCTCTGCTGACCAGAAAAGGTTTTGTGGTTCAGGAACACTAGTGGGAGATCTCTGCCTGTTTTACGGCAAAAGCTGTTGACTGTGCCGGTAGCTAAAATAATGGCTAGCAGTTAGTTTTTTTCAGTTCGCCGACCGTCAACAAAACCTCCCTCAATGTTCCATCAAACAAAAAAGAAATGTCCTAAAAACAGCCTGACCTGCATTTTTCCAGCATCAGGAGAGCAACAGCTCAAACGCACATAGTTGTCTGATCCAGTGATGCTTTTGCTCTGTTTGTAGACCATGGCTGCTTGTGTGAATATTTTATCTTTCCCGTCATGAATGACACGAAGTCTCGTTGAAAATAGCAGGCCATAGTGAACATCTCTGCGATTTCCAAGAAGCTTCTTCACACCCGCAAAACGCCGCTCTGGCTCGGACAACTGTTGCCGTGTAGTCGGGGAAGGTTACAACCGATGCTCCATTGCAGCAAAGCTGGCCACAGGAACATGCATGAGTCAGCATCTCAATGCATTGTTGATCATAATGTAACTTAGCAACAATGGCTTGGGGTTTGTTACTTGCTTGTTAGAGAGCTCGGTGGGATCGGTCTATTGTCGGTTCTGACTTTAGTTGCAGCATTTTAACCACAGTTGTATTTGAGCTAGACTCAGGGCCCTCAGGAATTCCAAAAATCCAAAGATTTCTTCTTCTCAACTGACTTTCCAGATCCTCGCACTTAGCTCAAAGTTCTAAAATGTCCTTCTTCAGCTCCTCTACTGCGCTCCGCAGGAAAATAACTTCATCAGACCAGGTGGACAGTCTGTCTTTTACCTCCGTTATGCTTGACCTGACCTGCTCCACGTCCGACCGGAGCTGTACTATTCCACAGTTTGGCTCTCAGTGAACGCAGCACCCCTTTAATAAAGTTGAGATCTTCTACCATGGTGCCTCTCAGTTTGGTCTCAAACATCTCTGAGAATTCCCTGATTATATCATCCTTCAGGTTCAACAGATCCAACTTATTAGCTCCAGAATCCGGCATCAGCTTCAGGCTTTTTCGAGGATGCGTCTATTTCCTGGGTTGCAACGTGAGCATTCTTGCTCTTTTTAGTAATTGTTGCCACTCTATTAACCTATTCAGGAATCACAACGAACGTCAAAGCTAAAATGAAGCATTAGGCGTTGAGTGTTGTACAAATTTCTGGCTAAAACCTACTTTTAAAGGACTTTCGGTCGAGAGCTTCATCACCCGTGTTAAACACTAGCCGCCATCTTGGAAAATCCCAGTGTTATTGTTAGCTTATTGTTAGCGCTAGCTACAGCAGGCTGCGGCAGGGTTGTTTAAGACAGTTGTAATTCCACATCGATGCTAGATCGCTAAATTTAGTGTTAAGCATTCTAAGCAGTATGTCTTCTGCCACCAATGTAAAGCCCATGATCAATTTTATACATATCTAAATAATTTTGGTAAAGTTGAAAATTTCTAATAAGCATTTAAAATTAAATACATTTATTTTCTAATAATAAATGTGTTTTTGTGTGAGATGTTTAACCTTCCTCTGCTGAGGTCAAATATCACATGACCAGAAATGAGCTAGGTTATTCAAAAAGTGGTGAGTTTCCATCCATTCTTTATACCACTTATTCCTCACTACGGTCACAGGGAGCTGGTGTTTATCTCCAGCAGTCATCCAGTGAGAGGCGGGGGACAATCTGGACAGGTCGCCAGTCCATCACAGGGACACACACTCACTCACACCCAGTGACAATTTAGAGCCTAACGTGCATGTTTGTGCTCTGCAGAAGGCTCCTACCAGGATTCAAACCTGCAACCTTCTCAATGCAAGGTGAATTCCCTGCCACGTAGTCCTTGGTCTGTTTCCACTTTTTATAAATACCCTGCAGTTATTTAAAATCTAAAATCAAATTTACTTTTTTCACTACACTCTTTATCTGCTCTTAAAAGTTAAAGTCCCAAGTCTTCATCACACACTGGTGAAATTAAATTTCCGCATTTGACCCATGCATGGTGGGGAGCGGTGAGCTGCAGCTGTGGTTGTGCTTGGGAACTATTTGGTGGTTTAACCCCCCAATCCAACCCCTTAGTGCTGAGTGTCAAGCGAGGAGGCGTTGGGCCCCATTTTTTCAAAGTCTTTGGTATGACCCAACCGGGAATCGAACCCCAATCTCCCAGTCCCGCGGCGGACACTAGACCATCGGAGCTGGTAAAAATAAATAAATAGACTTAATTGTTTCAAACTAGCTTTTCTTAAAGGTTACATACATTTTTCTGTAATCTGGGTTAAACCAGACAGAGAGTAAACATTTCATTGGTCATTTATTTTCTCAAAGGAAACAAATCAGACAAAGTTGTTTGTGTTTCCTTTTATAACTGGTTGGATGTAACCAGCAGCCAATAATTCAAGCATAACAGAAAGATGTATTCTTGAATACAGAATATCTCAGACTAAAGGATTTATTTTAATCACGTGCATCATTTAGTTTCCTCACATCTAAATGATTTATTTCCCTTGCATACAGCTCGTTATATTCCTCTGAAGAGTTAGAGGAAGCCCCCTCGAAGGAATTGCCCCTGGTTTATAGGATACACACAACATTAGCCCTGCATTTAAAAGAACGACATTGAAGAATAAGTGGAGGTGGGATCCTCAAGGCTCTGTAGCTCAGTGCTAGAGTTAGAGATGCTGATTGTTTTTATTCTATTATTGCTAATTAGAAAATAAACTGTCTTTTATAATAGATTTACAAGAGAAATTGTAGTGTTATAATTTAACAAGTTTTGTTGTGCAAACATGAAAATTTTTGTCACCAAAATGAAATGTTTCACAGCTTCAGAGTAAAACAAAAGGATAATTTTCAGCTGGTATTTTTGCCTTTTTGAGCTTCAAATAGAACTAGAAGTGTTATGACAGCCTGGTGATTAGGAGCCTGAGAAGCAAACGGTCTCTGTCTTTTCCTCAATCCACTTTTAATCCCAACTCATATTAATATTATCAGATAAAGATGAGCAACACGACTCCACGCTGCTGGACAAAGCATGTTGGGATGAGTCAAAGCTAACTGCAGGCTCTTCATTTACAGAAAAAACTCACTAAACTGAAAACATCAGGGCATCAAAGTTCTGCTCATTCCTTTTACAAATGAAATCTATAATTTTGTTGTGTGGTGAATACATTTAATAATCACCCAAATAATTCTGAATGTTTTTCTTGCAGCTTTAGTACAACGCGAGGGAAAGTTTTCAGCGATGGCCCGGTGAATGAATGATTACTCCTGGAAGTTGCCTCCATCGGGCCATGATGTCTCCTCCTGGTGAGAGCCATGAGCTGAGGTGCTGATTTGCTGCTTGTTGCCTGACTATCAGCATGCAGTGACCAGGCTGCTGCAAACAGCCAGGATGCAGGTTTGGAGCTGCTGAAAGTGACCACAGCTCTTGGTAAGGCAATCAGAACAATTTTGATTTCTGTTTATTTTTCAGATTGTGCTGGTTGGACTTGAAACTGGTCATTTTTACAGTAATAGAAAACCTAAGATCCCTCACTTCACTCTTCTCCTTGAGCGTGTAATACTACAGTCTCAGTAAAAGATGAGATCCGCTGAAGAGCCGGGGTTTCATTTCTTACGTTTGAACCACTGAGGATGGTGCAACATGACAGTAAAGGGATCTTTGATGTCTTTGCACACACAGTTGTTACTTTTGGGTTAAAAGGGTGCACACTTGTTTATTTTTGTGTTATTTTCCTGTTACGTAACACTATTCTCCTATTGCATGAATATCAACAGATCACCAAACATTTTATTTTCTTTTGAAGTCTAAACAGAATTGACTAACTTAGTAAATGTGGTTTGGGTTTAAAGGCACACATGGCAGTTTTGGCTTGTTTTTAGCACCCCCTAGTGTTCGTTAGTGAAAGCCAAAGTAAAACTTATCTCCTCGCTTTGCGTTTGTTTTTTTAACACCTTAATCTAACTGCTGAAATGTCTCCTCAGCCTTCATTAGTGTCTACAGGAGCGCTTCATCACTAAACCACACACATCAACTGTGTTCATGATCTAAAACATGCAGTAATCATGCTGGAAGCAGACTGCAGCGCCAAGTATGTCAGCTCCACTTTACTAAGTCCAACAGGGACCGGACCGCCACTCTGAAATTGCAAGTGCAATATTCTGGCCACAGAGGGCGGTGCCGGTCCCTGTAAAGGTTCATTTTAGCACATAGCTTAAGAAAATTATTTAAAAATATGAAAAAGTTGCATAGTATGGCTTTAAACCTTTTTTGTGTGTTTGTGTCATTTAAATTTTATTTCCTCCATCTTCATTTTCTTTATATCTTTCCCGTCCTCTGTGATCTCTTAGCTGTTATCTGGATATTTGGAATTTTGTTGTCATGACTGAAATATTTTGTCACTTATTTAGTGTTCTTGTAACATTTTACTTTCCCTGTTTCTTAAAAAAATCTGAAAACAATGAGGCAGTTTGAGGGGTGGATCTGAGTGCTTTGCTGCGTCAGAGAGATACTCCTCCTGTTGTGTAGTTAACATTACCGAACTATTGGCACGGCATCAGCAAGAGCGTGAACAGGCAAAGAAAACTGTTTTTGTTTCAACTTTTAAACATATATGAATAATGGCTTCATCAATGTGCACAGTCATTCACCCATGCCCATAGAAATAAAGGTCGTCTCAGTTCTATATGTGAATTTTGTGCAAAGTTTATGAGTGAATCAAGTGAAGTATATTCAATTCAATTCAATTCAGTTTATTTATATAGCGCCAAATCACAACAAGAGTCGTCTCAAGGCACTTCACAAAGTAAGCATTCCAATACAGTTCAGTTCATTAAGCCAATCAGTAAAAACGTTTCCTATATAAGTTTTTATCAAAGTTTATTTATAATCAACAATTAACTCATTTTGTGAAGAAAAAAAAAACAAAGTAGTCCTTTAGCCAATAAAAGTCTGAGTAAATCAGATATGCATGCATTTTTTGTTGTACCGAGATGCTGGTTCAATCACAAATAAAGTGATTCTTAAAATAAAATAAAAAAAATAAACTAAAATGTAAATTTTTTTGGGTAAAAGAGCTCCAAGTCATTTTACTTATAATTTAAAATGGTACATAGCCTGTATTTATATAGTGCTTTCAATGGTCAACCCCTCCAAGGCTCCCTAGAATATTCACACACTGATGGTGATGAGCTACAATGTAGCCACAGCTGCCTTGGGACGCAGTGACAGAAGCGAGGCTACCGAACACATGCGGGCACCACCGGTCCCTCTGACCTCCAGCCAGCAAGGCAGGTAAAGTGTCTTGCCCAAGGACACAGCAACTGCGACAAACTAAGGAGGGCTAGAACCTGCAACGCTCGGGTTACGGGGCGGCCACAGTCACCTCTTTAAACACAGAATTAATCATTAAAAGTTAAAAAAAATCATTTAAATAAATGCTCTGTTGTATGACCAACATATGTCCATTGAGGTGGAGTACTATTAAGCAATTTTTGGACCAAAACTGTGAAAGATTAGTTATATAAATGGATAAACAGATGACATATGGTGTCATTTACTCACCAGCAGTTCTGGTAAGCCTAGATAATTCCACTGCTTTTAAACACGAGCAGAAAAACACACATTTACAGCCTAATGACCACTCAGAATTTCAATCACAAACTTTAGCGGAGCATGCTGTCTTAAGAAGCGAGTGTAGTGTTGGAGCTTCATACCTCCTGGATGTGATTAAATTAGGGCGGTGCTTTGTGATATAAATTCTGTTATATTGTTTTGTCCAAACCTGCTGCTGCCTGTTGAGCCCCACATCTCACTTATTGTGTTACCCATGACAGCGACAGCCTCAGTGGAATAAAAATACACCTTGTTTCACAGATCTCCGTGTTCCTCTGTGGGCTGAAAATCAAACCAATTAGTTGCCCAAAAATTATGACAGTGACCCAGATTTTATGCTAATAATGTCAGGTAATGAAACTCAGTACACAGTGCTCTGAAAGCACGCGGAGTGGTGACTCTGAAGCTGCCGGAGGTAGCGTTCTATTTAACAAAGCTTTTTTTTTCCCTGGTATTTTTATTTGTAGAGCACGAGCTGGTAGGTAGCAGGGCAGCCCTTTGTTTAATGAGTCCTTGTTTAACTCCTTGTTTAATGAAACTAGGGATTATGGGACACCCCTAAGCTTGGTTTGTACCCTTGGTCAGTTCCATTTGCCTTCTTTTCCTCCCTCTACAGCCCACTTTTCTGACTAAATGTCCCCTAAATGCTCCTTTAGCCGCCCTAAAGATGTCTCTGCTTAGTGCTTTTGCAATAATCATGTGAACTTGGGGCCAAAAGTACCCATAAACCCTTGTCTGATGGACGAAATATCCCTTTTGCGTCTCCACAGAGAAACGATGCACACCATTATTCCTGCTGAATTAAAGCAGGTCACTCTGACTTTTTTAAAGGTGTTTGAGATGTTAAAAAAATCTATCGTGCATGCATGCAAACAACTTATCACTGCAAAGAAACATTTCAACAAACTACTGCTGCCTGGAATAATACCCATGTCAGGATTTGACATGATGCTGTTTAATGGAAAAGAATGGTTTTTTTTTTTTTGTTTTTTACATTTTTTTAATCAAATGTTACAACTATATAAAATAAACCCAAAGTTTAAGATGAGGTGTATTTTTTATGCCACTGTGTCTTTGGTAAGTCATGCTTGGTCTTGCTTTCCCAATAGCAAAATAGACAGTTTGTCCTCTAAAATTCCCCTTTGCTGTAATATCTAATCTTACATCACGATCAACAGGGATGTGGAGGAAAATACTCTTTTATGACCAAACCTTTTGTTCTGCCAACTGATTCTTTTGCATAAATCATAAACACATTTAGTCTCATCAGCTAAATGTTATCTATATGAAAGGGTTTTTTTAATTAATAAAAATAAGCTTGTTGCAAATATAAAAGGGGGCCTTAAAGCAGATGTATAATACAGATTTCAGGTTGTTTTGAAGTCTGTTTCTGAGTGAGAGATTTGTGATTGTGCTTCTGTGGCAAATAGCTTCAGAACAACCTCTGTTAGGAGAAATAGAGTTTACATCCAGCTGAACTGATTCTGAAGCAATTCAGAGTTTTCCCCCCTTTAGTAATTATGTATGATTTTTTTTAGAAATCTGTAAAAGTGATACCTGGAGAGGTGTGGCTGTGAGAAACCCCTCCTGATCTGAATCTGAGCGGTGTTATTGGACTTCTGTGCTCGTCATGGATTGTCCATAATGAACGTCATGTTCAAGCATAAAGGTGTCCATATGTGCTCTTGGCACCAGGATACCTTAGGCCACAGATCAATAATCGACTTTGTTGTCGTCTCATCTGATCTGCGGCCGCTTGTGTTGGACACTCTAGTGAAGAGAGGGGCGGAGCTGTCAACGGATAACTGGTGGTGAGTTGGCTTCGATGGTGGGGGAGGATACCGTTCAGACCTGGTGGGCCCAAACGTGTTGTGAGGGTCTGCTGAGAATATCTGGTGGAGTCTCCTGTCAGAAAGAACTTCAATTCCCACTTCTGAAAAACCTTTGAACGTGTCCCGGGGGAGTCAGTGGACATTGAGTCCGAGTGGGCCATGTTCTGTTCCTCCATTGTCGAGGCGGCTGACCTGAGCTGCAGCCGCTGGGTAGTTGGTGCCTGTTGTGGCGGCAACCCCCAAACCGTCTGGTGGACACCAGCGGTTAGGGATGCTATCAAGCTGAAGAAGGAGTCCTATCAGGTCTTTTTGGCCCGTGGGACTACAGAGGCAGCTGATGGGTACCGGCAGTCCAAGCAAAATGCAGCTCAGGTGAAGTGGTTTAGGCATCAGGTTAGGATAGGTTCTTGACACTTTCTCAGGAAGCTGTTTCAGTTACATCCTACCATGAAGAGAGATTTAAGACTGACAGGGAGGATTCTGTCTCATCTCTGGTTTGGGAAAACCTCTTCCATCCCAGTGACTGGAAAAGGGAATGACAGAAACTGGGATGGAGGAGCGGAATGACAGAAGAACTTTTGGCCAGATAGGAAACATCACTACAGCCAGAATATAAAGAGTCATATAGAAAATAGTATTGAATGTAATTTTAAAACTGGAAAAGCTAAAAAATCACAGATTTAGAGAAATGTTTTTGATCTGTGGTTTTTACGCTGAACGTCTTTGAGACTTTTAGTAAAATGGTGAATGCTGTAGTTTAAAGGAGGACTATCAAATAAATAAGGCTAAACGAGTTTTCCTGACCAAACATTTCCAACCTGCTGTTCAGTTGTAACAACATGCTTCTCTTTTTTGCTTTTAATAAAGATAACATTTTTTTTCTCTGTTTATAAATGGAGTGAGCATCACATAGTTCAGAGAACTGCAGCTTCTGTGGGCTAGAAATCAAAAGCTGTTGGTGTGGGAGGAAGCATAAGAAATGGCCCTTTGGTTGGTCGAAAATCTGTTCTGGCAAACACAAAGATGGCTCAAGGGAAAGCAGTACTTTGTCCAAATTGCCCTTAGAGAAGAGAGAGAGCAGCAGACCTTGACTGGAACCCTTTTTTACTTTATTTCTTTTTTTTTTCTTTATTGAACCAAATTCTTTCCTCAGGCTCTCTGTTGCTAAATATAAGTTTCCATTTGTGCCGGCATGAAAACGCAGGTACTACGCCAGTGGCTGCAGAACTTTAGCTCCTCAATAACATTTTCCTTGAGTTTCTTGCAAGCACAACAACGGGTTGTAGGGCAGGAGAACGGCATGTATCATTGAACATATACAACGGGGCTGCGATGCCTGGCTCTCACATGTGTTTCAGTCTGCAAGCGCAAATTGACTTCTTTTTATGACTCAACCCCTCCACCTGCAAATCAAAGCTCCAACTATTTACTTTTTTCTGTGCAGATGTATACGCCGAGCTTTCTAGTGGCAACTTGGATTTATGTTAATAATCAAACCTGCTCTTTTATTCTTCTAAGAGAATAATGCACGTTCATTTCACTGACTTTTTCACAGCACCAATACGTTAAAAAATACATTTTTCACACCGGGCTTGCTGGAAATGTTGCAGATATCGTGCATCAGTGTTGCTTGCTGTGACCTTCTCCATTCCCCACTCACAGGTATGACTGTGATGTGTGAATTCAGAGGATGTGAAAAAAAGTATTTCCAGTTGCTGAAGTCTTAGGTTTCTGGCCCAAGGGGAAACGTTTCAGAGAAATTGTGAAGAAGATGCTGTGATCCTCAAAGGATGTTATCTGCCAGCCCACTAACTGCCTCCAGGAGAGGGCTGCCAGGATGAGGAGCTGGCAGTCATATTGTGATTCGGGTTTATAAAAAAGTTGTATGGATGATAAGACAAACTATTCAAAAGAGACTTTACAACTGAAATTAGTGTGTCCCTAAATCGCTTTTATGTCTGATGGGTTTTTTTTTATAGCAGAGATTCATTATTGTTTGAAACCGTAAAACTGATTTAGTGTCGGCTTTGATGGAAACAATCCTGCAAATCTAAGAAAACTCAAAGTTCACAATGTAAGAAGGCAGCTGCAAAGATGTGAGATAACAAGGCTTCAGTGTGTGTTCTTAAAATATCACTCTAGTCTTCAAAAAGACTTGTTTGGTGCTCAAAGGGGATCTGAAGCTTCTCCCTCTGTCTGACCGATTTTCCCCTTATTTTTCTGGAGTTGTCAGCCAGACATTTACACCGTCTTCATGGAATAATTGGCCACATGTGAGGAGGAGGAGGAGGGAAATATAGCAACTTCCCTCACTCCTACTTTTTATTTAATGACCATGAATAGCTGTTGTAAATTTAAATATACAAAATAATTAAATGGTAGCATCAGTTACTTTTTCAAATGTTGAAAAAAACCCTCAAAGTTTCTATATTTATGTAAAAATGCAAGTTTCTCAGCATAGCTTACAGCAACTCTTATTTTGTTATATGAAATGAATGGATGGAGGATCAAACTGAAATAAATGCAAAAATGTCATTTTATTTTATTTTTTTAATCAAAATAGTATACAGGTCAGAATTTTATTATGTCACCCAAAGGTTGTTTGTGTTTTATAGAAGAGTTTTACCAGAACATCTTTTCATTTGGTCTTTTTTTGATGAAGATGACCTCCATCTTAAGAAACCCCTCCCACCCACTGTGGAGGTCATGGACAGCTCCTCCAGAGGTAGACTGAGACATCCCAGATGTAAAACTGAGCGCTATCGCAGATCTTTCATCCCCTCTGCAGTAAGAGTGTATAACTCCTCAGTTTAAGCTGTACTGGTATCATCCTGGTACACAATAACACCAATGCAATATTCATGTGTTCTATACTTGTGCAATACCGGATTCAGATTGTTGTCTGTGTCTCTTACAGTATGCTGCATAGTGTTGGTACCAAGTTTGTTTTCATCTTTTATTTGTGTTTTTTTTAGTGATCTAAGATTACAATACTAGATTACTGACTATGTGTATATACATGTATCCTTGTTTTTATCTTTCTTCTAATTACCCTTTGAGTGATGGTGCTGCTGTGACAAGTGAATTTCCCCACTGTGGGATCAATAAAGTCTATTCTATTCTATTCTATTCTATTCTATTCTATTTTTCCAGTGGTTGTTTTATTTACGATTTACTTTCACTTATACTCAATTTTTTAAATAGTGTTAATGCACCTAAGTGCCTGAAGCATCTTCTACAGAGAACTACTTCATGTTTAGTTTGAATTTTCTATTTTATATCAGCTTTATGAAATGTTCTGAAGAGTAAAAAAAAAAAAATTAAAGGTCAAATAAAAGACTGTTGATGTAAAAAAATAGAGTTCAGATGACAGGAAAACAATCATGTTCCCAAGTGAAAAAGTCATTTTTATATTTGATTTTTACTTGATGTAAAAGCTAGAAACACTCAGGATTTAAGTTAAAACTTCCCCTCATTAATCAAAACAGGCAACACCATAGGGCAAAACAGGCAATAATTATTATTATTATTATTATTGTTGTTGTTGTTATTAGCAGAAGTATTTATTGACTAATCCAATTTAAACAACTATATAACAAGCCATTTTCTTTTATTATGTAATTATAAAACAATATAAGAGTATTTTCAAAATAAAATTGGCCCTTGTCATCTGTAGATCCTCCTCCAGAGGGTAGTAGACTGGTAGGGCTGGATTTAGCAGGCTGTTGATGAAGGAACTAATCCTAATACTCCAGCTGAAGGCTTTATAGTCAGAAGTGGTTTGATGGGACTTTCCATGTGTGATCAAGCAACATTAAACTTCCCTCTTTTGCCACTTTGATAAGAAAATGTATGCTTTAATATTTTAGACAAAATCTAGGAAAATGTTGATCTAGTTATTTATTTATGTTTTAGTATTAATAGGATATTTAAATACACAAACTCATAAACTTGCCAAACCAGAGCTATGGACATATCAAAGACAGAAATATGTGTGACCGTCACTATAAAGTTAAATATGCTGAGCCTGATCTGCTTTTATTCTGAAGGTATTAGGTTAGGTTTAGGAGTAAAAGATTACATTTTTATTTATTTATTTTTTTGCCATGTCCTGTCCAGCAATCAGAATTGATGCCCGAGTGCCAAAAAACAAGCCTTACAATTCTACTCTCACAGGTGGAGCGTTATAGATTCAGCTACAATGTCCTGCCTGATATCAAAACTTTATTAGAAATGCTTTTGGTTATTTTTAATCCCAAAGAACACGGAGATGGAAATGAAAGAGAAAGGGGGAAAGAGAAGGAAGAGGTGGGGGAAAAAAGTTCACAAAAATGAACAATAAAGGATGCACAAGAATCCACTTCTAGACCTGCAGAAAAAGAGAGAGAGAAAAAAGGGACACACAAAAATACAACAGAACCGAGATATCACTGTGCCAAACAACAGTAACCATTTTTGCTGAAAAGCACATGATAATAATTAATTCATGGTGCATTTAGTGCCAACCACAGCCCAAGGTAATGTGTCAAAAACGCCCAAGCCCATACTTGTGAGAACACCTGCATATGCACACGCTTGTGTATGTCAGGTTCCTCTATAGGAGTGTCCAATAGTGAGTGTGAGGGGTCACAGACCTGCCCCCCAAGACCCATGGAAGACATGGAGGAGATCCAAGCCCCAGAGATCCAGAGGTCCCTCCAGAGCATGGAAACTCCAGGGAGACCGCTGCAGGAGCAGCTCACACATAAACACATCCAACCTAAAGACACACAAGAATGCACGTCATACACCCACTCACACTCCACACCCTACACCCTCTGGTCCAGGTACTGCTGCACAACGATGACTTGTTCTAGGATTAGAAATCATTATTTCTCTCATTAAGTTTTTAAATTATCTGTCAGAGGAAATCAAGAGCCTGTTGCACTTGTGGTAAAGATATATAATATAAGTTTAATTCTCTTAAAATTCACGCTTAATGTGAACAAAGAAATGCATGTTTTGTGTTTCTGCAGTTATTTAAAGTGTCACACATTCCCCACAACCACCTTTAATGTTTACCTCAATGATGATGATGATGGGTGGTGTGTTTCATGGTGTCAATAAAGAGCTTGTGGCGACAGTAAAATAAATAAATAAATAAATAAAACCCTTTTCACAGCATCATTGGTATCACATAGTAATATGTGAAATGCATTCACTTAGCCTTGGGCCGAGTGCAACATGACAAACACTGCTATTCAGCAGCTTTTGTTGGAAAACTGTTAAAAGCAGAGAGCTCTTATGCCGGGTGAAAATACTTTACATCAGCACAGTGAACAAGCCCAGCACTGAAAGCTGTCAGCTTTGTTTCCCATTCTTCTCTTTAGTAAACACTGAGGGAAAAAAAAAAAAATCAGCTTTGCAACCAGAACTCCCAGCAGGCATCCAGTCTTACAGCAGAGTGAGTTAGCCAGCAGTTGAGCTGACTCAATCTGTTTGGCTTTCTCTGTGGGGCATATTGAGCCCTGGGCGGCCAGCGAGGTCCTCGGTCTTGAACCGCATTGATCTGAAAATTCAAGAGTCCGACTGCCGGTCGACTCTTAAATATTTGGTTTTAATTACTGCCGCAACCTTTACTCTGGCAGGTTATTGTTGGAATATAATCCCTGAGGGGCTTCAAAGTAAGAGTATAACACCATACAGGGGAAGGCAGCCATTTTTTTTACACAAGCATCTTTTAAATTTGAGAAATTTAGACACATGCCACGGCAGATTTTACAGCCTCCCTCCCTCTCTCTCTCTTTTTGGCAAAAAGGAGTAGAAAACTGAGATGAGAAACTTTGCATAACCCTTAATTATGCAGCAGCTAAGTTTGACCGAGGAGAGCAGCTTATCTCTCCGGTGAGGTTAGTGGATTTTTGAACTTTTCTTTTCTTTTTTTTTTCCTTTGCCCTGTTCACCTGCCTTCCTAAACAACCCACAGCTGCACTAATGAAGGTCCACACTGCTCCTCTCACACATCTAAAGATGACTCTCTAATTTTCCCTGCTGTTGTCCAAGTCAAGATGGTGTGGGAGAGAAAAATCCCACCATAGATCAGCCGCCTGAGGGTAACATCTGCCTGTGAGAGAGTCTTCTCCTCAGCAGGGTCCTGACAGTGACTTTATAGGACGCTGCTTTCTGTTCACTCTGGCATTAATTATCCATTTGCATTGTGGCAATAACCCCAAAAATACACGCTCCATTCTGAGTTCAGTGCATTCTGCCTGAGAGATCGTTTGTTATTTTTTCCCCAAGGCTGCTTCATTTGATTCTTTTTTTCTTATGAGGCCAGATAAACTTGCCGTGAGCACTCTGTTCTAGAATCTATCAGAGGGTTTGAGCTCAGCTGTTGGCACATATAGATACAGTATGTTAGGTGGTGAAATCCTTCTACGTGAACAGTGTTCAGAGACTCGCCGTGTTTATCTCTAGCATCATGAATGAATGCACTAATCTTGTGTTTGTTGCTTTGCTTTCATGCCGTTACTCATTAACAACTGCTCCTTTCTGAGGCGAAGAAATAGTTATCCCCCTTGGTGTGAGACTAAGAAAGCACAAAAGGGTGGGAAAGTGCAAAGAGTGTTTTACATACTGGGTTTTAATCCCAAACACTCCAATAATTGGGCTCTGTCACATGTTTCCTTTGATGTATTTCTGTCTGAGTAACCACACCGCTGTGTCTACCCCACAGACTGTGCATGGCCCAAAAGCTCTCTGATGCAAACCCTGCTTCTGTTTTTGTGTCCTCTTCTCCAAAATCAGCGTGTACCACTCTTGCAACAATAATGCTCACAAATCACTCTCTAAGGTAGGCGTTCGGTATGGGGAGTGGATTTGCTAAAGGGGTAAATATCGTCTACCTGTGATCCTATCTCTACATGATTAAAAATGTCAGTGAGGCCCTGGAGGTGACAGATTGCAGTGTTGTTTGCATCCCTGGGTATTTTTGATGCAGGGACAGGTGCACTATGCCTGGGAGACTTGGAGGGAGGACTGTGTGAAATAGAGAAAGGGAGGGGGAAAGGGAAAGCAGGAAAGTAGGGATGGAGTAGGAGCTGTTATTCAGTGGCCTGTGGCTTGCCTACATCATACCTGGGCTGGGCTCCAGATCATCTGTGTTGGACAGAGAGGCCTCTCAGCATGACTGTAAAAGGCCCACTGCAAACGGGTTTGCAATCGGCAACAATCACTCTACCGACACAAACACAAGTCAGACACTGTGTACAGGAGGGAGTCAGGTGGACGTTCAACATTCACACGTCTTGGTCCACCTGGAAACACATCGTAAAAGAAATCCACAGAGCTGCCAGGACAACATCACACTGTGAGACACTTCTAGAGTTCATCGGTTCTTCCAAGCCCAGTCCATCTGTTCCCACTGGTCACTTTACTCTGACATGTCATTCAGAGGGCAGCGTGGCCAGTCAGGCCGTTTGTTTGCACTAATCATGACACTTGGACAGATTGAGGCTTGCCACAGAGAACTGTTTACAAAGACAGTTCAGATGGATGAATAGCTATTGCTCTTTCTGTCATATCCGTACTCCAAGACAGCTAAACCAACAGAGACCTCCATGTTGAGCACATTTTCTTTCATCTTTTCTTACATGCTACTTTGAAAAGCTAATGATCCTCTTTAAAACAGTGCCAATTAGCACAGATGAAACACTCAAACAAATGACACATAAAATTGACTTGTGCTTGTCGCTTTCATCATTAAGATTATTAGGAAAATGGGAAAAGCAATTACATCTTACATATGTCATAACTTCAGATTCCTAATGTTAAAAACTGGTGTTCCATATGAAATGTAATGAGTTAAAGTCTCAGTCATGCACACGCTCAGACATGTACATCAACCAATCAGATGACAAAAGGAGAAGATTCCTGGTGTTCCTTCTGTTCCCATTGTGCCACCATAACAGCTGTGTGCAGTCTGGGTTTGAACAAAGAGCGCCCCGCTGTTATGGTGTGTCTGATTCCAGAACATTTACTCTAATCCTTTAAGATCTCGTGGATTTTGAGTTGAATTCCATGTGGAATTGGGATTCCTTCCTAAAGATCTCCTCAGATCAGCATCAAGGAATTGAGAGGACACTGTTTGTTGTGATCTTTAGTACAACCCCCAGTTTGGCCCCAAATATGCTTTGTTGTGCTCTTCTAGATAATCCTACGCAGTTTTGGTGTGCTCTACTCCAGAGGGGCTCTGCTACTGCAGGGGAGCACTGCTGTTGTCGTGTGTTATTGGCTTCAAAGGTATTTATGTAGGTGGCAGCTGTCAAGGTAACATCCATGCGAAAATCAAAGATTAAATGTTCTATTTCAAACTGAAATGTGGTGTTGTCAAGGTTGAGGATGCAGGTGAACACATTTGTGAAATGCACCATGAATGAAAATGTAAAATGGATCTTTTGTGGCAGTTTTATCTTTGAAGACCAATCTCATATACTGAAGCATGGAGGTGGAGATGTCATGGTTTGTGTTTTTATTTGCTAGATTCCTCAGTTTGCAGTCATTGGCTCAAAAATAAACTGGAAGCCAGTTTAAAGACACTTGATTGACAGCTAAGGTGAGCTGGACATTTAACTGGAACTCCACACAATGAGTTAGAATGGCTCTAATATTTTGGGATACCTGTACAGATGTGAGACAAACTGAATTGTTATTGGTGGATTTTAAACTGTTAGTGATGCAAGCATACATACTAATATTGTGTTACTGTAGGAGGAGGTAAGAACTGGATAAAATTGAGCAAAAAATTGGCAGAATTGGCTAATAATTGCACAATAAACATGTTGTGTTGAAAGGACCAGAGCTGGCCCTAGGCACATTTCTTGGGGTGACAAGCGACTGCTTCTCCCCCCCATCCCACCCCACCCAAGAGCACCAAGATAGCATGAGCAAGTTTTTTAAAACATTTTAATAATATAAACTAAATTATATTCAACACAAAGAAACAATTTATATATTATTTTGTATAGTGCCATTTGTGTCATATTTCCTTTTGGTTTAATTTTGTAGTGATTGCACGTTTTATACACATCTGTTCCAAATTTTAAGAACAAAAAATAGTATACTTAGCTTGCTTACTGTAAATTCAGTGTTTGTCTGCTGAAATAACACTCATAGGAAAACCTGCTTAGGGCCCCACAAAGGCTTGAGTTGCCCCTGAAAAGGTCAATACTGCTGTATGATATCATAGCTGAACTGAAAATGTCAAATTAAAGCAATTGTTTTTTATTTTTTATTTTTTTACAGCAAACTAAGAAATTATGATTTGTAAAGCCAGTCCTTCTCCGTCTGTGCTGCCAAGTAACAAAAAAGTTCAAGAAAGTGAGATAAAATAATCAGGCACAGAATCAAGGTATAGATGGAAGAACAAACTTAAATCACCAATTATTTCTCAGCAGTGAGATTTTGAGGTACGAATAGACAATTATGAACCAATGTGCAGCCTTGCATTCTGAAACGGTGTTGCATTGTTAGATTGTATGTGACGTGACGATGTGAGTGTGTGTGTGTGTGTGCATGCGTGTGATAACTGTACTAACCTCATATAACTCCGAGTTATTTACTCAGTCAATGAATGGTGTTGATACATGCTCTGTCCAGATGTTGGGCAAAGGAAACACTCAACCACATGTTGGTGCTGGGTCATATGTTGTAGAGGAAACAGTCTTTTAGAGACAATCATTATAAATGCACCCATTGTTTGGGTTCATCATTCTACCTGCCTTCTTCCCTCTCTGGCTAATTTAATTTAAACAAGCTCACATGAAGCCCTGAAGTCTCTGAGATTAGCATATATTGAAAGTAACGCCTTGGAGACATAGCATTTTTGTCATGTCAGTCAGAGTCTGCATAATATGCTGGACCCCCTCAAGCACCAGTGGTTTTATACATAGCAATAATTTGACTTTGTTAGCAGTGGCGGCTTGTCCATAGGGGGCGCTAGGGCGCCGCCCCACCAGTCTCACAGGAAGAGGAAGAAGAAGAGAGGAATCACAAAATGTATTTAAAAAAACATAAAATTTAAACTAAACGATCTATACACCTTATGGGCTGTAAGTGCTGTGTGTAATCTGCATTTAATTGTAGTTTAATAATGTTCATACTTTTAACACGGCTGAAACGTCGACGTACTTCCTGTCACGTGTCCTCTCGCGGTCGCAGCAATCTTTACCATTGACTTAAAGGAAAAGTTCGCTTTTTTAGACATTAAGTTTTATGTGTTCCTTCACCCACCCAGTGCTCTGTAAACTTTGACCCATTTCACACACACCCCCCTGCTCAAAGATTTTCAGGGGAGAAGTGATTCATAAAGGTAGTTCTGGCTAGTTTCGGGGGCGCTTTATCTGCGCCGTTTAGCCTCACAAAAGGATTAGCCTCTGAAAGCATGGCTAATTTGCATCTCACAAACAAAGAGAAAAAATTTACAACGTCACATTACAACGGGACTAGTTTTTGTCATTCGTATCCCTG
This sequence comes from Aphyosemion australe, assembly GCA_006937985.1. NCBI lineage: Eukaryota > Metazoa > Chordata > Actinopteri > Cyprinodontiformes > Nothobranchiidae > Aphyosemion > Aphyosemion australe. The sequence continues at coordinate 1,280,664 of SSNS01000091.1, forward strand.
CGCCGGTCACCGCAGCTATAGAACGGGCTCGTGTCTGGCTGCTAATCCTGGCTGTATGAGTAAAACAACAACTTCTAAAGTCACTTAAAAGTAGTTTTTCTTAAATATATCGAGCCATGGTGCATACCTGCAGGTTCCCGGGTTGTAACAATAAGGATGTTACAGGATCACCTTTTCGGTTTGACACTTTTCCTGCTAAGGACGTTTCTCTAAGGCATCAGTGGCTTTTAGCAATCGGCTACTCCAAGGATACTCGGCTGGAACGAGTCAAAACCTTTCGTTTGTGCAGTGCACACTTCAAAGAGGATGATTACATCAGGAAAAAGTTCGGGAAAAGTGAAAGACTGTTTTTGAAGAGTTCGGCCGTACCAGAAATCTGGGTAAGTTTTGTTTTTAAAAAATTATTTATTCCGCTATGTCTGCTGTATTCATGCAATCATCTTCGCATTTTAGCGCATTATTTATGCAATCATCTTTACACCGATGGTTGATCATAGACTGCAGTAGCTTTGTCAACAATCTGTGTTGATGTGTGTGTTTTGTGTAGCAAATGCAATTCTTCATCCGTGTACTCTGGCTCATAAAGATATCCTAGTAGTAAAATAAGTTTCTTCTTCATCTGATATAGTGTTAAAATGAAATTCGTCATCAGATGAGACGGAGTCTGACATGTTTTCGGCATTCGGCAGTGAAACAGCTGACATACGAAGCGCTGTTTAATATCCGCGGGGACCGGCGCAGGGATACGAATGACAAAAACTAGTCCCGCTGTAATGTGACGTTGTAAATTTTTTCTCTTTGTTTGTGAGATGTAAATTAGCCATGCTTTCAGAGGCTAATCCTTTTGTGAGGCTAAACGGCGCAGATAAAGCGCCCCCGAAACTAGCCAGAACTACCTTTATGAATCACTTCTCCCCTGAAAATCT
>SSNS01000091.1:1281697-1438596 GCA_006937985.1 Aphyosemion australe
TGGTTGCGATCGCAAGCAAATGGGGGAGTCTGCTCAGATCAGGAGGAGGATGCTGATTGGTCAGCTCACCCAGCCCAGACAGAACCGGAAATTTCTCCACAGGCTAGTTCACCGTCCTTTGTTGTTGTTGGGCCGCTGCTAACGTTGACTATGGAGAAAACTAGTAGTTTCATCTTTTTATCATTGGATTCTACGAACCAAGTGGATTTTTTACTATAAGATGGATTATTTTGACCAGCAAGGTAAGACAGAATTTAGCTTTTGACTTCATGAAAATAGCTTTGTTTTGCTTTTTATTTAGCAGTCATTGGGTGGTGTTGAGGTAGAAAACGTGGATTCTATCCTTTAAAAGAGCCTCTTCCTGTTTAGTGTGTGTGAGGTTTGCATATATTGGTCAATATGAAGCATGTTTTTGGAACAACTTTGTTGCTAACTTAGCAACAAAGTCCGTCGATTTCAAGTTGTGTGATGCATAAGAATGGTAATTTGGCGTTTCCTAGTGGTGATATGTGGTTAGCGCATCTGAAAAACTGACCTGCAAAGAAAGAAAATAACGATCGTTTATATAGCCTCTCAAGATAAAAACCATTCACAAGAACTAACATAAAAAAATAAAAATAAAAAAATGCACCCCACCCAAAAAAAAATTCACCAGCCGCCACTGTTTGTTAGGCCAAATTTGGGCTATACTTTTTGGGTATTCATCCATAGATTCACAAAAATAATGGTATGTTATTGTTCCATTGTGGTTTTTTACTTTAACCTGTTAATATATTCCACAAATAACACACATACGTATATTGTAGAAAAAACTAAAAGCAATAAATTAGACTCTGTCTTTTAAATAGATTTAATTTTTCTGTCTGGACTTGTTGACATTAAGAAATATTTTAGAATTTGTTACCAGTTTGGGTTTTCCATTATTAGAATTCTGCTTTGTAGACAACATCATTTTCTGTTAAATTACTTTAAGTAAAAAAAGGTTATGCATTACTCTAATCGATTTAGTTACAACATGGTATCCTCTTATTCAGGACCAGTAAGACCTCAGACATTAAAAAATGTTTTGGAATAATTGGCAGCTGAATATATATTTTTTTCTTTAAAGGTGCATGAAGTAAGAATGACATCTAGTGGTCACACTTGGGTACTGCGGTCCAGGTATCAAAACAAACAAGTCCGCCCTGAGCCACTGTTTCTAGTTACGGATCAGAACCAGAAGATTCTAGATGACAAGCAAAGATGAGTCATACACAGTAAGTAGATAAATACATTCCACTGTCAAGCTGTTGGTAATTTTAAAAAGTAGTTTGAGATATTTTTATAGCCAACTATTTGTTTCTACTTCACCGTTAGCATTGTTAGCTAAATGTTAGCCTCTAGCCTTCTTTACCCGATATTAGCGTGAAACAAAAGGATGACGTGGCTTTTTAGGGGTACAAAAAATAACTTCTGGGTCGCTCCTGTTTACTGGTTTCCCTTTTTCTCCACAAAGCTGCTGCCAGTGTCGAATTACAAAGCGCAGCCTTGGACACCCTGCAGGCTCACATATGTTTGGCTCTGGAACCAGGAAGTATGAAAGTGGGACAGATTGTAAACAAAGACTACGTCCCTCATCTGTCTGAGAAGAAAATCTGTTTCAATGTAACCTTCCTTCCAACATGATTGTGACATTAGACTGTTTTGTAATTTTTTTTACTGTGAAAATCATAATTATTGTACTTTTAAATAATAAATTTAAAATTAAAATCAGGTTTCTGTGAATATAACTAAGTAAAAAATATAAAATCCAGAAGGATGCAGGGTCTCTTTTCAAAGTTGCACAAATCTTAAGGTTTGTGAATTTATTGCATGTTTAGATGATAATTAAAAGAAAAATGTGAGAATTAATTACTGATTAGTAAAATTTAAAATCTTTTTTATTTTTATATGTAAAAAAAAAAGAAGTGTCTTTAAGTTCCCCAAATAATAAAGAATTCCACTTTTACTCAGGAACAGGGGAGCTGATGGAAAATGTCTGGCCAGCCTGTGCAACATTAGCATTTGTGTTCAGCCTCTGTGATTAAGATACCCACCTCTCACACTGGGTGCCCTTTAAGCAGCTCTCTGAGGTCTCACACACAGACATAATGATATGCCATCGTCAGTGGTTTAGTGCGAGCGGTCATTGCCTCTGGTCATAAAAGACAACAGATTCACAGGGGCCACGTTGGCATGAACCAGAACTCTGAGCTCTCACCCTCACGTACAGATAGACCTGGCTTCACAGAGAACAGGGGATGAAGTCTGTGTAGGTTGATGTCGTGATGATGTGGAAATCTATTCTGGCAATATGGGCAGAGAAGGTGTGCAAAAGGAGGAATTCAGACTTCAATCCATAATAATTGCTTGGTAACAATTGTTCTTTTATAGATGAGGTTCATAGAGGAGCAATTTTTTATGCATTATGTTTGAAATACAATTGCTCACTCTGAGTTTCACATGCAGGTTGACTGTGAAAATAGTCTTCTACCCCTATTTCCTGCATTAGCTGTAAATAGAAAGTAGACGGGGAAACGCGCTGGTCAGAAAAAGCCACACAGATCTACGTCACAATGTCAAATTTTTCATCCATGGACTCCCCCACCGTGCAAGGCTGTTGTTGATTTAGTGCTCTAGGAGAGAGCAGAGCACGTCTCGGCTAGTAGAAGCTAACCGTTAGCATCTTTCAATTTCTAGATATCAGAGCAAATGTATTGAAATAGTGAGTGTATGCCTAGCCTACTTCAAAATCTAAACTATAAGCAATATTATTTAGCTTATTATTTTGCTGACTTATATACTTTTACTTTGTTGTGTAGGTTAGAATGTTGCATGTTTTCTTTGTATCCATTCCCTCGTTACCTCATAAATTCCCTCATTTCCCTCAAAACTCAGCCAAATCTCTGCTTTAACAAAAACAAAAGCTCAAACTAAGGGGAAAAAAGTTGATACAAAGAGCAGGTGGCTGAGATAAAAAGGCAAGCAGGCACAGTGCATAAATATTGAATCAAACAACACAGCCACCAAAAAGAGAGGATGGAAAAAGTAGTGCCATCAGAGTAGCTGAAATAATTGAAACTAAATTATTGACCAGCCTTTGATTGATTAGCTCATAACAAAGGACGTATCTGGCCTGGATCTTCTGTCGTGCTGAGCTATCAATCCGTGACAAGACTACTCCTCATCTCAGGCATCAGCGTTAGAAGGCTTGCAGGCTTTTGTTGCTGTCAGCAAGCCCTCAGCAAAGCAGATACTCTCCTTTATAGCTCATTAACTGAGCCTGGTGTGATGAACTCATCAAAGGGATTGTTATGGGAAGAAAGGAGCCAGTAGCCTGCTTCGTGGTGTTTCCTGCTCCTGTCCCATATTAGCAGCATGATCTGAACTTTGCTCATAATGGAATCAGACTTAATTGTGAGCATGTATTTCAAAATGAAAGTGTTCCTTGTTTGCCACAGAAGACTATCCCAACAGCTGTGAGTGTTTGGATGTGGCTTCCTGGGTATAAGCCAAGCTGACAGCCATGTCAGTTATTCTACACTGCAGATACACACACACACACACACACACATGCACACACTGCATAACAAGCTGGAAAGAAACACTGACACAAAACTAACTTTCAAACAAGAGAGAAAACTATACCGTACACCTACTACATTAAAATGCACTTCACAAATAAGAAGGTTTAGATCCGCATTGCAGTAAGTTGGGCTCGTTCCTGGTGTGAATTGGACTCCACCGAGGTTGCCCTTTGTCAACGATTTTGTTAATAACTTTCATAAACAGGATTTCTAGGTGCAGCCAAGGTGTTGAAGGGATTCATTTTGAAGATTAGGTCTCTGCTTTTTGCAGATAATATGGTCCTGTTAGCTTCATCAGAACGTGATCTCTAGCTTTCGCTGGAGCAGTTTGCAGCTGCGTGTTCAGCTCCTCTAAATCCGAGACTATGGTCTTGCATCGGAAAAGGGTAGAATGCCTTCTCCAGGTCAGGGATGAGGTCCTGCCTCAAGTGGAGGAGGTAAAGTATCTCACGAATGAGAGCAAGACATCGATAGGCGGATCGGTGCTGCTTCTGCAGTGATGCAGGTGTTGTATCAGCCTGTTGTAGTGATCACGAGCTTTGGGTAGTGACCGAAAGAACAAGATCGTGGATACACGTGACCGAAATGAGTTTTCTCAGCAGGGTGTCTGGGCTCTGCATTAGGGCTGGAATATACTTGCTGTTTAATGACGCGTACGCGTGTTTAAAATGGCTGCCATGCGTAACTGAAATTAAAGCGATGTGACGCGTTCGAATGTTGCAATATACGAGTAACCCGTAGGTGGAGTTCACAAAACGAGCAAGACACACTCACCATGGTGACTCCGTCTCTGGATTAGAGGTCTTTCACACCATCTAAGATACCTCTACTGTCTTTTTTTTTTCTGTCTTGATCTCACCAGTTAGTGACCTCTTTTATTGACGCCATGTTTGTTTTGGTTGTACCCACAAACCCGACTCTCTATCCAGTCTGAGTGCTCTCGTTTGCCCCCTAGGATTCCTCCTGGATGCTTCCCTGGTGAGGTCTTCCAGGCACGTCCAACCAAGAGGAGACCTAAAGGAAGACCCAGGATACGCTGGAGGGACTATGTTTCTTGTCTGGCCAGGGAATGTCTTAGGGTTCCCCCAGAGGAGCTGGCCCAAGTGGCTGGGGAGAGGGAAGTCTGGGCCTATCTGCTTAGGCTACTGCCCCCACGACCCGACCCCGGATAAGTGGAGAAAAATAGATGGATGGAGAAAGTTTTAGCCTGCAGTAAATTGAAAAAAAATACATATGTTGTCTACTACAACATTATTGTATTGAGAATGTAACAGTGGGATTAGCTTCAGGGATAAAAAGTTACACCAGAAAAAGTTGGAAACATTATTCAATATTTAGTTTTAGGAGTCCATTTTAAACAACTAGCTCACTAATTTGCCTCAAGGTGCTTTAAAATCCATAGAGTCAACTTGGACTATTAAGATGGACTGCTCAAAATCTTCCTCAATAAATACAAAAAGGTAGGAAACTTCAAGTGAGGGCACAGAAACGAGAAAGCTGCAACGTGCATTAAGACAAAAATTCATACAGAGATTGAACAACTTATGTTCACTGCTGGTCATTTATCTGTGTCTCTCTATGACACTGATCCCCAACTCTCTTCTCCAAGGACTGGTTTCCAGCATGTTTTAGTTGTTTCCCTAATCAACACACTTGATTCACCTGTGCAGCAGCTCATCAGGCTCTGCAGAAGCCTGTTAATCACCTGCTGATTAAAATCAGGTGTGTTGAAGCAGCGAAAACAGTCAAATATGATGGATACCAGCCATCGGGGTAGGGAGTTGGGGATCAATGCTCTATGACCTACGTAGTTTATCTGGTTATATTAAGTGTGTTTAGGACAATGTTTTAGAAGCTGCACAATTTATAAATCTTCACCCTCAGATGCCAACCAATCAGATAGGTGAAGATTAGTGTGACACTTTGCTCACTCTGCAGAGCAAAATGCTCCCTAACAAGATTTTTGCTAAGATTTGATCATTTTGCATTGATGTTGACATTATAATTTAAATGCATTCACCATCAGAGTAGAAAATGTGACATCACACGCAACATACACATGACCACTGAAGTAACAATGCATGCTACACATTTGATCTGGCAACTTCCTGCCTCCTCTGGTGCAGAGCTGTTTCACCTGTCATGCTACAATTTGACAAAATCAGGGCTTTTCTTTTGTTTAACATTAAAATGCATTTGTGTAAATTGCTGTTCTATGAAAGAAACATTTTTTGAGCACCTTAATGACTCACTTGGTTCTCATATGTTTTGAAATGCTTCAGCTCCATAAAGTTATGCTCTGACTTGAAAAAGTACACACAAAAAGAAGTGAGAATATAATATTTAATTTTTTAGTCAATATATCTACAGGCAGCTGATTCAGACAGCGCTCCACAAAAGCTTTGACCTTTTGAATTTCATTCTTTTTGACGTTTGCTATTCGAGCTGTCCTTTCCCAGAACCAATGATTAAAGCACCGTTCCCATACTTCATTTATTTATTCTTATAAACCAAATGATCTAGTGCAGTGGTTCCCAATCTGGGGTCTGTGACCCCCTAAAGGCATCATAGAGATCACAGGGAATCTGCAAAATTTAGTCTGTGCTGAAGTTATGAGGTTACCAAAGTTATATTTGTAAATATTACTTTTATAAACTCCTAATAACACACCCTACAGTGCAAACCAAGGAGAATAAGTACAAAAACCTACAACTGCTATTTATTTTTTGCAATTAAATGTTTGACTTAGAGGGCCAGGTTGTCTTGGTTACAGGCAAGGGGGTCCTTAAAGGCAGGGTCCGTAAGTTGATGTTATCAGAGCAAGGAGGGGGAGATTTTAAAATTCAAAAGGCTGTTACTCTATCCCCGGCCTTCCTGAATGAGCCAAAAGCCACGCCTCCTAATGTGCACATGCAGGGAAAGCCGAGTCAAGAGAGAGAACATCGGAAATGCAACGCTATTGGTCAACGTGGTAGGCTTGCAGAAATGATTAGTTTAGCTGTAAAGCCAGGGGAGGGACTTAGGAGAAAAATAAAATATGAAAGATGACTTACTTTTTCTCATAGAACAAGGTTAGATGATCACATTTAAGCATTTTTAAAGTTATTTTAACAATTCCAACTTACGTACCCTGCCTTTAAGGAAAAAAGTTTGGGAGCCACTGATCATTCCTATTTGTCTGTTTTAATACCAATGAAGCATTATTCCAAACTACTGTGGTTTATAAGGCTAGTTTGAGTTTTAGTTTGATATGTTTTTATTGCTTTTCTTTTATTTAATCTCCATAGCCTTCCAACAATAGACTCTTAATTAAAACACAGCAGTTGTTTAACACGTCTTGCGTGTAAATGCTTAAAATCTGCTTATCTTTGTTAGCAGACGTTAACAGGTGACCTTACTGTTTCTTTAACTCTAAATATTTCCAGTGAAAGCTGTCCTCTCTAGTTCTTTCATTTGCAAGATTTTGATTAAATTGAATCGATTAGCTTCAGACTCGAGTCATTTCCACCTCCAAAGCTAGAAACCACTTGTAAGAGGTACCGCTGGTATCTTTCTCTGTACTGTTTCTGAGGAAAACGTCTCAAGTACCACGAAGGATTTTCATGTTTGACTGATGGGTGCATTTGTACATTTTAAAAGGATTTATACCGACTGAACGAACAATATCAGTGCTTCATTCTGTTTGTAACCAGTTCAACTGGCAACCTGTTAATTACACATTCTTCACATTGTAAATAAACTAGTAGAAGAAAATAAACAGCAAAATGTCACGTCTGGATATGCATAATAATAGTCCAAATACCAGCAGCTGCAGCATGAAATATCACTGTCATGAATCAGAAAGTCTTCAAAAGATCAACACTCATCCAGCTCTCTAACACGTTCTGTGCTTCACCGCGTTCGCTGCTGTACATACAAAACACACACACACACACATGCACACACACATGCACCGTGCGTGTGTGCGTGCATGATGCACGCACACACACACACGCACAGACCTAGCTCTAAATTTCACACTAAACTGGATTCATTTATAATTTAAGGATTCATTGGGGCTTATGGTTTTCAGTCAGGCTTTAGACAACACCACAGCACTGAGACTGCACTGATTAAGGTATTAAATGATATTCGTCTAAATACAGATTCAGGCAAAACATCTGTGCTGGTGATGCTCGATCTCAGTGCAGCTTTTGATACTGTGGACCGCAACATCCTTCTTGATAGGCTCATAAGCTGAGTGGGACTATCAGGCACAGTCCATAGTTGGTTCCAATCATACCTCGCAGGCAGGGGTTATTCTGTTTCAATTGGTGATCACAAATCAAAGCTGATCACAATGACATGTGGGGTCGCTCAAGGTTTGATCCTTGGACCACTGCTCCACCACAGGGTGAAGCTGCTTTTAGCTATATGCTGCCCACAGATGGAACCAGCTTCCTTATGACCTCAAATGTGTCCCATCTCTAGTAGCTTTTGAATCAGAATTGAAAACTTTCATGTCAGCCTTTGAATGATTGTTTCTTATGCTGCACCTTCTGCACTGTAACTGCTCAGTCTTTAACTTTACCTTTTATTTTATTTCTTACATCAGATTTTATTTGTGTATTTTTAACTTTAATTTCATAATCTGCTGTTTTATGTTGTCACATTGAGTTTAATGTTTTATGTTCTTGCTGTTGTTTCACCTGGAAAGCTCACTGAATTGCTTCTGTATGAAATGTGCTATATAAATAAAGCTGCCTTGCCTATTGGTTGCAGTGACTGTGTAGTATCAAACATACTGCTCCGATTGTGTTTGTGTCTAAGAAATGACCAGAGTACCTTTCTGCTGACCTCAGCATCATTTCTTGCATAAGTCTGATTCTGTTTGAGCCAAAAGGGATTTTATTTTTCCAGGATTTTGAACCAGATGTTTCCAAATGTTTTCACAGAATGAGTATGGGTCATTGTAGCCTGAACACTAATACCGGTAGTTAAAAAGAAAGAAAAAAAACACAACTTCTTTGCCAATTTTTTTTGTGTTTTGTCTATGAAATATGACCCTGTTCAGAATCTCCAGGTTTGTTATGTGTGAAATGTTTGCATATTAATGAGACTCATGGTGTGTTCCAGTTGTCCTCGGAACTCGTTTTTCCGAGATAAGTTAACTGGAAATGAACTTGGAATTCCGAGCTGCGAGCTCGTACACTTCAGAGGACCCCGAGATCACCATTTTAAAGATGGCCGCGCCCAGTGCTACCAGTTTTTCATCATTTATATGTTCTGCTTTCTTTCTTTTTGCTATTTAAAAGCACCAAGTTGTTGTTTATTCTTGTTATCAATAGTTACGTTGCTGAAAACGTCAGCATTGCTGCCGAAATTGACTGGTGTTTATGGTTTTTTAACTGTTCCTGGTGTTTACATTTTGACGTTTGATTTTTTTATTGTTTTTGTCTGGTTTTATGTGGTTTTTCCGAGTTGGAATCTGGAATGCAAAACGAGCTCGTTACGTCATTTCCTGGTCGGAAATTCCGAGTTCCAAGGACAACTGGAATGCACCATCAGAATCCTGTTGTTGTTTCCTCTAACAAACTTCTGCCCCCTGAAACTGGGGTCTGAGGGCTTTTTTCACAGAAAACGACTCAAAAAGCATTTATTCTTACTTGACACCACAGAAATTGTGCTGAAAAAAATTTGTGTAAGACCCCTTTTATTTAGAAGAGAGAAGCATGTCAGTGCTGTTAATTTACACATCGACCTTTCATTCTTTTGAAGAAAGTATTAATACTACGTATTACTATCATAGGAAAATGCAGTTGGATGTTCAACCCTTCGACAAACACATAAATATGGTGCCATGTTTCAATTTGACCATATCGGCTTAACAACACCCACCCCACATACACACAAGGATTTGGGGAATATCAAGCGACAAACAATGCTGAGCTTCTCTCCTGCTTTGCCAGAAGTGTTGACCAACTGTGGCGGCATGAAAAGTCTTTGGGATTTGCTGAGCAGGTGGGCATGGCTGCATCCAAACCCCTCGGACAGAGCTGAGGGGGGACGAGCAGCCATTCCTCAGAGTGACGACTTTATTTGGTGACAATAGGCTACATGCTGGTTATTGAGCTGTTCACGGTCGTCTTGTGATGTTTGATTTCTTATTGGTAATGCCAAGCTAGGATTGCATGGTGGCTCGTTTCATTTGCACTGTTGTGTTGCAGCAATAGGGTCACAAGTTCAACACCCAGTCACGACCTTCCCATGCAAAGTTAAAGTTTTCTGCCAACGCATGGGTAGTTTTTCTCTGGGTACGCCAGTAACTCTAACATGTTGGGTTAAATAGAGATTCTAAATTGGCCCTAGGTGTGAGTGTGTGACCCTGTGATGGACTGGTGACCTGTCTGGGTTATAAAAATGAGTACAAGCTCCCAGCAATCCTGCATATGAGCAGAGCGGGTATCGAAAATAAGCACTAGACTATGGCTGTGTTTTAAATATTCAATCACTGACTCACTCGCTGCATCGTGTTCACATAAAACACTATGAAGTGACGGCCAGAAAAAGCCTTGTGTTGTTGCATTTTGAAGACTACTTGATCACAGCTATACGTCATTAATTATGTGCTGACTTTTCAGTTAGGTGTTGCATAAATAAACCCAGCCAGGACACACGCCTCAGTCTGAGGTGATGGACAGCATTATTTGGCTGAGGAAGTGTAATTAACATCATTTTTCTAAATAACACTGACAGAAAATGTATTTACAGATATCTGTAATTACTTGTAACACATCGTTTTAATGTGTCCATATGGACTGCATCGCAACCTTCAATAATAACTCGATATCATCCACACACTTATTAATATTTAGCTTTTCTGCTCAAAACTGAGCAATGATGCAAAAGTATTAAGAGTAAGATTACAACCACTGGAATATGACTCACTTTTCACATTGTTGTTCAAGCATCTTTAACATTTCTGTGTTTAATTTTAACATTTTAGGAACTTAATTAGCTATAGTGTTGATATATTTTCTCAGTTCAGATCAAAATGCATTATGGCCTTTTTAAGCTATTTGCTGTGATGATTTTCTAGGACACAGTGGTTTCAAAGTTGGGGTCGACACCCTGCTCAGGGTCTTAAAAAAATTAAAGGGGGTTCAGTGGCGGCTGGTGAAAAAGGTATAACTGTCTGGGGCTGTGTGTGAAAAGGTATTATAATTATTCAAATGAACAGTTGGATTTATTTCCCTTCTCCAAAAAAGCAGTTTTACAGATGGTCAATTATCTATTTTACAGATAAATTAGACTATAATAATACTCAAACAAGCCCATCGTGTACACCTTTTGTTCTAATAAGAGCAACTGTAGTCCGTATTGTCCATTTTTGGCCTTATTCACATTTTACTTTGATATTAGTTTGTTTTCCAGCTTAAGTTTTCAGTCACCAACAGCATGTGTGTCTCAATTAATCATCTGCTCAAAGCATACACACCTCAAAGCGCAATACTCAGTTCCACTGGTAGGTGGCACTAACGGGGCATAGAAATTGAGGTAGATATCCTGTTTTGAACATTGTAATCACAAAAAATGAGAACGATTAACACATTTTACTGAAACAGCTGGTTTGATTTTGTTCTAAATCTAAATCTTTCATTATAAATCAACTGTAGAAGGGTGTGAATGGGGGGGGGGGGGGGGGGGGGGGGGGGGGGGGGGGGTCCTAAACCTACTAGCATGCTAGCTAGAGCCCCAGGAGTGATATTAGTTAGTCTATTTAAGGACAGCTGATGAAAATTATGTGCAAATAATTCTGATTGAATGTAGCCACACACAATTAAGCAAAACTGACATTTTTTGACATATGTATCTCTATATTGTAGATTTCTTTTACCTTTTTTTTTTTTCTCCCCTTCACATGAGGCAGGGCGATGCCCCCTATGGACAAGCCACCACTGGTGGGGCCCTGATATGACCTCCAGAAAGCAGGAACCACGGAAATATGAGAAATAAAATGTTGCTAGTCAGTGAGACATAAAATACAGCACAAAGCTACCTGTTTGTGCACATAAAAGTAAAAAAAAAAAACTTTTTATTTGTTTCAGCTACAAGGTGTCCTCATACATAATTATGCACATTAATGAACATGCATGAATGAACATGACTGGGTTGTTTATGGGAATGAAACAATGTCGTACCATAACCTAATAATGTTTGCTCGGTGGTTGGGATTCCAAATGTATAATTCACCACACCAGCACACTGTAACTAAACCTGTATCTGTATCAACATGACAGGAAGTCGTTTGGGAATCAGCAAAGGATATCTATTGTGTCAGGCTGCTACAGGCTGAAAAGAATGGGGCTCGGCTTAATGAATAGGTTTTCATACTCATAATTGTCCGTGCCCTTTGTATCTGTGCAGTTTCCTATGCATGCTTATCACAGTAACACAGAATGATAATCGTTTGTTATCTCAATCCCCAAAACTCTCATTTCAACAGAGGTTATTAGGGAGTGAAATAGCAAGCCATATAGCCCCTCTCTATAATCCACACACACCTGCTCTGAGTATATCATAAGAGGCCTCTCAGCTACTTAATAACCCAATTTATGCATGATGATGAAAACATATTCCCTTTTACCCTTTTTTTTAACTAAAATATGTTATTTTAGATTCAGGTGTCTTGAAATAGTTAAAAAAAAGGGTGGAGACATCAATATTAATAAAGAAATAACTCCCCTGGGTTGGTACATCAACAGTGTCCTCTTGTGGTGGCATGAATTTAAAGACTGTCCTGTCTGTTTGTTGAGTCCAACTGTCCCAGATTTATGTTGCACTGCCAGGATGCCTTGACATCTGCCAGACACAATTGTGCCCGGCTGTCTCAGAAGGTGGCAGCGATGGGGCCTGATTGGCATTGGAATTTCAGGCTGGTGATGTGGTGAAAGAAAATTTGGTTTTCAACAATTGGATGGTGCCGCTATTAGGTCGTATTTATTCTTCTGTCCATCACAAAAACAAGAGTGCCGCCTCGGGTTTGCATAACCGCCTTCCAGTTTTATTACACCGCGATAAATGCTTCGTTATTTTGAATGAGGTGATGTTTGTAGCATCCAAATAGGAACTTAGCTATTCAGTTTATAGCTTTAGATTCAGGTTTTTGTTTAGAAACAGATGCTTATCAGTCAAATGAGTCTGGTTTAGCAACTTTTTAAATATTTTTCAGGACTTATGGGTCAAATAAAAGTCACTATCATGCAAATGGTCCCTCATCAACACATTTTTAACTGGTTCTGCACATTTATCTAAGAATTCCCTCTTCTTGTTTTCTAATTTCTTCTCTAGTGATATCAGTCATGTTGCTGTGTGTGTGCGTGCGTGCGTGCGTGTTGGCTTATACCCAAGTCATCCCAAATGACCTTGCATCCTCATTATTCTTTGCAGCCAAGCACTTCAAAGCAAGCTGTGGGACGGCAGAGCTGAAATGACGAAACGGTGTCTGATCTCACGCTGACTGAAACATACATGCACGCTGCTTGTTCGCACTAATACAGTCAACATTATTACGAGGGTGGGAATAGCGAAGTTTTTCATAGCTGTCCTGAAAAACGGATGCAGCGTTCCCCACGATGTAAATAATTCAGAACATATTGCAACACATTTGTTGGTGTCATTCAGAAGTATTTCAGCTGGCTCTTCCCAGCGTCTCCCCCCTCCACAAAAGGCTCATAACATCAAGACACAAGTTTCCTCCTGTCTGAAACATTTAGTCTGTTGGAAAGAACTAATAAACGCTGGAAGGGGCCGGGGGCTTTGGGATGTGATTGGTGTAAAAATATGTAAGCGAGGTCCTTATTTAGCAGATCTTAATTTGTGGCTCTCAAATCCTGCCGATTTGGCGGTTTCCCTGGAATGCAGCAGAAATTATTTTTTATGAGGTTTTTATTCTGCAGCAACACCAGAGATAAAAAAAAAAAAACTTGCTGCGCATCGCCACCAACACATCACCATATTTCCTTTCACACACATTTCCTCTGACTCTTCTCTCGTTCTGACAGATCTGATGTGGAAGTTGGAAGCCCCACTTCAGGTTCTGGGCTGTGTTGATGAGCACCCGAAACGTCACAGCTCATCCATCTTAGGAGAAAACACCATCTGAATTGTATTCCTCAGCTTCCACTGGATATTATCCTCTAATGGGCAGCGGGTCGTAGCGGCTGACTCACCAGCTCAGAATGACATCTAATGCAATTCACAATCAGCTTCGTTTCAGCACAAACCTAAGAGTGTGTCTTGTGTTGCACGTACTGGTGGTGAGGGAATAGGCTGATTTTCTGTTCTAAGAGCCAGTTTGACACTAAAATCATTTGATTTTGTTTTTAGTCTAAAATAGCAATTAAAATCCTTTTCCCCCAGTTCATGAAAGCACCACAGTTAGCTTTAAAGGAGATGTATTATGATTTATTTTATAATAGTTTTATGTTCGATACAAAACATGTTTATGAAGTTCTTTGCACTAAATCCCTCTCACACAAAGTGATTTCAGCAGTTTGATTGCTGACAGTTTCAGTACCATCCAGAATGAGCCGTTTCAGGGCTCTGTCACTTTAATAAAAAAATCTGGAGCTGGCCACGCCCACCCTTCCTTCACTCTGGCTGCTACAGACCCCTTATCGGTCCACATCATCTCCTCCTAATGCGCATATGCATTGCAGAAAGAGATCAACAATCATGTCATGTTCTGCTGTTGGTTGTACAAATCACTTGGATAAAAACAACAAAATGCGCAAGTTCTATAGAATTCCATCGACTCACATCCCTTTCAAGGCAAACAAAAGATGTCTTTGGTTGCAAGTTATCAGAAGAAGAGGTGATTGGAACGAGCAGATCATTAAAAATGCTCAAATTTGCAGCTATCACTTAAGCCTCAGCTGACAACAAGCTAATCAGCACCGTAGGATTTATAAACTCAATTATGGAACCCCATATATTATATAATATGAATAATTAATCACTCAAGCTCATAGGTTGATGTGCCTTGGTTCACTTTTGCTCGTTTGTGTTGCTAAACCAAACGCTAAATGAACGCTACAAGCTAGGCCTACTAGCCGACCTGTGGCTAATGTTTACAATAACAACAGTGGCTAAAGATGAGGTTATATAGACATAGAAATCATGCTAATGTTAATTTATAACATTAGAAATTACATACTCAGCCATGCAGGTGCAGTTCGTGGTCAGAATGCAGTTGTTCTTCTTGTTTACAATGACCCAGACTTTGTATCTCTATCTTCTTCCCTTGTCTTTGACTCTGCAGCACCTGAGTCTTCATAGCCACAAAGTTTTCAATATTATATGTCCTGAACATGGTTGTCTGCTATCTGTAGTCATTCAGGGTTTTGTAGGATTTCAGGCTCTCCCGGAAACAGAGGTTTAGCGTGTCGATCAGGTAAGAGTGGATGTCCAGCTACTGAATTTTGGGCCATTTTTTCTCGTCATTGATCCACTCACCGTCACCATTAAGATGTATCTCGTTAAATAAAGTCAATTTTACAGCTTAAAAAGTTTTATCGCTAGGGGATAAACTGTTATAAAACACCGACAACATTGCTAGCCAACAACAATTCAACCACAAGATAACCGCATACAATGGAAAACGGAGGAAGTCGGATCTTGTTTTCGCGCGCATCCGCTTTGTCTACAAACAAGTAAGGGGTCTATAAGCTGAGAAGCTCTGAAATCTGGGAGAGGCTCTGAGCAACAGCTCTCCCTTGCATGTTAGAGATGGTTTAAATACTAATTTCACTGTTTGTGACATCACAAATGGGGACTTTTTGAAATGGCTTGTTTTAGGCACATAATTCCTAAATTCCATCATTGATAGAAAATGGATGGATAAGTTCTTTTCACATTTGGAGTGTTTCTAGATGTAGTAGAGACCCACATGGCAGCACTAAAGAATGCAAAGGTGAGTTTTTATTATTATGTCCCCTTTAACAATCCCACACGTCTAACTGTAATTCTGAAGATTTTTTTCACAAAATGCTGGACTCAGCTATTTTTTTATATTATTACAGGGGCTTTTGCACTTATATATCTTTAGGTGTGGAAAAAAAATTGAATAAGCTGTTAGGTTGCTTATAAAAATATACTGCAATTATTCTTTGTACAGGATATTTTTTACATTTTATTCCAGTCATTTGACTTTTCAAGAGAAAATCAAGAAAAAAGGAATTTATGTATTTATTTATTGTATTGTAATTTTCAGAGCTAAACTGGAACCAGCAGCAACTTTGCCAAAAAAAAACCAGCCTAAATACCTATGATTGGTGCGTCTTTGTTGCAGCTGCAAGAATGTTAAATTCGAGCAGACGAACATTTGGGCCAGTGTGGCCTGTAATGTTCCCTGCAGTTCTTATCAGGTAATTACCAATTCACTCGTGAAATACCAGCACAGTACTGGTACACTGGTGATGGTGGAAAGGTGACACAGGTCATCTTGTAATTATAACTGCTTCCTCCTGCTTTTATTGTCTCTGCATAATCAGCTCCATCAGGGCTGAAATAATTGATTCCCCATTTATGCTAATGGTATGGATCTGGAGCGTCGAGGAGCAAATACTCATCCATGTTGTCTTTTGGGCTTGACATTTAGAAAGAAATAAGGAAAGTGTTAGATTCCACTCGAACAGCAGGATATTTTGCTCTGGGCTCGGTGATAGCTTTGAGTAAGGACGCCAGGTTGCACTTGCACTAACCAGACCAGACACTGAACATGAAGACTTTCAGATGTGTTTCATCAATGCCTGTTTAGGGATCTTTACTTTTGTAGAACAACCGATGGAGGTAAATTAGCTCCCACTCATGCATACAGCGCTGAACCAATTAATCCCCCCACCAACCAGGCGGCGTGAGGCTCCAGGCTCACATAGACGAAAATCAAAACAGGCTCTCCAGCTCGCCCACAAAGACGCATACGGGCAAATTTGAAGAGAGGCACATTTGCATACACACCTACAGTCCAAACAGCCACACGCCAAAACACGCCGAGTCATGCAGACTCGTGCTACCTTTGAAAAGGATAATTTCATGATCAAATGACACAAAGTGGAGGAGGAAAGTGTTCAGGCTTCACTAAGACGGATAAAAGGACAAAATCAGTGTGTCAGGTCCTGCAGATCATGATGCTTCTCATAAATTATTGGATCAAAATTGCCCAGAACTTGTTCAGGTTTCTAATTAAAATTTAAAAGCAGTATTTTCAAGCCACCTAAAAAAAGAAATAAGTTTTCTTGGTTTTTAGGTGTAAGTAAATTTAGAAATATCTGCTGTTGGGTTTAAAATTCATTCACAAGACTTTGTCGTTTTTTGTCTATTGTTGCAGCGAGGTGAAGTTGGTAATTAGATCGAAATTTTTCTACGTTTTACTCTCAGAATAAAATCCATTTTTAAACTCATGGTCACAATTTTTAAATTGGAAGGCAAACCCCAGAGCACAGAATCCAAAACTAAGTGGATAAACTGAGAAAGCTAATTTTCACCAAGCACCATTTTATTTTCTCAGCTGGCACTAGCATGTTGTAGCATATTGCCAGTCATAACAAGCATGTGGTACTTTATGCCCTCTAAAATGCAACACATTCTCTTCCAGTTTGGCCCTCGCCATCAATTTGTGTCAGTCAGAGCGGTCCGTAACTAAAACAGATCCAAACTCTTATTTTTCCTCGTAAAAATATTTAATTTACCCGTTTTATTTATGCTTCTCAAAAGCTAAATTACCCTCGTCAGACTACTGTATTCATATGTTTATATGTAACAGTGACAAAAAATGTGACAAAAGCTAAAATACACCTACCTTTTACATCCCTTAGTACTTTAATGTCAATCACCTGTCAGGTCACAACTGATAGGCTGTCAGCAGCCCAGCAGGCTGCCTGTGGCACAAAAAGGTAGCACTCATGCATTTGAACTAAAATTTCCAGTTACTATTCATGACATGAGTAAATCACTTGTGGGTGCAGTGTCTTCTCCATAGAGAGTCATTGTGAAAATGCATTAAATACCATAAAAAGACTCTTTCATTTCACTCTGTTTCAGAGGCTGTATAAACATCTGTGTCCACTTTCCTGCACGGTAAATTTCCTTCAACCGCCATCTAGCAAATCTCACCAAATGGACACTTTACCAGCAGCCGGTTAACAAAACCTGCACTCTGAGGAGCTTCTGCCGTATTGTACGCTGGACAGAGTTACCCCCAGAGAAATCCCCTCAAACAAAGCTAACATGGTGGAGAGGAAGGCCATGACGGCTCTATCTCATTCTCCCATGCCACTCACTCGCATCAATCACAGTCCGTCGGCCTCGGATCCAAGCAGCTCCTTGGATGAAATTTGTCACAGGTCCTTAGGCGCTGACATGCTTTTAAAAGGCTCGACTAATCTGCCTAAGATAACAGTCTTATATTTTCTTGGTGTGTGTTAATCATAAGTATCAGCTCTGTGTCCAAGAAATGATCACTGGTCACTATTAGGCTAAAATATCACCACAGAAGGATGATTTTTAAACGGGACAGCCTTTAGTGATGCCATGTGGGTCTCTACTGCCTCTATTAACACTCTAAATGCAAAAAATCCATCTATCTATATTCTGTCAGTGTTTGGTTTTAGGAATTATGTGCCTAAAACAAGCTGTTTCAAAAAGTCCCTGTTTTTGACATCACAAATGGGGAAATTAATTCAGAACCCTCACACGTGTAAGAGAGAGAAATGCTGCTGGAGGAGCAGCAGCTCTACTCTGAGTCCCTCCTGGATATCAGAGCTTCTGAGCTTATAGCATCCTGAGTGGGGGAGGGGTGGGCGTGGCCAGCTCCAGCTTGTTTTCTTAAAGTGACAGAGCCCTGAAACGACTCATTCTGGAGGGTACTGAAACTGTCAAGAATAAAACTGCTGAAATCGCTTTATGTGAGAGCGACTATGCACATAACTTCATGAACACATTTTGTGTCGAACATAGAGCCATTACAACTTAAAATAAAAAGTTGTGTCACTTTTAAACACAGAAAAAAAGTTAAATCAGTAAGGCTCACGCTAAGAAAAAGTTGGTGTTTTTGCATTTATATGCTCAATTCACGGAAACAACGCTTTAAAGGTTGAATATGGAACACAGACATTATGGTGACAGCTGGTGTTCAAAGGTGGTATTGCAACAACAGAACAAATTTTCCAGCCATCCGGGTGTTGGTTCACTGCTGATACGTGAAGTGACCAGCCAGCACCATGTCCAGTGACAAATCTACAGGGTAAGGACTAATTTCTACTAATAAGTTTATTTTACAACAGTTTTTACCTTTAGAACATCTTCTGGGCTCAGAATCAGCTGCTTGACTTGTCAAGTCCGCCATTTTACACAGTCCCAGCCTCGCCTTGTCGAGTAGACTTTTTACCGCAATGGTGTCCTCTAGTGGCTGGTAGATGTAAACATAAACCAGTGACGTGCCCGTCAAAATAAAATTTTTATTATTTTTTTTAAATATAGCTTTTAAAGGATAAACTGTACATTCATTCTGCATACCTCTAAACGCCTAAAGGTATCATTTTTTTAAAATATAGCATTTTATTAAAATGTTCCATATTCCACCTTTATTGTAAAGTTTGATTAAATATTAATAATAATGTATATTAATAATGTTTGATGTTTTGATTTAAAAATTCACACATTTTTTTTAGATGTTTTTCAGTTTATTCAATTTTTTTCAATTTTTGTTCAGCACATGCTCGAGTAAGACGTATTTGAACATAAATGTACTCTTATAATTATTCACTAGCACCTCCAAGGGTTAGAGTGGCCGATTAAACCATACAGAAACCCTGGGACAAAGTTTAAAAGTTTTATCTGAGTGCTAATTCTATTTTTTTTTTTTTTACATTTTCACTTTTTTTTAACTCCCATTCTTGAGCTCACCTTTATCATGAACCTTTTAAATCCTGTAACAGATTACTCATGAATAAGTTCTTACATTATTCAGTGGCTGGCGCTACATTCACCAGCCAAATGCTGCTGGCCGCGCGGTGAGAGGATACTCCAGCAAGGAGGATACACGCCGTCCCTTCAAGAGCAATTGCCATTCTCGCTGAGCCCTCCATGGGAGCAAGCTGCTGAGAGGTGGGTGTGATGGGCCCAATTTAATGCTCCATTATGCAAATTGATCATCTCAATTGACCATCACTTGGGTAATAGGATGGGCTGACTGGATGGTTGGGAAGGTTGTGGTAGGGTGTCTTTTAAAGTTCTTTTTTGAAGCATCACATTAGTTTGATAAGCTAAAAATAAGCCAGGTGAGTAAAATCATGAAGAAAAGCTCATAAACTTTCACCAGCGAGGCATGACAGAGATGAGTGACAGCAAACTAATGGCTGTTCAGGTGACCTTTCCAACAACCAGTCACGTTTAAACAGCACCTGGCTTGTTTTTCTTCAGAGAGCCATCAGGAAGTGGCATTTGCATGATGAGGCATCTGCTTTGATTTTTTTTCCTCCAAACGGATTCACCTATTGGCATTTCCATGATTCAAAATAATTAGAGATTAAAAGTGGGGATGTTTCTTTTCCTTTCAGTTATTTCAGGAGTTAATGTTTTCACAAATTAAAAACTGTAAATAACCCAGTGATGTTTGTTAGCGAATGGGGAGATTTGCACCATCTCAGCAGAATCCCACAACGCCTAAGAGTTTCCGGCAGAATGGACAGGATGCGGGAAAGTCGGAGAATAGGCAAATTAATTTTGTCAGTGTCTAATTGCATTTATTGGCCACGCCTGGCACCACCTAATCCTGGATTATGATGATGCATTAACAGCTGAGACGGCCTGTTTACAAGGAATTTATTAGGCGGTGACAACGTAACGAGACAAAGTCCACCTATCACATTAATCACCCCACTGCCAGGACTATGTCACTGCCAAGAGTGGAGCCAGAAGACGCAAAGGCCAAGGCTGCAGCCCAAGCTGCTTTCCATTTTCTTGCATCAACCATTGTGGCGCGGCGATCCGATTACTTCCTCTGCAACTGTCAGCCTGGCAATGCTGGTGACACGAAACTACACGTAAATAAATAAAGGGCCATGAATTAAGGAGGGATGGCAGATAACAGGGAAAGAATTGTGGGATCAAATACACGGTTCAGTGCATCGAGCTGCAAAAACAATTTTCCTCACATAATGCTGCTAATAGAAGTCAGGTCACTTAATTACAGTCTGAGTATTGTTTACTGTGAGCTGATCTCATTTTTATTCCTTCAATCTGTTGATTCCCCCTCGAGCTACATTGAATCTCTCTCTCTCTCTCTCTCTCTCTCTCTCTCTCTCTCTCTCTCTCGCTCGCTCGCTCGCTCTCTTGCTTTCTATCCTTTGATACAAAGAGCAAGACCAGCTCTGGCACCAAAATCCCTACAATGTCATTTTCTCAAACAAAAGATGCTGACTTGTGCAAAATTTACAGATCATTTAGAATGATTTGTTTCTTTTTCCGAGTGCTCCCCGATGTGATGTGCAGCCGATAACAAGAGAACGTGTGTGACACGTCTGACAAAACTATTTGAGGCACAACACTGAAGAATGTCCTTCTGGCCTTGCCGTAATAGAAGCAAAGGGTTTAGAAATTGCATTTTCTTCAGTCACACAGGAATCATCAGGAGAGATCGCCTCTCGCCCTGTAAACACTTCATCTGTGCAATTCGCTGATTCCATTTGAAGAGCGATGCATGTTCTTGGACTTTGAGGCAGCCTCGGCTCTCAGATTGTCTGGCTTGTCATGATCTGCCAGACCTGACACATTGATATCGTCAGCGAGGGACGCTGAAGGTGCCCTGCACTGTAACAGGGTTGCAACTGCAAGAAAGCGTTCCTATTTTAATTTTTAAGAAGAGTTTGAATGGTATTAGTTATTCCACCAGTGGTATCTGCACCAAACTTCAGTTTAATTAATTTTCATGGACGCATATGAACACAGATCAGGTAGAAAATAAATTGTTTAATAAACTCTCTCAGCATGATTGGCTTCAGAGTGTCTGCCTCAGTAGATGAATGCTCAGAATTAAGTGCTTTAATGCACTTGCACGGTAAAAACTGATGATTCAGTGGAAGTTGCTCCATCTTGCATTTCATTACTGCTAAACACTAGATTTATTGCCCTCAGATTTTTGCACATCATATCCCAATTGGTGAAGTGCATTTAACAAGAAGTGGTGAGTCTGGATGGTAAAATGCATGCTCTCTGGCGCCCGAAAGGAATGTGCTTCAGCGATAAGCACCGGATGAGAGGACAGAAGATTCTGCACAATGCCGTGGCACATCTCCCAGCACAAGCTGTTTTCATTAGGTTATATAATTCTGATGGGGTTCTTTGGCACCATTACACTTCACCTACCATGAGTGTGAACACCTCTCTTCCTGTGTGAGGCAGTCTGGTGATATATGAGCAGGAGACAAATCAGGATGTTGTAAAAATGATATCTAGTCAGTAATATTCCCACTTTTTTTTTCCTTCTGCATCGGGGAAATTTATGTAATCCCGTTATTGATGCTGAACAGTGATAATAGTGATGCAAACTGTGGATGGAGCCTCCATGTCATCACCCTCACCGTACCCCTCCATCATGGAACAGCTCTCTGCCATCTGTCAGTACTGGAAAAGCATTGTGCCTTGCAGCAGGTTTTTTTTTTCAAACCAACATAGACGGCTGCCTTTTCCCCTTCAGAGTCTGTGCTGTGGATGAATCCCTCAGTCGTAAACAGCCACTGGGCTGGAAAACTGTGAGTCAAGTCAAAGCTTCAGTGACACCCATGAAAACACTCTCTTAGCAGTGTTATTGACCCAGAATATATTCAGATGGCTGGCCATACTTGACTAGAAAAGGACACGTTAAAATTAAGAAAGCATGACACCAGCCTGCTATAATTGACTGCTGTTTACCTAAGTGCTATTTAATTGCCTGATTCGTCTCTGAATTGTTCAACTCTGTGCAGCAAACAAAAGCAGCAGCAGTGACAATGTCTCCTTATTAGTTATTCATGGTTTCATTCTCCTCATGTCTGCTTGTATTTTTACTGAGCAACGTTGAAAACCACAGAAAAGTTCATCCTCAGCTGTGAGAAGATAAAAGATGTCCTCTCGTGAGATCAGTCTAAGTCAGGGGTCTGAGCCAAAAAAATATTTCCCCCAGTCTACCTAAATAAAAATTGCTTAGAGCCACAACTGTTACAAGACTTTTTAAAATTAGACAATTTAATATCGTTGATAAATATCTACAGAACTATCTCTCTCTCTCTCTCTCTCTCTCTCTATATATATATATATATATATATATATATATATATATATATATATATATATATATATATATATATATATATATATATATTTTTTTTTTTTTTATCTTAGAATTGTTAGAAGAAAGTCAAAATTCTGAAGCTAAAGCTGCAATTCAGAGTTTTCCCCCTTTCAGGAATTATGTATTGTCACGATCCTGGCTCCTCTACCTCCTCCTTAGTTCTGATCACCCCTGAACTCCTCCACTTCAGACCCAAACCTGCCCCAGAACTCTAGAACCAGCCTTCATTCCACCCGTCATTCCCCCTCAGATCTAGGATCTAACCAGCCTCCGGACTCCACTTCCCATCATGCATTGCACCGGACTTCCTGCTGACGTCACAGATGTGTGTTCTTGAATGAGAGAAGTGGGGAGAATGGCTTAAGGTGCAATACATTTTTCATTTTTCAGATGGTGCCGTCAGACAAAAAAAAAAACTACGGTGTAAGAGATTTGTTGTCAATTTTGAAAAAACACCATTTTGTTTCCGTTATTTGGATTTATAATTAACAAAACAAAGAGTGTGAGCATTTTTTCATACTTGCAGAAAATGAGATAAAAAAAATCATAAAGAGCTAAAAAGACTGTGTAATCAAACTCAATGCAATTATTTCATGAAAAAACCGAAAAGCTGCTTAAATCTGCATTTTTTTTTATTATATCTATATTTAAAAACATGAGTTAGTTTTTAACAGCCATTGCAGAAGGTCCACAGAGCCACTTGTGTCTCCAGAGCCTCAGGTTGCAGAGCCCTGGTCTAAGTAAACAGAACTCACACAGTACATAGAAGTTATTTTGTTACAATATAAAACTTTATAAATCTACGTATTTTGTTTTGAATTTTGCTGATAAAGGTTTGAGAATCATTTCCTGCAACACTGAGAGCCAAAATCCAAACAAGCCTTTCTCTCCTCTGGAGCCTTATCTCTGCTGTTCCTTCATCTTAATAAAAAATGCTACCAGGTTCATAAATCAAGTGCATGTCTGCCTAACAGAAACATGATTAAAACAATGTATGATTAAAAAATCTTGTTCGGTTCACCTCCAGAGTCCTTAATTAAATAAACACATTTTTCTCAAGACATGGGAGACATGCCTCAGCGATGTCGTTTCACTGTGGTCAAAAATGCGCAACTGAGATCTGGAGCCAAGAAAAAGTGAAATATTCGAGCTGAAATATTGAAATGACTGCCAGCATGGCTTCAGGGTTGCACACCAGCTGTGACAGCAACCTCCGAGGGTCTTTGATCTTGACCGGGGGAGTGGACGAAAGTGGCTCCAGAGCAGCTTGAGATCTGAACTGCAGCAGTTGTTAAATCTTATCACATAAAGTATAACTGCAACTTTTAGCCCTTCCTTCACCCCTATCTGCTGGCAACGCATGGCCAGGCTCCTTCTGAATCTTAACTACCCTGAAATTTAGAGGCTTACCTGCTGTTAGGACATAATTTGTCTCAAATTAAAACTGATCTTCCAATTTAAAATCTGACTGATTTAAAAAAAAATTGGTAACACTTTACAATAAAAGTCCCGCTTTTAATGTTACTTAGTGCATTATTAAGCATTAATAAACTATTAAATAAAGTATTAAAAACTGCTTAATATTAATGTTAATATTAAGTAATGCATTACTAAGAAGAAATCCCCCCCAGCCCTTTGTCCTAACCTTAAGGACATTTAATAGTTAATATTGGGAATGTTAATAAAGGGATCCTTTGTTTATTAATGCTTAATAATGCACTAAGTAACGTTAATAACGAGACCCTTATTGTAAAGTTACCCAAAAATCCCTAAAGATGTACATTTTTAAATGTAAACATTACATCATTTTTCTGTAGGATTGCAAAGCCATTTAATTGTGATGTGCCTCGTTCAGACATCTAAAGACATCTAGGCTGACTGGATTTTTCATTGAATTTATGAAAAAACACCTGTTGATACATAAAATAAAATGTAAGCACCAATAAGGGAATTCCAAAGGCTGAAAACTTGATGATGAACTCAGGGATGATGCATTTCTCAGTTTCCATGTCAGATATTTGCTGGACTTTTTGAGAATTGACTTTCTGACTCAGTTTATCTGTCTTGTATACATTAGCCTTGACACATCTTTGTTTGTCCTTCATTTGTCCTTTTCCTTCACTTTTTAAAGCATTTGCTGCACAACATGTTTTCCTGGTCATAAATACAAGGACTAGACAGATAAATGAGACAGATATCAGCAAAAGTCTGAAACTTTGAAAGACCTTCAAAAAGCTGAGAGAAATATTGATCAAGACCACTAGAATTACAAGAAAGTTTGACTCCTTGGAAGCAAAATAAAGATATTTTTAGGTGGTTTAAAACTTACATTCTGCACTGTATCAGTTTCTTTACTAAACAAGCAGGCATTCATCTATTGTGATCTGCTTTGCATGAGTCTGTACTTGTCATCTGCCTTTGTAATATCAGTGGGGACCACTTGACAACAGAACAAGGTCTTTTTCTCCATTCGCTATACTTTAAGCTCATCTATGTGATATAAATCCTTTCTACCGACTGCTTACGAGTGGATACTTGTGCAACTTGACTCATTTGTTACAATAGTCAAGTGTTTTTATACAAGATCCACTCTAAAAGGTCTTCTTAAGTATTGCAAACAGCCCAAGGCAATAACCCACCCTCTGAAATTTACACGTCCCTATTATATGGAAGATCCAATTAGGTTGCAACTCACACAGGGCCAAAAAAAAAGATCTGTAGCCAGGTCCTGTGGTCAGTCACAGGACATCCCCAAGCGCAAGTCAGAGATGCTGTTGCAAGAGTAGGAGGATCTTCACAATGCAGGTGATTTTAATGCTGTGGCTTATTTATTAATCTCACCCTCTAAAGTATGTATGCTTAAGCCTAGTCAGGTACATTCTGCATGACACATTCAGCAGTAGTACACATATGTACACATGTACAGGTGATTTATTCACCATGTTTTGTGAGTGGAATTTAAAAATATTTATTTTCCCCTGCTTCAGTGGTAAAAACTAAAATCCCCACGCTGCTCGGGTTCATAGCAGTTTTGTGTCCTACATCTCAACTCAACGTGATAAAGATGAACAAGGCAAGTCTTTATTGAGCAGACAAAGCCAAATAAGAAGCATGGGTGGGAAAGTGTTGCACTAAATGTTGGCGTTAATTGCCATCTAGTGGCCATTCCATAACTTGCAAAAAGATTTTGGTTGAATACAAATAAGGTAATCTACTTTTTTCCCTTCATACTTGTCAGTCAGCAGTAAACATTACTAAAAACAGGTCATAAATCGGTCATGGTTGAACAAGTTACTGTAACCTGATGGTTGCATGGGCTCTCCCTGCTTTATACTCTCACTCTTTCCTCAAAATAACTTCAAAATGTGATGAGTCTGAAAATGTATGAGATAAATTGGCATCTCAAATTATTTCTTTTGTATTATTATGAAATAGCCAGATTTGTTGGGATATATTGCTCTGTTACACTTGCTTGATTATGTATTATTAATATATTTTCTGATATTTTGACACATACAGTTGAAATAATCAAGTAATAAATATTGCACATTTTTATTATGTGTGGTGTAACCATTGACTATTAAAAATAACCCATAATAACCCGTAGGTAACCCATAATGTGTCTATGGTAAACATTTCTTTGAAGACGTTCTATCCTTTATGAATGTTGCGTTCAAGTGTTTTCAGAAATCTCAAAGACTTGTTCGAATAAATCAGTCGCAGAATAACGTGTCACTGTCGAGGTAGAGCAAAAATTACCAGAAAATATTTTTACACGTTTTGTAATGTAAATTATTTCTCTCGGAAGACTGAAGTACAACACTGAAATAAATATTTCCCAAACAAAGCAATGGATTTGAGATTTACGAACCAATAAAAACTACCTGAAGGCAGCAGTGGAGGGAGGAGTCGGCTCGTGCTAACGCCTGCCTGCCTGCCGCATGACCAGTGTGAGCACAACACAGCTCGGGCTTTAGTGGTCCATTTGGCTAGAAAAATGTCAGGGAAGAGTTTTCGAGTCAGCGACGGGGACTGGATATGTCCAGACAAGAAGTAAGGCCATAAATTAAATAATGTCCCAATATATTTGCCGAAAATTATATTTAACAACAGGTTTGTGCCGCTCGTGCTAACAAGCTAAGGCCTTGTAGCATGAAGCTAAAGCTAGCGCTGGACATTTCAACCAAAAAAAATCTAATTTCTACTTTTATTTACCCCTTTTGCTAGTCATCTTTAATCAGAATCGATACTTTTATTTAACATGAGTTAAACATATAGACGTGGCTGTATGTATGCGTTGCGTATGTTAATGCTTTTGGCCGCGGGCAATCAGACTAGCATGGTAGCTCTCGTTAGCTC
This sequence comes from Aphyosemion australe, assembly GCA_006937985.1. Lineage (NCBI taxonomy): Eukaryota > Metazoa > Chordata > Actinopteri > Cyprinodontiformes > Nothobranchiidae > Aphyosemion > Aphyosemion australe. The sequence continues at coordinate 1,309,031 of SSNS01000091.1, forward strand.
TTGTGTAGATGTGTCTTTTTCGTGATGTGTGGTCAGTACGCCTGGTCCGCGCTATCATATTTCGAGTTAACTCGCTAAAATATGACACCGTTTCAGGTGTCAGAGCTCCACCTTTTAACTTTCTTTTACGAACATAGCTAACCAACCCAATGCTAACTAGTTGCAGAACCTAGCTTATGAACTCATTATATATTCCTTCATTATGCTTTTTCAGATGTGGAAATGTGAACTTTGCGAGAAGAACAAGCTGCAACAGATGTGGCAGAGGTATTTCTGACCCATTGCTTAATTAAAAAATAATTTCTTGGCAACATATGTTTTTTGATTCTTTTTTAATATTTTTATTTTTCTGTGTTTTTCTCTGTTTTTGTTAAAATTAATTAAATGAAAGCATATAGATTAATGCAATGATTAATTTGTACAAATTGTGGTTTGTTTCTTTTGAGGGGAGTGGTGTTTTTAAAAGCCCTTTTGGCTTCTACCACTCCATGCACATTAATTAATGTTTATGTATGTTTTTCTTTTCTTATTGTTTTCTGTATTGTGAATTTTTTTTAAAACTTGTGCTAAATAAAAGGCCTATGCATTCATTCTAAAAGTTAAACGGCTGTTTTGTTTCTACAGATAAAACAACAGAGGCAAAGATGATGAAAGCAGGAGGAACAGAAATTGGAAAAACACTTGCTGAGAAAAGCAGAGGCCTCTTCAGTGCAAATGATTGGCAGTGCAAAACGTATGTGATTAGTTTATACTCCCAACATTGAGTCTCCTGTTAGAAAGCAGAATTTCAATCTATGAGTATTTTTCCCTTCTTGGGTTTATAAAGATGTGGCAATGTGAACTGGGCTAGACGATCAGAGTGCAACATGTGTAACACCCCCAAATATGCCAAGCTTGAAGAAAGAACAGGTAATCCAGTGAAATTTTAGGAGCATGCTTGTACTTGACCTTTTTTAGATTACCATTCAGTTATTAATCCTTTCTTTGTCACAACTCTCCAGGTTATGGTGGAGGCTTCAATGAAAGAGAAAATGTGGAATATATAGAACGTGAGGAGTCTGATGGGGAGTATGATGAGGTGATTGCAAGCTGTTATTAGGAAAGCTGATGTTTTAAGGAAATAAATTATTTTAATATTCGAACGTTGGCATTTGTCAAGTTTCTCATTCAGATGTTATTTTCTTTTGCCACAGTTTGGTAGGAAAAAGAAAAAGTTCCGCGGAAAGAAGGAGAGCACATCTTCCTCAAAGGAAAGTGAAAAGAAGGAAGTGCCAAAAGCCAGAGAGGATGAGGAGGAGGAGGAAGAAGATGATGAAGATGGTGACCTGTCAAAGTACAAATTGGATGTAAGATAATATTAGTAGGAACTGATAAATTCTCATGGGAACCGGGACCCGTGTTTATTTATAAGTCACCACTTTACAGGACGAGGATGAGGAGGACGAGGATGGAGATCTGTCAAAATACGACTTGAATGCCAGCGAGGATGATGAAAAACCAGCCCAGAAGAAGGGCAGCCACTCCGGTTCGTCCCGCTCCTCTTCGCGGTCGTCCAGCTCCAGCTCTCGGTCCAGGTCCAGGTAAAAGGGTACAGGTCAAGGGTAACTCCGGGCAAAATGTCAGTATCAGCTCAATCTTTCTTCTGGTTTAATCATCAATGAGTAATCTGTTCTTATTTTGCCAACTTGTTGTTTTTCTCTTTTCTTATCCCCTCCCTGTCTGCAGGGTAGAACCTGGTGTCGTCTTTTTTTGTGCTTGAAAATAAAAAAGTGATTCTTAAGAACTTTATTTTGCCCCCTTTTCCTAGATTAATGTTCAAACTTCATATGCAGTTGATGTTTGTATTTTGACTGCTGTTCGTTATTTTAGTGTTCCTTTAAATTGAAGTAAATTGAACGGATTCAGATTTGAGAAAATATTGGAAAGGTTCTGTTGTGTTTTTGTCTTTCAGGTCCCGCTCTAGAAGTTCTTCCTCTTCCAGATCTGGATCTCGCTCGAGGTCTCGCTCCAGGTGAATGAGGTGACATGCACTCTCTCCCTTTAGAGAGTGTATGTGTGGGGCAGCAAGCTCCATACCAGTTCATGTAGTACTTTTAACACACGCAGATTTATTTTAGGTTTTTTTTTTAGACCCAGGAGTATGAATAGTACAAACCTTTTCTAACGGTTACTACGGCTCAGATGTCCAGATAGACATCTGGGGTATTTATCACACCTCTCTCAGGAGTGATTCCTGCTTAACCCACAATGTTAATGTAACTTTATTAGAAACATATTTCCTACATTTAAAGTTTACGTCCCCCTGGGGTCAAACATTCAGTAGCATTAGATGATAACTGAGAAGCCTGATAAATACCCACACTCGTAGGCCTATTTTGATTTTGCTGACCTTCCTGCTTGGTTTATTCCCCCCAAAAGATCCAGCTCCAGGTCTGGAAAGGGCTCCTCTCCCCAGAAGAGGTCCCGCACCCCCTCCTCCTCACCTGAGAGGGGACAGAAGCGCAGTCGCTCCAGGTCCTCATCTGGAGGGAGGAAACGGAGGCGTTCTAGATCCCATTCGTCCGAAAGGTTTGGGTTTCTGTGGAATACCACAATGGCACTGATTATTACAAGCCATCTGTTGGGTCGCTTATGGGGATGACTCAGATTTGCAAACTAATGTTCACATTTGGCCACATTGTGCTGCTTTTATTTGTCGACCTTGCTTCATGCATACAGGATGTGTGCACGTTGGAGCCAGCTAACCTTGTGGTTTCTTCCCTCAATGTTTTGTGTGATTTCAGGCGCCAAGACCATTCATCTGGATCATCCCACTCTGGCTCCAGTTCGAAAAAGAAATAAATTTCCTGCAGCCTTTAAATCAAGTAAAGGCTTCTTGGTGAAAGTGCATGTTGTGTTGGAAAGAAAACGACCACATCCCTTCAGTATGATGTTCGTTGTCATAAAGTCTCCAAAGTCTTACTTCCTTCAAAGAAAAAAAAGAGGCGTCATGAATTCACCTAAATGCTCCTTTTTTAAAACCACATCCATCCCGAGTGTTTGTAATTATAAGTGTCCAGTTGACAAAAATGTTTAATTCTCTTTGCAAATATCAAATTAATGGTATCAAAAGATTCCTTTTTTTTAAACCCTGCTGATTGACAAGCAGCACAATTAAATTTACCCTTCTGTTCAAAAATTGGAGCGATTTTTTTATTAGATCTTCAGCGACCATTTAAGGTGGCTAACGTAGCAATTTTTTTGTTTGTTTTCAAGGTAAGTATATTCTTTGATTTTGTTTTTATTTGAAATGGATGTAAGTTCGACGATCTTTGATTTAGGGTTAAAGTGTACTTTCTTAACTTTGTGGCCTATTCTGACGTTTTTGTACCAAATTGTTGCTTTTGCCACAAACAAATTCCGACTTTTCCGTTTTGCTCCGGTGCAGTGTGGGACAGGCCGCTAACATTTGTGGTAAAACGTGGCATCAAGTCTTTTTATCGGTAAAACAACTAAAATGTACACTTGTAAATAAAAACTTGTCAACCTTGCATCTTGGGAATATTGTCTAATTTCACAGAGATGATGATGTGATCAATAAACAAGAAAAATCTGTGATTTAACCCTCAAGAACCCAAACCCTTTTGAAATAAAAAACAGATTAGAATAAATGCATCAAAATGTAGAAAAAATAAAGTAAAAATCATTTTTGATATATGTATAGATAAAATGTCGCTTGGGGTTATCAAACTTGAATATATGACTCCAGAAGCAATTTTGCAGATGCTTGAAATGGGCAGTGACGCCACTGATCCTTAGAGTTAATATAATTTAAACATTTTAATAAAATATTTAGTAGGATTCTGAATTTCATTGGCGTTTCAAAGGTTCTCCATATATTCTGTACTGGTGATTGGGATTTTGTGACTATCCACAATGCTGTTTTAGACTTTGCTGCACAGCAATTAATAAGGAATTCCTGGAGTTTCTGTTATAAAAAAATTAAGGGGTCTGTACATAGTAATGGTAACAGAAATATGGGGACAGTTTTGCCAAGAAGGAACAAAATCATTTCTAATTCTGAATGTTCGGTGCATTGTAGACATTTAGTTTGATCATTATTTTTTATTTCTGCACACAATTTTAACTCAGATTATTTTCATGAATCTGAAATGAAGCTTTTTGGTGCTAAAGTGTTGCAGGGGTTGTTCCTCAATATGGTCGCCAGGTGGCAGCTTTGAGGCGTGCTTAAGCCTTTCAAATAAAATTGTTAAATCCTGAAAGTTGAAGATTAAAAGGTGAGATTTTCCTTATTTACATTTCGTGGATTACGATGTTAAATAGCTATAATACCTTGAGAATATGTATGTTTAGTGTGAAACACAAGTTCCTTAAAAGAAACATTTTATTAAACATGATCCAGCTGCATCCTGATGATTTGACGCCTGCATTCTGTTTTTACACGCGCGCGCTCAAGGAACTTGTTTTAATACTTCCTGAGAGACGCGTCAGGGTTGTTTATTCCCCCGCATCCTCCTCTGACTCCTGCCTGTGGAGTCAAATGTGTTTTTCTCCTGCAGTTACTATGCTGACACTGTTTTCTTTCACGTCCCCGTCCAACTCATTACGCAGGATAAATCAAACTAACTAGAGGGTCCCCTGTAAAACATTTATTTCCTATTAGTTTATTATTTTAGTTTATTATTGGCGTCCGTTAGGTGCTTCCCCCCTCTAAACACTCATAGGTAGTCCCGCCCCCCGTGCGTAAAAAGGCAAGACGCGCTTTTACGCGCAGTATTCACTTGGAGAAGCTGAGAGCGCAGAAGATGCCGGACGGACGCACGCGGATTATCGGCCGTTTCTAAGATCATTCCTCCCCTAGAGGATGTTCATGTGCAGCTACGACTCTCCAGAAGACACGACAATTCTTCTCGAAGGCGCAGAGGACTCCAACACTTCCAAGACCATGCCCAGAATGAATCCAAGTAATGGAACTTTATCCGTAGGATTTCCAATTACCATGATGGTCACTGGGATGGTTGGAAACTCGTTAGCTCTTATTCTGGTGTATATATCTTACAGGAAGAAGGAGAATAAAAGAAAAAAGTCTTTTTTGCTTTGTATCGGATCACTGGCGCTAACTGACCTTTTCGGACAGCTTTTGACCAGTCCGGTTGTTATTTCAGCATACCAGGCTGGGCTCAAATGGAGCAGAATCGATTCATCCGGCAAACTTTGTACTTATTTTGGTGTTTGCATGACAACTTTTGGCCTGTGCGCACTTTTCTTAGCCAGTGCCATGGCCGTGGAAAGGGCTATGGCCATAACGAACCCCCACTGGTACTCCAATCATATGAAGACAAGTGTGACCAAGCAGATTCTGGCTGTCATATGGTGCCTCGGGTTCCTCTTTGCTCTGCTGCCCATCGTGGGGATCGGGGAGTACACCATCCAGTGGCCGGACACCTGGTGCTTCATCAACACGAGAAAAAGTGATGGCATGGACAACACGTTTTTCGCCATCACCTTCGCCGTTCTGGGTGTTTTCTCTCTGTTGGTGACTGTGTCCTGCAATGTGATGACGATCCGGGGTTTGATCATCAGGTGTAAAACCAAAACAGGCACGTCTCAATCGTCAAAGCAGTGGGAACGTCTCACCACGGAGACTGTCATCCAGCTGCTGGGGATCATGTGCGTCCTGCTCATCTGCTGGTCTCCTTTACTGGTATGTCTGCTGTCTTATTTATACTCAGAATAAACCCAGAAAACTTTAGCGCATCCATTACGCACGTGTTTTAGTGGGATTATTGTTTTAATGTTGTTTTGTAGAATTCTATGGGGCGCTGATTGTAAATTAAAGCATGCAAATAGAAAAATATAGTTTACTAGACTTAGCTTCAGATAGGTGTAAAACTTAATATTTAGAGTTAAATTAAATCATTGAAAGTTTAAACAATTGTCTAAATAAAGCATGTCAGTTTAAAACTAAATATGTATGCAATACAAAATAGACATTTAAAATTAAACCCAAATATTTAAAGGTAAAGAAAAATATTTAAAGTTTGATCTAAACTACAGTTTTTTCTAAATGTTTAAAAGTAAATATTTATGCACGCTAATATCTAAATATCACATTAAATAAAAATATTTAGAGTTAAATAAAAATATTTAAAGTTTAATCCATTGTCTAAATAAAACATGTCTGTTTAAAAACTAAATCAAATTTTAAGTTAAAAGAAATGGTTTTAATCTAAATATAAAAATAGCCTTTTAAACTGAATATTTAACTAATATGGGCATTAAAGCTGTTATAGCGAATCTACAGAACAAACTATATTTCTAATGTAAACACGGTCACGGAACACTCACCCCTCCACTCGGGTATCTTCCCTGAGACACCTGCTAGTAATGGAAACCCGTGTTGCCGGAGAAAACAAGCTAATGCTAAACACCAGTCACCATTTTCTTGGTCCAAACATTATTTTCTGTTTATGACTGTTTTTTATCTATTTGGGACTCTGGTAGTTTGTCCTAAAGTTGAAGTGGTAGCAGCCGGCTGTTTCTCCTTCTCTGATATTATTGATCTGTGAACCTCTCACACCAGTGGTGTTCTGTTGCTAAATACGAGAGAGTGGAGGACCCAGGGAAGTGCAGCGTTTTAGCGAGACCAACAACCGGATGGTCCAATAGTAGCTTTCTTTCCGAAACGTGTTATTGGTGGAGGTTTTTAGACAAATATGAGAGAACCACTTTATTAAGTTTTTTTAATCTCCACAATATATTTATAGCTATGTTAGAATGTTGTTAAGAGGCATAAAAATGTTTTAAGCTAATTTAATTTGTTTTCCAAATTTGCTATAACAGCTTTAAGACATTTGTTTTTTTTAATATAGTCTGAGTTTGCCTCTCAGCTCAATATTTAGTTTAAAATCAAATATCTATATTTACCATATAGATTTAGGTTTTAGTGTAAGTATTTAGATTCATCTGTATTTGGATTTAGTTTTAAACATCTAAATGTTGTAATTTTCTAAATAAATGTTGTGAAATACATTTTTTTGAGAAGTTGAATGACAAAATGTTGCCATTTTTTCATGTATTACTTTACATAAAAATATTGCATTAATACAGAAATAATAAAACTTTAAAGCTTTAAAATCAAATTAAAAGGAATGATTTCATGGAGATGCTCCATGTTTGTTGATATAAAACGCCATTTTTTTTTTATCTAATTAAACATCAGCCCCTTATCTAAATGTACTTGTTTCCATTCATATTCTTTACATCCACAAACTCCAAGTTAAATATAAAAAAAATCCCATCATGTTATAAGCTGCTGCCATTTTCCATTAAGTGATAATCCACTTAGGAATCATGTTTGGGGGTCGGCTGAGTGTGCAGCGAGGCCATGCACTGTCAGTCAGATACTCACAAGTCCCATTAAGGATATTAATAAAATCCACACCCCGGGGATACCCTCGACTGAGTCCACGAACTCTTACTGTTTTTTTTATCTTATGTACTTGAAAGCAGGGAAATTCCCATGAAAATAATCCTGCACACATAACCAGAAAGCTATTCTTAAGATTCCTGCAGATGCTTTAAGATCTGTCCCAATATCGGTAACACTTTATAATAAGTGCACACTATTAAGCATTAGTTACTCATCAGTTAAGCATCACTTAATGGTTAACTAATAATTTCTAAAGCGTCTACAAAAATTTTTCATAATTACTTAACAGCTTACAAGCACCACTATAAAGGCTTTATTCATGATAAAGAAGCTTCTATATAACACTTGTCATCCATGATGTTTTATGATCTATAAGTCATTCATTAATCATTTATAAAGGGTAAGTAAATGGTTAACATACCCTATATAATACTATAAAATACACATCTACTATATGGGTGTTTTGTTACTAGATGTTTTCTAAACACTGAATCTCATGACACAATAAATCAGCTACTAAATGTTAACAGATGTCTTACAATACATTTACAATTGTCACTTAAAGGCTGCCAAATTTGCAACTTGCTACTTCTTTTTCAACAGATCATCTATTGATTCTTATAAATACATTAATAAACTATTTTAGGACGTTACAAACCATTTACTACTTGTTAGTAAAGTATGTCGAGGGAGCTCATCTAAAGTGGGGGACTATATATACCTTACAACTTATAGATGTAGGGTTGCAGCGGTTGTGAACCACTAGGGCTACGTTAGCTTAGCACTAAGGTAGAGGTCTTATCTATCGGCTTGAGTTCGAAATATTCCCACACTTTGGCAACTTTTTAGGGTTTTCTCTGGGTGTCATACTCCCTTTTGCATTCACCCTGTTGCTTGCTCTGCTCTGCTAACGGTATGAGCAGCAGTAGCAAAACAAGCACACTTGTAGCGTTAAATAACCGGAAAATCACGCTGGAAAAAGATGGTATAACCCGGAAGTGAAAGTAAACGCAGTGTTGATTTACAGAATAAATGTCAAACATTTTTTAAAAGCTATTTATTCGAATTATTAATTTTAACTCTAAAAGAAACTATCATTGTTTGCGACACATGGTGCTGAAGCAATCAGTGCAGATCCAGAAATAGAGAGAAATCGATTTTAAAAAAGTTCGACTTTTATTTTGTTCACTTCCGGGTTATACCATCTTTTTCTGGTGTGACCTTCTGGTTATTTAACGCTACAAGTGTGCTTGTTTTGCTACTGCTGCTCATACCGTTAGCAGAGCAGAGCCAGCAACAGGGTGAATGCAAAAGGGATTATGACACCCAGAGAAAACCCTAAAAGGTTTCCAAAGTGTGAGAATATTTCAAACTCAAGCTGATAGACAAGACCGCTAGCTTAGAGCTAAGCTAACGTAGCGCTAAGCTAACGTAGTGCTAAGCTAACGTAGCGCTAAGCTAACGTAGCGCTAAGCTAACGTAGTGCTAAGCTAACGTAGCGCTAAGCTAACGTAGCACTAGTGGTTCACAACCGCTGCAACCCTACATCTATAAGTTGTAAGGTATATATAGTCCCCCACTTTAGATGAGCTCCCTCGACATACTTTACTAACAAGTAGTAAATGGTTTGTAACGTCCTAAAATAGTTTATTAATGTATTTATAAGAATCAATAGATGATCTGTTGAAAAAGAAGTAGCAAGTTGCAAATTTGGCAGCCTTTAAGTGACAATTGTAAATGTATTGTAAGACATCTGTTAACATTTAGTAGCTGATTTATTGTGTCATGAGATTCAGTGTTTAGAAAACATCTAGTAACAAAACACCCATATAGTACATGTGTATTTTATAGTATAATATAGGGTATGTTAACCATTTACTTACCCTTTATAAATGACTAATGAATGACTTATAGATCATAAAACATCATGAATGACAAGTGTTATATAGAAGCTTCTTTATCATGAATAAAGCCTTTATAGTGGTGCTTGTAAGCTGTTAAGTAATTATGAGAAATATTTTGTAGACGCTTTAGAAATTATTAGTTAATCATTAACTGATGCTTAACTGATGAGTAACTAATGCTTAATAGTGTGCACTTATTATAAAGTGTTACCAAATATCTCCCCTCTCAGGTGCTGCTGCTGAAGATGATCTACAACAACGTGTCCTCTAATGCGTGTAACTCAACATCCCTTGAATACAACACCACCTCAAGCCAGGATGCTCCACTAGACTGCAACTTCTTCCTGACAGCGATACGTCTGGCCTCCCTCAACCAAATCCTGGACCCGTGGGTGTATCTCCTCCTGAGGGAGATCCTCCTGCGCAAGTTCTGCATCATGGCTAACGCTGTGTCCAACTGCTCCATAGAGGAGCAGAAGGAGACCCAGACGGCTCCAGATACTGGAAACAAGCTGAATCAAGATGGCGACCTTTTAAAATCGCAAAGTAACTAACTCGAGCTTTTACAGTGATTGCTGTCTTCTGACTATCAGGCCAAAAGGCTTTCAGAAATATCAGAATGTCTGGAAATGAAAAGCAGAAACGGAGGAGTGAGCGAGTGACCTGCACAATAAGGACTGAGCCCAGCCTGCTCGGAGCATTTGTTTTGTTTACAACACATTCCATTGAAAGTTGCCTAACCAGCATGTGGATGCATGACTGTGTCACCTCCTGCTTTTCGGCTGCTGTGCGGCCGTCAGACATTTCTCATTTCCAAGTTTGATACCAACTTCATCCAGACCCGGCTCCTGAATGTGAGTGACTTCAGACTTCCCGGAGGTGCATCTCATGATCTTTGCTCTCAGCTACTTGAAGCCACGAGGTGACTGAACAGTCTTCTCTATATTGTGAATGTTTAGAACTCAAGAAAACATTGAAGTGCTTAAATCTTCTTGTAAATATCTTTGTCATTTCTGCCATAAATCTATCAGTTGAAAAGCTCTAGAATCGAGCCAGATGTTGATCATTTTGTTATTTATTGTGTAATTGTATAATTCTGTTCTTATTTTTGTGTGTTGATACTTCCTGCTGTAAATCGATCACCTATCACATAAGGACGCTCCTTAGCTTTAGCAGCCAGTATTCAGCTTTTTTTTAAATTATTTTGCTGCAAGTTACTCATCTAAAAGCATTTATTCAACTGTAATTTATGTGGCTTTTTGAGCATCAACAAAGCCACTATTAATAAAATGTAAAGTTTAATAGCATAAGTGGGCGTTATGACTGCAGGTAGAGTTAAAACATGCTTTTGTTCTTGTTTTCTGGCTGAAAATTTACATTTTTTTTATCGTCCTACACAAAAGGCAGAATAATATGCAGAAATGACACTGTGAAATGCACTGTGAAGATTTTATTTATATATTTTATACCATGCCTTTTAGTATTCCACTATTTTTCAGAGTCATTTAAATATAGTAGTTCTTACCCCAGTTGCACTCCTAAACAGAGTTAATTATTCAAAGCTTTTTAACAACACAGGATGCGATTTGTCAGAAGCCTCGAATGGAATCAATATGGTTTTCTAATGAGCAGCTTTGCTTTTGGTGCCAACTTTCTAAATGTGAAGTAAAGGGGTGAGGGGTGAGCATCGAAGGTGGAAGTTGCATCCCTCTCTTTTAAAGCTGGTGTGAATCAGGACTGTTGTTAAGCAGCAGCAGCGTTCTGATGAGCGGGATCATCAGCCCGCTGTGTGCTTTGAGTCCGTTTTCATCACGGTTGGTAAAAGACAGGTCAAGGTTTGGCACATTTGCTGCCATGGTAACCTTTCAGGTTATGAGACTGTCCGTCATCATAACTGACCTGGAAGTCTGCCTCCTCAGCACAACAACCAATAAGATTAGGCTAATGCGCTCCCTCTCCCGTGCCTGGTTCTGATTTTTAACTGTGAAAAGACACACAGGCTCAGTGAAAACGAGTCAGTCGTTATCTCTCACGAGTATTTTTGGTTTCCAAGTAACTCGTTATTGACTGAGAAAAACCCAGCAGATAATAGTTTGTTGCTTTTTGTTTCCCAGTATAAAACAGTTAATGTTCATGCTTATTCTGGATTTTTACCACCACCTCAATAAGTGTTGGAAAAATGTAATTCTCAACAAGTAATCAATATCTCTAACATCTAAGTGGCATTATGTTGATGTAAGTGGCTCTAACCTGAATTAATAATGAAACTAATTTAGTGTGCGGCTGTGCATTAAGAAGATTTATCGTGAGCGTCTGTCCAATCCGTGCAGCAGTTCGTTTAAACTCAAACGGTCACCTCTGAGCTTTTAAAAACAATTTTAATTTACGAGTTGTTGCAGGATTTGGCCTGATCACCTTCCACTTGATGCCTGCCATGTAGATATTTTCTATCTGCACGAAGCTGAACCATCTTGAATGTGGCTTTGAGTTTTCAGGGAACAAACATCCCACTCGTCCCCCACTGTGGCAGTGGCGGATCTAGGATTTATCTGAGTATGAGGCAATCAAGTGGCCACAATATTTATAGAGGAGCCAAATATTTGTCCTTACCATATAATGTGTATATGAAATAGATGAACCCTCTGTCATGCCACCTGTAGGTTTCTGAAGAGCTGAACTGAAACACAGTGGGCAGTCCCCAGCATCACCATCTTGGCTACATCACACATTGAGTCACTCCCAGAAAATACATAAATGGGCAAAGAGGTGGAGCTGAGAGCGGGGCTGTGAGGGCAGAGGCAGATGATTGACGCCTGTCAAATTCTGAGCCAATGTAGCTACAAGCTAACTGAGCTAACTGAAGCTAACAAAGGTTTAAGTCTGAAAGCTGCAGTTGAGTGACTCTGCTCTGCCTTCTAGGCTGTAACACTTATAACATGAGGCCAAGGCTGAGGCCTTCCCTGGGGCAAGCAGGGGGGCAAGCCGCTAGCGCTAGCACTGAAGGCTCTGCTACCTGTCAATCAAAAGGACTTGCCCCTAGTTATTCATAATTTCAAGCTTTAATTACTAAATGGATGAGTTACAAAAAAGTTGTCATGATGGCAAACTTGACATAAAATGTTTTTTGTACCAGGCTGTAAACATGTTTATTTCTAGTTTTTAACATGGGAGTCAATGGGAACTTCCTCCTTTCTGGAGCCATCCCCTAGTGGACAAGGGGGGAACTGCAATTTTTGTCACTTCTGTGTTGGCTTCACTGTTGGCAGGCAGAGTTTCATCCCCTTGGTCCTTAAACAAGATTTCGCACTAGAAATTCCTTGGCTCATTAGCACCACTAGTGTTTGGACTTGGAATTGCATCCACCTATAATCTGATCATCACGCAAAGGACAGATGAGTGACAGGGCAGGGGAACTTCATAGGGCCAATCAGATTTCTGCAGGGGCCAGTTCCCTTGTGGCCCCGCCCCTAGAACTGCCAATGCACTATAGACAAAATAAGTAAAGAACTGTAATTAATTCCAACATAATGGATGCAGTAAAAGCCAATGCAATATTTACTGGGAGCATTTCCTGTTGAACTGAAGTATGGGTTTACTAATGAATTTGACCCAAGGCTGCTGCAGAGGAACAAGAGATGAAAATACATGCAGGGTTTTTTTATTGGCCCTTCTAGGGTAATAATGGTATTAACTGATTTAATAATAGATTTTCCAGACTTTTATAGATCCTGTAAACACGTTGTTGCCAAATTCTGTCCAAAATACACAGAAATCTGTTCAAGAAAGCATCTTTTCAGCATTGATCATCAGAATCATTCATTTTATTTTGCTCACATGATGAATTATTGTTCTTTTGTGCCAGGACCGGCTCATTTCAACAGGGAATTACACACCAGCATGGTCGGGGAGAGTGTAATTACTTAATGATTTGATGAGGCTCTCGAAATCTAGCAAATCCAGCTGGCTTCCTCTCCATTCCCTCAAGTCACTAATGCATGGAAGTGATTTACTGATTGGCTCTGATCTGTTCAGATTTTTATATATGGTGAAAGAACGTCTGATAAAAGTTGACAGACGTTTTGCAGATAAAATGCCAGTTTTGTGTCGTTTTACCTCGTGATTGTACAGAATGGCAGCTGGGTTCAGTTGAATTGTCAACTCCTAATTAAAGTTTCTGCTACTGAAACTTTAGCTTTAATCAGCCGCAATCAAGTGTGGACTGGGACGACAATTCGGCCCACATTGGGTAAGCGGCCCACCGGGACGATGCCAGATATGCCAGATGGCCAGTCCACCCCTGGCCGCAATTCTCCCATATCTAAATAGCCTGTTCACTTTATTTTGAATGAATTTTGAATGAATTAAATGTGCCTAAAGAAAATATTTGCAGAAGGATCTTGAAGGAACAGCATAAGATCAAAATGTTTTTGTTTACTTCTTATTTTTCCACCAAAAGATGACATTCAGACACTTTAACCAATAAAATAATTAAAAACTACCTTGAAAGTACTGTTTAAGTCAAATTTAGGAGAACACAGATGTCATATGTTCACAGGAATAGGTTTGGCCTTTTAACCAGTAAACCTTCAACTACTGAAGATGAAAAATGCCTCAGATTTACATCTTATCTTCTGTTCACAGGATGCCTCTGCTCTGGAATGTCAAACAATAACTTTGCAAAGTGTTAAAGTGTCCTCATTGTCTCAGCAATTCTCAGAGGTGTCATTGTTCAATGAGGGCCCCACACACACACACACACACACACACACTGAGTTGGTATTTCTGAGTCTTTTGACTCAGTAATGTAAACGTCTCCACCTTTTGTATTTTTGTCCTTGGACCATTCAGCGGGTCTGTCATGGACGCGCTTACGCTACTAAATCCTGATATGACACTAGAAATATCTACCAGCTGGATTTGGAGATGATGATGATGATGATGATGATGATGATGATGATGATGATGATGTCTCCATCCTCTATCTGACTTCCAAGTAGAGAACATCTAGTCCAACATGTAAAGCACCTCTTGAGACCTTCTAATGGCAGCGTTTTTGTGGCTAAAGTAAAATATGGTAATCCCATTGAGGGAACAAGACATGTTTCAGTTTTAATATTAATATTAAGCAAATAGCCCTTCTGTTATGATAACAAATGAGCAGAGGAAGCAGAGCGAGGATTGTTTGTATGAGTAGAGGACTTATTAAAACACCTGCACATTGCTTTGTTGAATGTAATTCTCTTCATTTGCATTTTGCTAATAATAAAATAAAAATAATAAACACAACAGCTGATGTTTTTGGGTAAAATGTTCTCCACATTGGATAAACGTGAAGGAAGGATTGCTTACTTTGGCCTTAATAAACTGTTTTAACATTTTGATTTCTGGGCTAAAATTGTTTTAAATGTGTTAAACGTTGTGATTGGCCACTGAAGAGCATGTGTAGGCTTCATGTTGCTTGTCAGTCTTTTGCAATGTGTTTCCTATGGGCCAATAAATCAATGTGGAATTAAACACGGTGTGTCAGAGCTCTTGTATAATTTGTTTGAAAAAAAACCTGTTATGGTTTCAGAAAATGACTTTTATGTCTGCTGTTTCTTCAATAACTAAGTTGGATTCATGAATTTGCAAATCAAGCTTCATCCACACCCCCAATGTAATATTCTCTCATATGACATCCTGCTGTCAGGATCATTAATGATGCATTTCATGTTGGGAATGATGCATGTTCTTTGGACTTTGAGACAAAACCCACAAATGCAGGAAAGCATGAATTCTGCACACAGATTCTTGCACAGCCAAGATTTAAAGGATAACCAGCCTCTGTGAGCAATACTGATGAAACAAAAAGTCTAATGCAAAACAAATTGAGTGTTAAATGCAACATCCTTGAATTTATCCTTTAGGTGAAAATGTGTTTTAAATATAAGTGATGTGTTTTTATCAATAATTAAACAATCTGCCTCTGAAAATATGAACTTATTTCACCAGAAATGGCATTTAAATGACCAAATATGCTCAAAATGTGCAAAAAAAAAAATCAACTTTTCTCATTTAATTTATTTATTTTTGTTCTTGTTGGCTCTACAGTCATTTGTTTACCAGAGCAGAATAAAGTCAAAATTTATTTATCTATTATAATTTATTCATTCTGCTTTTAGCATTTAAATGCATGAAGAATTTACTTTTTTTAGTTTCCTGAGAAACATCAGGATCCATCTGGTGCAAAAAGCCCTCACAATGAGGTTTTTGTCACTGTTTTGCAAACGCCCACTCAGCTTTTTGACCAACTATAAAAAATTCCCTCCCTCAGTTTGTTTTCTGGGAGCCAAGAACATAGACGCTTGAGGCTCAACTTACCTACTTCTAAAATGCACGGAGAGGAAAAATAATCCAAGTAGGTCAAAGTTCCAGCAGTACTTGTAGGAGTTTTACGAAATAAACTCCTGGTAGAGTTTTTCTTACTACAAGTTGCTGTTTCTTGTCCTCTGGGAGCTGACATGTTTGTGTCAAGTCAAGGTTCTCCATCGTGGTTGGAACGCCATCGGTGAGCAACGCATCCCTAAGATGGATGGTGGAAGAACAAACGAGGTCCTTTGGGAACTCGGTTTTTTTTTCTGCTGAATAGTTCTCAAGGTACAGTTTAAAATCTGAAATGAGGCCTATGGAAGGACAAAAATAACCAGTAGGGTCTGACTCGTCTGTGCTGCCTGACTGCGTCCTGTAGGACTGAATTGCTCATCAGAGCAGAATCCTCTAGAACTTCGGCACACTAAAACAGCTCCAGAGGTCATCAGAGTCTCCTAACAGCATCTCCATCACCTTGATTCCTCTCACACATCCAGATCACCAGTGAATTAATGTGTTTGGCTTTTAACTGGCACTAATTTAGACAAGTTTAATGACTAGGCCGACTGATATTTTCAGTTTTTGTGACGAAGTATTCAGAAAGCTTTTCTTATCTGGACTGAAGAGACTTTTTTTGGCGGTGTCCTGCTGAATGGACTGAAGTGGATCTCAGACGGTCGGGTCGTCCTGACACAGAGAAAGGACACAACTTTGTTCCTGTGTGTGACTGAAGCACACACAACTACTAACTCTGCACTTTCAGAGCAACTGACATAAAACTAATCACACCACTTCCTGGTCAATGATGGAGACTACGCCTACAGAGCGATTCATGATGAAACATTAAATTACATCAACATAATTTATTCTACCGTGTGATTTTGATCATTATAGTAGATGTTTAAATCTAAATTAATTCAGGAACCAAATAAAATATTCATGTTATTCCTCACCAGAGGAAAACACCTTTCCTGCTTATCCCTCCATCTTTCTACCTCTGTGTCTCTTTTTGTTGATTTTACATCAATCCCTGTTGCATCAGCTTCCTTCTCTTCTTCGTCTTGTGCTGCAGGAGCCGAGTCATCCTCGCCTGTTTCTGAATCCCTCTCCTTTTACAAAACGACAAATATTAGTGAGACTCATTTTGAGGTCAAATGTAACATCTATAGATGTTTTAATTATCATTATTACATAAAAAAATATTATCTTATCTCTCTTCTTTCTTTCCACAGGTATGCTCTTGTTCCTCATTTACTCAAAAGACACACTATTGTTCACAGCTCTAGAACAAGAATAACACTTTTACATTAGTAGGACTCTATGGGACAGTGCTGTTGTGTCCTTGGACACTTCACCCATGTTGCCTGCTGACGCCTGTGCTTGGAAGCCTCGCCTCTGTCAGTGCGCCCCAGGGCATCTGTGGCTACATTGTAGCTCATCATCACCAGTGTGTGAATGTGTGTGTGAACGGATGAATGATACACTGTAGTGTAAAGTGCTTTGGAGTCCTCTGACTCTGAAATAAAAAGCACTAAAATGTGAACCGTTTACAAATTGCACACCTTTATTAGGATTGACTGAAATGTCAACGACATGAAACAAAGATCTACGATCCTTGATCGATTAACTCGAACTGATGTTTTAACACTTTAAATACATGAAATTGTAGAAAAATCTACTTTTAAAGGCTCAACTGTTTATTGTTGATTGTAATACAATATAATAATTATACATTTTCATCTTATTAAATAACAATAGAATTATAAACATAAATAAAATTGGTACTTGCCCTCTGTAATACCTAAAGGCTCCATAAGAAGACAGAAGAGCAGAAACAGTGATCCCAACTTCCTTCCCCGAGGGCCGGTATCCACCATGTTTTATTGGTTTCCATGATTCAACACACCTGATTTTAATCAGCAGCTGATTAACAGGCTTCTGCAGAGCTTGATGAGCTGCTGCATAGGTGAATCAAATGTGTTGGATTAGGGAAACAACTAAAACACGCTGGGGGAAGGGAGTTGGGGATAACTGATGTAAAGGAATGTTAATGTTTAATAATGCACTAAGTAACGTTAATAAAGGGACCCTTATTGTAAAGTGTTACCAATAAGTGTATTTGATATGATAAATTGGCCTTTATAGGGATAAAAACAGTTCCTGTCAGATGTACGGACCTTAGCTTCACCGAGCCTCTAATGCACAACAAAAACCTTTTAAAGTGGACCCAGAATGTAGTTAATCAACAATCTAAAACAGCTTTGAGCCTCTAAAAAGCATAAGAAATGTTCTTTTGGCTTTCATCTGCCCCAGGAGCCCTGATACAGGACATTCTAAACCCCCTAAATCAGCCTTGCTGTGAAAAGAGCTGTATGCCCCTCCCACTCGGCCAGGACATGAATATGATAATGAGCTGCTTGCTGATTGGTTGGTTTCCCCAGAAGGCCTCAGACACTGGAGACATGCAGGTTTGAGGAGGAAGGGAAGTTTATCTCTCGCCTTTTTCAACTTTCTTTACATAAAAAGTAGGTCACACACGGCTTTGACCGTTTGGCATGCTACTGTTGACCACCCAGGCTGTCTTTATTCAACAACATCAAGGAAAATGGTGGTTTACATTCTAGGTCCCCTTTAAGGTCAGAATTTGTTGGAATATTTATAACAGGTATGCAGGTTAAATTGCATCAGACAATTTGTGAAGAAGACTATTTTCTAAGTACATCATTTGTGTGGTTTTCTCACGTGAATTTGAGAGAAAATAAACATTAACATGAAAAGGCTGCTATTTAAATGTCAGACTACTGATACGAATAAAATAATCCTAAAACTACACGATCATTTAGGAAACCCTTGATCTGATTAACTTTTATTTGAAAGACTTGATGATCTTCCACGAAACCGGGTCAGGAAGTTCAGTATTCCACCGATCTGCATTCTCTGTCACCTGTGACTAATTTGGAGAAATAAATTCAATAAGTCATGAATCACCTGCTGCAGTAGCTCTGCATATCTTGTTGTCTTTTTATTGCTGAGTTAGGTCAATATCTGGATGGGATAAATTCTAGTGAGCCCGTTACAGATTTAAGCGTCTCATTTTTCATCAGCGCTAAACTCCGAGGACTAAATTTAAATATATTCGATCAGGTAAGCAGTTGTAGAAACAACGTTGTTGATACATTAGTGTCTGTTTACAAAAGTGATGAAACTAGGAAGAAGATTACTCTTCAGGTGCTGAAGCACAGTAATGTTGCTAAGAGACAGATTGGCCTGATTGCATCAGTTGATGCATCACCGCATCAATTGTTACAAGTGTTTAGAAGAAAGAGAATGAGAGAAATTCTCTAAATTTAAAGGCAGAATAACAGAATCTTGATGTTTGTTGCCTAGATGGATTCTGCTTGAAGATTACGTTCAGGTGTTTTCAGCTTCATCATTTTTATCTTTTAAAAAACACATATTTTGTAAATTTATGGACCAGAGTGAATTAGAACTCCAGAAGGTCACATTTCTATTGTATATTTCCTTCCATGGACCGTTGTGCTAACAGAGATAAATGTCAGTTTATTCTAAAAGACATAATTGCTCCCCGGGGGCCTCTTAAGCAGAAGCAGAGGCGTGACTCTTTCTGAATGAATTCTCGTTGTGAAGGATAACTCTTCTTTACCTTCTGTTGAACGTACAGAAACATGTTTTATTTATTTATTTGTTCATGTTTTTCTAAAACTGTGTGTTCCAGGAATAAAGAGGCTCCTCTGCTGGGCTTTGTGTCGGTCAGATTAACAACCCCGATGAGTCAAAAGGTCACATGCTGGCTGCAGAGAGGAGCCAGCCGCGTGCGTGTCTCTGCACACAATTTCTGAAATTGCTGTAACAAAGCTTCACGGCCGTAAAACCCCTGGAAATGAATCAACTTTAGCTCCATTTGCAGCAGTTTGAGATGTTGTCGTACGCACAGAGATGTCCCGACAACAAGGATGAAACGAACAGGGAACAAAGTGTCAGAAATATTGTCATCAGGCGCTGATTCAGTGTGGGGGGTCGGCAACTCCTTTCATCCCTGGTGCGTCTTGTTCCCCTTTTCTGTATATTTCTTGTTTGTTCGTCCTGGTCTTCCTGTGCTTTTCCTTGAATGTGACTGGTTATCTGATAACTTGTTCCTCTCACCTGTGACCAATTACCCTCATCGGTTTCTCTGATCCTCTTCTCTGTTGGTTTGTCGGCTCACTCAAGTGCAGAGAAACAAAAGAAAACAACTTCAGTCTGACCTTTGAGAGCCCAGGCTAAGGTTAAGTCCTTTTCCTCGGCCACGGGAGCTGGTGTACACTTGTACAGGTTTGCAGATGTGTTTTCTCAGAAGCTCGTGTCTCACTAAGCTGCAACAGCTTCCACCCATCAACTTAAATAATGCTTGTGTGACACCACAGCAAGTTCCTGCAACTCACAAGAAGACTGAGAACCCCAAGAAACAATTTGAGGAACTCCCTCATGGATGCTGTTTGCAATTTTTAACAACCATTTCACCCCATTGAGAGCCTCTGCTCACATGACCTCAATTATTTATCTGGAGAGTGCAAGGTTAAAAGGTTGGAAGGGTATGTAGAATGAAATAAGTTGGGCTCTCACGTGCGTGTGTGTGTGTGTGTGTGTGTGTGTGTGTGTGTGTGTGTGTGTGTGTGTGTGTGTGTGTGTGTGTGTGTGTGTGTGTGTGTTTGGTTTCCTTGTCACATTGGATCTAATGTAGAACAAATTGTAAAGAAAAAAACATATTGCTGGCTAATGGTAGGAAGAGACCAGGGCAGACAGCACGTCCTGTATAGCTGTGGCCCAAAGTTTGGAGAATGACATGAATATAAATGCTCACAAATTGCCGTTTTGGCAGCGGTATGTCCCTTTATCAGCAGGGGGTTACAAGAACGATGCAAAGAATATGTTGACTCATCCTCTAAAGGTTTTAGTCTGAGCATCTAAGGGATGTGCAGAAAAACAGCAGCAATCCACTGAGGTCCCACCTCTCAACTTACGGGGCTTAAAGGATCAACTGTATTGTCTTTGTGGCCGATGCAACAAAACAACTTCCCTTGCATTCTAAACACAAACTAATGAAGTCATAAATCCATCCCACACCTAGCTCCAGTCCAGTAAAAACCTTCATTTGAGATCAATATCTCTTAAACAGCTGCGCCCGCCGGCTGAAGCATCACTCTGAATCTGTCTGAAATGATATTGTGTAACTAACAGCTTCAGTTTATGTAAAGCATGTTAAACATCAGGAAGACCGTCTTCTACAGAATTACATTAATGAGAAAAATCAATTTAGAAACCACTTTAAAGCTGCTATTAAATCTCTGCCACTTACAGAGGATGAGCTATAAATAACTGACCAACTTTTAACGTGAAGACATCTTTAATGCTCCTAGCAGTAAGTCAGTGTGGCGTGCATATCAATGAGTGGATCTCCATGGTGTTCCATTGTCTGTGCTTGTTCCCTCAGACTGCTGGAAGCACATTACATCAGATGTTTTATTCTGTACAAATCTAAATTCATATATAAACAAATAAAACTGTGCAAAACAAGAATAAAACAATCTGAGCAACACTGGTGGGAGAATGCAAACACTGTTGTATGTTAGATGTTGCATGGCATTCACGATTGATGTAAAATCTCATTATTTAAAATAATAAAAGCTTATTATTCCATTGGACCTACTGCTATGGTTTCCAACCCTGGTCCTTGAGGACTACTATCTAGCTTGTTTTAGTGGTTTACCTGCTCCACCACACCATTTCAATGTTGAATTATTGGTTCAGCAGGTTTTAACGCTCTGCAGAAGCATTCTAGTCACCCAATAATTAAAATAGGGTGTATTAAAAATCTCTAAAGTATGCTGGATGGTGGCTCTCAGAGACCAAGAATTGACACCACTGACCTACTGCCTTTCATACTAGACTTTTAATTTTGAGTTGGACCAAGTTAACTGAGAAACCGTTTTTACCTGTTATTTTTTAAATATGATCGGACACTCAGAGTTTAACATGCAGGTTAAATGTGAACTTAGTCTTCTACCCCTATTTCCTGCATTAGCCACCGATAGAATAGACAGGGAAACGCTCAGATTAGAAAAGCCAGTCAATTTAACGTCATATTGAATCATGGACTCACCCATCTTGGCTCGCAATGCAGAAGGCTGTTGTTGGTTTAGGAAACAGGAGAGAATGTCTCAGCTAGTAGAAGCTAACTGGAAATTTAGAAAAAACTGTCAACTGTTTTTGCAAATGAACTCTTATAGGTGAAGGCTTTCAGCTACTACCACATGGAATTGTAGGTCAGTATCTGTAACACTTACTGAATTATGTCTATTTTTGTGTGTTTCCTGAAGAGTTTATCACTTGTAGATATATAAACCTAATTATTACTTTCTGAGAGGTTTAACACAATTCTTTCAGTGGTTGAAGCAAAACAGACAGATGCCTCCAGTCGTCCCTCCAGAGACAGGACATGCAGGAGGGATTACTTTAGACAGGCCTGGGATCCCACTGGGGGAGCTGGTGGAGGACAGTCGGGGCTTTCCTGCTAAGGCTGTTGCACATGCTCCCTGCAGGATTAAGAGTTAAAAATCTCTGTTTGTCCTTTTCATTAGAGCATCATCAGTAAAGCTTTGCTAATGCCTTGTGTCATCGAGGTAACAGGACCAGACAACAGCTGGTTTGAAGTCAAAGATTTGGATCCCACTCTGCAGTATTTGTTCGATCTGTGTTTGTCAGTTTTAGTGTCGGGTTGTTGCGCTCTCCTGCTCTCAGAAAAATAAAGAACTATATTAGGCTGCCATTGATACTACAGCTTTGATTTGTTGCCGTGGAAACAAAGCTCCCATAGGCAAATTGTCAATGGAGTAAAACATATGAAAATTGACGTTTTAATGAAGCATTTAAAATCCAATCAAGCAAGACAACGTGTCTGTATGTTTTACGCCTCAGTTGATCTCCTGACAAATGTAATCTGCCACAAAATTAGGTTTACTATTTATGCATTTTAGGTTGTTTGCACAAATTAGTCATGACTCAGCAATCTCCTGCACACACTAAACAGTGACATGTAATATCCTCTGCAGGCTGACAGCATCAAACTTCTTTTACTTCTGAGTTACTGCTGAGTGATGCACAAACTGAAGATCATCATTAGATTTAGTAGATTAGAGATTTTACTCCACATTTATTTTACAAAGTCGTTAAGTTCATTTTCATCACTTTATAACTCATTAAGATCTTGTAGACAAAATAAGATCTGGAAAATAAAATGACTATCATTAGTTTACTATAGTTTACACTGCCAGAATAAACAAACTGTTTAGATGATTTATTATCTCATCATTCATGGTAAGCATTCAGATATTTGTGGTATCATTGGTTCCCCCATTTAAAAACAGGATTTTGTTAAAATCCTATAAAAACCTAAAATAGGACAAGCTCATTACATCTGATTTTTCAAAATCCCAAAAATTTACAAACCTAAATTTTAAATGTTTAGATTTAATTTAAAATATTGAGACTTGATTTTAAATAGATATTCAGATTTGATTCTAAATATTTATTTACCATTTAGAATTAGATTTGGAATTAAAATTAACATGAGAAAGCTTTATTGTCATTGTACAACAAAGCAATCTGTGGGCACAATGAAATGACAAAGGCTCCATCAAGGTACTGCTCCCAGATAAGTAAAAGGAAATAAAAGAAAATAAAAATACAAATAATAAAAGAGGAAAGTGTAGGGTAAATAAAAATCACAAAAAGATATTCACAACTCACAAACTAAACTAATTTTAGGCCCAATGTGTTAATATTAATCTTTTTCTAATTTAAATGTGTACTTTTGCATTCAGCGCCCCATATAAAGTGTTTTTGCAGTGAAAGGAGTAGACTTTGTTCTAATCTGTCAGGATAGTTTACGCTTGTGGCCTCTGGCATTCTGATGCATTATTTCCATATGGGAAACATTTATGTGTGTGTTTTATTAGCGCTGATACACTGGTCTCTTATTGATGTTACACTGTCTGTGCACTAATGATCAAGTCGTCACTAATCAGTCTAATTGATTTACAGTCTCAGACCGCTTGAGGTCAACCAGCCTTGCTGAGTGTAATTTGCATTTTCATGATGAAGCAATTTCTAGCTGAATGTCAAAAACAAAATAGTGTTTCTTCTCCAAGCTTGTTCCCACCTGGGAGGAATTTTTGTTTTATTCTGTAACAAAATGGAAACTTTGTAAAACGTTGTGCCAGCAGCTCTCTGTTGACTAATATAGACCAGCGCAGTAAAACAAAACTTAATAAAGACTGAATTTTCCTACAGCCTAATTCTCCAGGAAACGTTGCAATAAAGTCAGTGATGCAATTATAAGACAGCAATTTATCGGTGCTACACTGAAGCTTCTGTCACTCTGAGCCCTTCAGCAACAAAACAACCTTCTTCTTACAATCTGTTTAAATTAGCAGCCCAAACGTCATGAGAGTTTTCTGCCATGCTGTGCAGCAAAGCAGAGAATGGTCCGGGGGAAAAAGTGATGGTTTACATCTTTTGATTTATTTTTATTTTATTTATTTAACCAGATGAGTCAATTGAGAACTCATTCTCATTTACAACGACGATCTGGCCAAGAGGCAGCAGCAACAGACACAATTAGCTTTACACAAACAGATAAGATAAAAAACAGATAAAAATGCAGATAAAGATAAGATAAAACAGCTAGACATAAAAACAAAGGACTGTTCTCATATATAATATGCACAAGCCAGACTTAAAACAATCTTTAAGTACTCAGAAGCAGGCACATTGATCAGAAACTATTGAATGCAATGAATTATTGAAGGTAGATAATGGAACGTAGGTAGTGAGCTTTAGTGACTTTTGCAGTTCATTCCAGTCATTGGGAGCAGCAAACTGGAATGAGGAGCGGCCAAAGGAGGTGCGAGCTTTGGGAATAACCATAGAGATTAGGTTACTGGAACGTAAAATGCGCTGGTTGTTGGAAGCGATGAGTAATGAGCGAAGATATGACGGTGTTCTACCGATGATTGTTTTGTATATAAATTGATACCAATGTAACAACCTGCGGGAATGGAGTGATGGCCAGTTAACGAGTGAGTACAGATCACAATGATGAGTAGTGAAAGGGGCACCAGTGACGAAACGGATTGCTGAGTGATAAATGACATCGAGTTTATGAAGGAGGTTTTTGGAAGCAGTCCTATAAATGATGTCACCGTAATCTAAGATGGGAAGGATTGTCATTTTGACCAAGGTTTGTGTTGCAGAATGAGTAAAGGATGACCTGTTGCGGTATAGAAACCCAATCCTGGACTTGACTTTAGAGAGTAATGAATTAATGTGAGTGTCAAATGAAAGTGTGCTGTCAAGCCAGATACCCAGATACTTATAGGAACTGACAAGTTGTAGTTCTGTACCATCCAGGGAAACAATACTAGTGTGGCAAGTTGATTGCGGTAAGTTATGGTTGAAGATCATGAACTTTGTTTTACTTGTTTAAATGAAGATGAAGGTTGGAGAAGGCATGTTGAAGACAATTAAAGTTGTGCTGCAAGGAGGATAAAGCTGCATTCAAAGAAGAACTGCATGCATATAAAATGGTGTCGTCCGCATATAAATGTATATGAGAACTGTCAACAGCATGAACAATGTTATTGATATAGATTTTGAATAAGGTTGGGCCCAGTATCGACCCTTGAGGAACGCCCATAGTTAGAGGTAGAGGAGCAGATTGGTAACCCTCTGTTCTCACTGTTTGCATACGGTCTAAGATGTAACTTCTAAACCATGCCACGGATGCCTGAGAAAGTCCTATATGTTTGAGCCTGCTAAGTAAGATGTTATGGTCTACAGAGTCAAAGGCTTTAGCCAAGTCAACAAACACAGCCACACAATATTCCTTATTGTCAATGGCACATATGATGTCATTTAGCACTTTAAGTGTTGCAGAGACACATCCATGGCCAGTTCTGAAGCCGGACTGCATGGGGGTAATAATACTGCTGGACTCCAGATAGTGAGTTAGCTGTTTGTTGACTAACTTTTCAATGACTTTAGAGAGGCAAGGCAAGATAGAGATAGGCCTATAACAGCTTAGGTCTGAATGATCTCCCCCTTTAAAAAGTGGAGTAACAGATGCAAATTTCCAGTCCTGCGGAAATGCACCAGTTTGTATGGACAGATTAAATAGATGGGTAAGATGTGCAGCAATAACATGTGCTGCAATTTTCAGAAAGAAAGGGTCAAGAGTATCCAGTCCGGCTGATTTATGAGGATCTAACCTGAATAACTCGTCAAGTACCTCATCTACCTGAAACAATTGAATGGAGAAACAGGAATTGGTTGCGGGGAGGGAATCATTGCATATAGCTGAGTGGAGGTCAGAGACCCCAGAGACAGGTGAAGCTGTAGCAAGGGCATGACCAGACTTGATAAAGTGATTATTGAAGGAATTTACCAATTTAGTTTTATCTGAGACAACAATGCCCTCAGATTTGATTGCATTTGGCAGGTGTGAGGACTTACTGGTATTTTCCATAGTTTGATTGGTTGATCTAACTGGAGCCACCTGAACACTAATGCGACAACTCCAGCTACATCCGTCTTTATGATGGTAGTGTTCACTACAACTGGAGAGTCTGATGTTCTTTTCCCAGACATGTTTTTGTAACCACAAAATGTGCAAAGAAAATGTCTCAAAATGCCGGCTTCAGCAGTTAAACATTGCCAACAGGAGGACTGGCTAACAGGTGTAGACTTGAGTCCCATTACTACTATCGGAACTGTAAGTGTGTGTCTACATCTCTGCCCCAAAAGGACTATTTTCCAGACCATTTCAAGAACCAACAATATACCTGAACTGGGGTATGTCCTCAAAGGCCTGGTAGAGTCTCTGTGGTTAACTCTACTGATTGGTTGTAACTCAGTAGGAAATTATATCGATAGATGTCGCCAAACAACCTGCGTTTAGAAAATCGTAAAAGTTGCCAATGAACTGGAATGGAAGGAAAAGAAAATAAGCAGCATTGACGCTGCTTTAAAATCGAGGTTTTTAAACTTCCAACGTGGAAAAATGTGAAGGAAATCCTTCCACAGCCGGAAAAGAGTCAGAAAAGGGTAGAATGCCTTCTCCAGGTCAGGGACGAGGTCCTGCCCCAAGTGGAGGAGTTTAAGTATCTCGGGGTCTTGTTCACGAGTGAGGGAAAGATGGAGCGAGAGATCAATAGGCAGATTGGTGCTGCATCTGCAGTGATGGGGGCATTGTACCGGTCTGTCGTGGTGAAGAGAGAGCTGAGTCGAAAGGCGAAGCTCTCAATTTACCGGTCGATCTACGTTCCTACCCTCACCTATGGTCACGAGCTTTGGGTAGTGACCGAAAGAACGAGATCGCGGATACAAGCGGCTGAAATGAGTTTTCTTGGCAGGGTGGCTGGGCTCTCCCTTAGAGATAGGGTGAGGAGCTCGGTCATCCGGGAGGGGCTCGGAGTAGACCCGCTGCTCCTCCACATCGAGAGGAGCCAGTTGAGGTGGCTCGGGCATCTGATTAGGATGCCTCCTGGACGCCTCCCTGGTGAGGTTTTCCGGGCACGTCCAACCGGGAGGAGACCCAAAGGAAGACCCAGGACACGCTGGAGAGATTATGTCTCTCGGCTGGCCTGGGAACGCCTTGGGATTCCCCCGGAGGAGCTGGCCCAAGTGGCTGGGGAGAGGGAGGTCTGGGCTTCCCTCCTTAAGCTGCTGCCCCCGCGACCCGACTCCGGATAAGCGGGAGAAAATGGATGGATGGATCCTTCCACAGCGCTGTAATTTTCACCACTTTGTGGACTCAGAGCGCCATAAAAACGATGCTTCTTCTGGGCATCGAACACCTCTTTTTATGTCACACAGCTACTTTCCTTGACCCCAAATGGATTTTATTTCAGTGTACTTTGACAGAATAAAACTTTTAATGTTATTGATGTGTGTGGACGTCTTTTGGCACTGATCAGTGACATCACTCATTGCTGAAATGGTCACAATATGCTCACGTCTTAGCAAAGTCCTGAAAGGGCTGATTTTGTATAGAAACACTGCAGCTGAGAGGGTAGAGACTTCATATTTTTCCTGTCATCTTCCCACCTCCCAGAAATTTCTAGGAGCTCCTGCCGTGGAAACATGGCTTAAGTGATTTTTGCTCCTGGTCCTGGCCCTACTGCATGTGTATTTATGAGCATTTTCTTTGCAGCTTGCAACAGTGAAGGATTTTAGTGATAAAAGCAAATGGCAGACTGAGCTTTGGGCCTTTCAGTTCACTCTACTCACATCTGTTCACTGTCGAAAATAAGAGCTTGTCTTTGAGTTTTTTGATGGGTTGTGATTGTTGCTGTTGTGAAAAGGTACAAATGTTGCAGTGGTGGAGAACAGTAATGTCTGTTTATGCAATCTTGGTTCAAATTCCCCAAATAATTTGTCACACGTCTGTCATACAATGGCATGCACTGAAAGAGAAGGTTGGGCTCCCCACAGACACTGCTGTCACCGGTTTTCTGCTGAACAGGTGAGCTAAAGTTCTGCATGCTATTTGGAGAAATGCATTTCAGATTAGCTACTGCTAGAAGAAGTTATCTACGACTATACACAAATTTTTCTGGTGTTGTGGGTTAGGGTTAGGTTACAGTGTAAGTGTACCTATGATGAAAATTACAGACCTCTCATCTTTTTAAGTGGGACAACTTGCACAATCGGTGGCTGCCAAATACTTTTTTGCTCCACTGTTAGGAAAACCTTAATTGCTTTAAAATATTGGCTTCTTTATATTTGTTTAATTTATTTAATATGCATTT
This sequence comes from Aphyosemion australe, assembly GCA_006937985.1. NCBI lineage: Eukaryota > Metazoa > Chordata > Actinopteri > Cyprinodontiformes > Nothobranchiidae > Aphyosemion > Aphyosemion australe. The sequence continues at coordinate 1,337,581 of SSNS01000091.1, forward strand.
ATTTTTTATTTTATATTCTTTTTTATTTTGCACATTGATTTACAGTCTTGTTAAATTTGTTTTAAACATAAAATCTCACTTGTGGCCATTTTTATGTTGACTTAAACGTCTGTTTCTGTCCAATGCGTATCTGAACTGTATGTCCCACCCATCACAGGTCATAAATCTAAAATGCACATTGGATGATGGTGCAGAAAAGCAGTTCCTTTTATGGAAAAAGCTCAGTAAATGTAGTCAGTGATTAAGGTTGACCCTTTTAAGGACCATGAAGCTACAACTCCCTTTTCCATATAAACATTACCAGCAGCTGTCAATATGTTGCTCTTGAGTCTGACCTAACAATGACTTAATCACCACAAACCACACGAGGTTGTTGGTCATAAAAGCTTCAAACCTTGAAGAGACAGACGCTGATAAACAGCTCACTGAAGACATGAAGTCTACAGATGAAGCCACTGATGAGGGTTTTTCTTTTTTAACGTTCCATCGACTTGAGGTTGTCTCTTGGTAATGACAGTTGTATGTTCTACATAACAGATCGACCACCCAGCCTCTATAATTGAGTTTTCTTGAGGATGTAATAGGTTATCCTGCGTCTCTAATCCAGTCTCAGCAGAAGAGAAACGGAGTCTCAGCAGCTCTCTTTTCCTCCTGTGGCTTTGCAGCTAATGAATTTCAGTGGTAAATGATATTTTCTCAGCAGTAAATGCATTTCTGTTCTGTCTATAGGTGTTTGAAGCTGGAATTAGAGCAACACGAGGTTCATTGTTCTTCCTAAAACAAAACAAAGCACAGCCCTAAAGACAAATTCAATATGCTTAAAGCCCGCCATGGTTTCTCTGTTCACACAGTGAAGTCGGAGGAAGAAGGACGCCAACGGAAAGTAGAACATTTCTTCACCAATCATTCTGTTTTTTGTCCCGCGGCTATTATTTAAAGTACTGTGGGCGATTACATAGAGATTAAAATGGGTAATCATTATGAGGAGGCTGCTGACGCAGAAGCAGCAGCTATGTGTGTTAAGAAACGACGCTAGCAAGCCACGTTCAAGCCTGGGATTTATCAACCTGTTATAAATGTCCCCGTCAGAAAACGCTTGGATGCTGGAACATGTCTCAGATCTTACTATTGAATTATCTCCTCAATAGTGTCTCATTCTCATCCGCTGACCTGACCCTCAGGAGACAGATTTACACACAGGCCCATAATGTCTTCACTCTTGTTCTATATTCATTCATTCATTCATTTTCTGTACTGCTTATTCCTCTGTAGGGTCGTGGGGAGCTGGTGTCTATCTTTAGCAGCCATTGGGCAAGAGGTCAAAGCAACATAGAAACAAACGAGACAGACAACCAGGCACACACACACAATGAGAGGCAATTTTAAGTCCCCTGTTAACCTAAGTTGCATGTTTTTGGTGAGTGGGAGGAAACCTGGGTACCTGGAGAAAACATGCAAACTCTGCAAATAAAGGCTGCAGCCAGAAATTAAACCAGCAACCATCTCACTGTGAGGCAATAGTGCTAACAACTGCACCCCTATGCAGCCTGCTCTGATTTTACAGAAAGGTTCATTTGCTGTAACTCGATTTTGCTACAACAAGAGCTGTTTGTTCATTTTCACTTATCCAAGATGGAAATGAGGGAGCAGCTGCCCCAGCACTGTCCTCTCCCCAGCCACCTTTCCAGCTTAGGACCCCAAGCATGGGTGGCACCAGGCGGTAGCTTGTGGTTGCTAAAATGGCAGATTCGGCCAAACAACAGCTTAGCAACCCCAACTTTTGAACACCCCCCTTCACCCTGGCTCTTCAGTCTGTGCTGACAGAGAGCAGCAACCCTTTGCACTCCTTAAGCAACTGTAAAGCAACTGCAGTGAAAAAAATGTATGGCACTGCTCCTGACCCCAAGACTGACCTGCTCGGGGTGCCAGATCGGCTCTGGGTCCTGCCCCTTCCGATGACGTCACACTAGATCAGGGGTAGGCAATCCTGGTCCTCGAGTGCCACTATCCTGCATGTTTTAGCTGTTTCCCAATTCCAACACACCTGATTTTAATCAGCAGGTGATCAACATGCTTCTGCAGAGCCTAATACGCTGCTGAACAGGTGATTCAACCACTGAATCAGGAGTGTTACAATGAAAACATGCTGGATGGCAGCACTCGAGGACCAGGATGGCCTACCCCTGCACTAGATGATTGAACGTCGGATTTATGGAAGTTACGTACCACGTTTGTAAAAGTTACGTCAGCACGTTGACACTGAAGATTTTGATTGGTCCGGGCAAATTTGCGGTTGTAGTCCTATAGTCCAAAAAAATAGGGGGGGGGGGGGGGGGGGGGGTATCTTTACATTGTCAAAGGAAATATAAAATAAAAGCAAAAATATCACTTGATAAACTGAGAACCTCGGCAGCTGTGATTTTGATGAAATGGGGCAAAATAAAAATAAAAGAACTTTATTGAACAAATAGCAAGTTCACATTTTGAATGAATGAATAGATTTATTTACATAAGAACTAATGAAATATACAGAAGAATTCCACATTTCTGCAAACGGAAAGGGCTGCTAATTATGTAAATAAATAATACATTTCACATAGAACTGTTGTGCTTTTTGCCACAGTCTGATGTTGGTTGTATGTAGTTTCACATTCTTTACCCAATGAAGACAATATGGTGTTTTATTAGCAAATTACAGTTGTAAAGAAAACATGTAGGTTGTAAGAAACAAGAATTTATTAACAAAACTGCTAAACTATTTCTTACAACGGATGTGTGAAAGACTATCGAATAAGAGATGCAATGTATTTCAGCAGAGTAGATTTGCCATAGGGTGACGTCATCTGCAGGCGCAGGACCCCGAGACGATCTGGTATCTACACCAGCAAACTTTGAGTTTTGCTTTTTGGTCTAGTTCCCTCTTCACCACAACTGACCGGTTTAGCGTCCACATCAGACACTGCCGCTTGTCAAATTTCCTCCTCTGTCTTTACCCTAGGTTTCAACAAACATATCATGTGTTTCCATGAGAACTGACACCTTAGGATTATCTTGAGTTGCTTTGAGACACACAGTCACACATCTACAAATAACTTGGAAAATCACAGACTGTTCAGCTGATAATAAAATGATCTTTTCTCCCGTGGAAAGTTTACTAAAGTGAAGTTAAAGGAACTAGAGGCAGGATCTTTAAAAAATCTGTAAAAAATGAAACATGTATGTTCATTTTTTCAAAGCTAATGGGTGATGAAGCGTTATAAACCTAAAAGAATGAGGCCACCCATGTATTGTTCCATTTTCTTGAACAGGCTGTTTGCTGCAAAATGCGCTGCAGTTCGGTCACGAATTTCCCGCGCTGCCCTACGGATGTGGCGTCAATTGACACTGCTTGCGCGTTCACGACAGCTTCAAAACAGAAAGAAAATGTGTTCGACACTGCAGATCGGTAGGTGGCGCTATTGCACCGTAAGTTGCTTGCCAACCGCCAAACTCCAAAAGAAGAACTGTGGGAATGCAAGGGGTTCAACCAGGGATTACCATGACCTGGATGACTGAGAACCTTCACCAGCAAACTGTGGGAATGGATTCTACTGCAACCAGCAAACGACCAAGCGTGGCACAAAGGAAGTTTATTCAGCGGCATCTCGTGAGTCAAAAACCAAATATGGTAAAAGACAAGCAGGGACCCGAATCTATATCGGATACGTGATTGACGAATGGAGGCTGCTTCAACTATATCTGGGACTCAAAAAGGATGCTGCCATGGCTCATTTCCTAGTGAGCAGGTAAGAAACATTATAGGTTGTGTTTAGAGATGATGACAATGATCTGACCTCACCGATGACTCAGAGAGAGCTAGCGTGCAGTAGCATTAGCTGTGATAGTAGCATTAGCTGTGATAGTAGCATTAGCTGTGATCAGGGCTGCAGCGTGGATTGCTTCGCCGCAATATTGTCCGTGAGAGCGGCGGGGAGTTGCCTTTTCAGCGTGAGATATTGGAGGTGTGGCGTGAGAGCGTGTGAAGAGGGTCAGGTAATGGTATTTTTGTGTTTGTGTAACATAGCCGTCTGTGCACGCTCCCGTGCTGGGCTGCGGTTACTCGCAGAGCCGGGCGCGTCGCTCGTGAGCATCGTTTTTTTTTTCCTGCCTCTAGTTCCTTTAACTTTATATTTTCTAATTAAACTTTTTCATCTGTTTTCTGTACAGGATCAAGGGAGATCTGGTGTCTTCCAGAGGTCATTGGACCCTGGACAGGTCACGGGACTTATTTAAGGTCCCCTAAAGACAAACATTCACTCTCTTTCACGCCTACAGCCAAATTAGATTTGGCAGCTGACCCTATGCATGTTTTTGGTGAGAACGTCAGCCGTATGTTCTCCTGTGGGTTGATATATCAGCTGATCAGCTGCTTTTGATTTGATTTATATGCGTGATGAAGATGTTTGTGTATAATGCTTGTTCTATTCACTTTTTCTGAAGATTATTGTGCAGTGTTTTTTCTATTAACTTTTTCCAGTTATGGCTCCTTCTTGCAGAAGTCCTGTTTGAATGCTGATAAACTGAGCAGATCCATCATGGTAACGTGTCAGCATGTTGGGATTTTGGGTTGGAGGCGAACTGGAGTACCCAGAGAAAACCCCCATGCAGCACAAGAAGATACAGAAATGATTTGATCGGGTGATCTGTTTCCTTTGAGATAACCCTTGTGCTGCAGCTTTTTTTTTGTACCTCATGGTGTAAGGAAGTATTTCTTGGACACATAATGACCTACTCACACCATGCAGACATCTCTCTTGTCATCACACTTCAAATGCTGCTGTGCCAGTGCGCCCGACTGATTGGCTGCATGTAATGTCCCTGCAGACACCCCTCTGCCCATCATTTATCTGGCTGTGTTCAACCTGAAATTGCACCGAGTGGCTGCACCTGTGGGTGCAGCATAAAAGCTTGCTTAGTGCAACTTCAGGAGATTAGGGTGATTGTAGAGATCACCTTTGGGGTGCTCCTGTCTGTGTGGCGTTTTGTGAGGCCTTGTGGAGGCCTGTTTTAATAAAATACTCTTAAGCTCAAACCATGTGTCTAGACTCCCTCCCCCCTGTTGCGGTGCAGATTAAGTGTGCAAAAAAGGCGTGGTCACCTTCCGCACTTGAGAATTGGGACACCCTATGCACTCGCACCTCTGGCAGGGAACGCGCAATTGAAGGGCGCAAGGGTGGAAGTGCGAGTATTGGGATTGGGCCTAAAACTCACTGTCAAAGTCACTTAACTACTGATGCCTCAAACACCACAGAGAAAAAATCAACGTGAACATTAAAGGTGAACCAAAGGGGAACTCCATGAAATGAAAGCACAAGAAAATGAAGTTTAGGAGTTCATGACCTGAAGTAAAAGGTTTGGTGGCTTCATAGTTTATTAGTCTAATATCTGGGCTCACTGGTCTGTTTCCAGTCAACATCAATAGTAGCGATTTCACACACTTTCCAATTTTCATGTATTCATATTAAAGCAGCTATTTCTTTTATCTGATGGCACCATCTAGTGGCTGACAAGCATATTACACCAAGAGTCGGTCGATCCAGGTTTTTAAGATGGCGACTGCACATTTCTTGTTTATGAATGTGCTTCTGTAGTCAACAAACGGAGCTAAAACACGTTTTACAATTATTATTCTCATGTCATGTTGTGTTTTCATATATTTATATTTTAAAGACTTAATTGTCCGTGAAAAGTTCATCAACTCTGCATCAGCTGAGGTACTTCCTTAAACGCTGTAGCACGTAAACGGTAGTCTAACGCTATTGGTTAGTTCTGACCGGCGCTCAGTTCATATTGCATGGAGCTCTACGGGGCAGGGGGCGGGCTTAGCAAAAAAAAAGACGTATTGCTTACATTATATCACACTACATGATAAGACAATCACTTTTATGGATTTCTGAAAAATCAAACATAATTCCTGAAAGGGGAAAACTCCAGACAGCCGCTTTAACTTTTGTAGAGTGGTTTTCATTCTTCTGGGACTTTCCATTCAGCCAGCCAGCACACATAGGTGGGCCCCATATGGAATCTCTATGGGCAAGCCATATGAGTCTCACCAGGGTTTGTCCACAGTTTCCATGGTGGCCCCATGGGGGTTTGCCTGTGTTTGAGCCAAACCCTCTGAAAACCCATGTGGGACCCGTTAAAATTTATGTGGGCAAAAATCTTTCTGGGCAAACCCCCATGGGGCCACCATGGAAACTGCGAACAAACCCTGGTGGGACCCATACGGCTTGCCCGTATAGATTCCATATGGGGCCCACCTATGTGTGCTGTCTGGGAGAAGCATGTGCAAAAAAGAAAAAAATTTACATCCCCAGTGTTTCTTGATCATTTGATCATCTTGCCACCAGATTCCTTTGACTCCTATCTCATTTTCCACCACTGATAGAACCAAGTTTCAGCTTTTGAGTATTTCGGGATTTGACAGTGAGCCAGACTTTGAGGCGATCAAATGGAGTTGAGGCCCAGCCTCTGCATGGCACTCAGCTAAAGTGTAATTCAGCCTGTAATTTCCCACTCAGTTCAGTCCCAGCTGAGAGGCTGAAGAAGAACTGAGAGAGGATTACAGCACGGGCAGCTGAAGGAAGAAATTAATAGTTATTGGAGTGAGCATGGCTTGTGGATAAAAATGGTTTCAGAAGATCCTCCGGGTTCTTCAAATGAAATATCTAAATTGAGATACATGTTTAAAGAATAAAATCAGAAGTATTTTTTATAGTTTTATTCTCAAAAGTTGCTCACTCTACTTCAAGCTGTTGCTTGGACTCACCCATCTTGACTTGTGAAGGGGAAGGCTGTTGTTGGTCCTGGAAACAGCAGAGAACATCTCGACTAGTAGAAGCTAGCTGTTAGCATTAGCAACTCCACAACATGGCAGAACTCCTTCAGGCTTGTGTTATTGGTGGAGATAAAACGTCAACGTTGCTAAGCAAACCACGTTAGTGGTAGAGTCACGTTGCTGTTATCCAATCTGAAGCAAGATGTCCAAATATCAGGAAATAAGACTCCAAATCCTGCTGTCTGAAGCTCAACTCTGATGTGGCTCACTTCTAGTTCCTGAAACAGGCGCGCTGAAGCTTTTTTCCCCCCAGACTTATAAGGCATTCATTCCTACTGCAAATGTAATAAAAATATGAGTGTAGGACCTCTTAATTGACCTTTTGCCGAGCCCTGCCCCCCTTAGTTACTGTTGCTAAGTCCGACAAAGTGGGTGAAACACTGACCAGCTCAGCAGATTTCCGCAATGGAAAGTAGAAGACAGATGCGTCTCAGCAACATTTTTTGGAGCAATTCCTCTGCAATATCATCCAGATCGGGTTACAGTATGCAGTGGAGGGATATATTCAAAATATAAAAATATGTGTCGGCTCCACTGAGCGAAGCGTAGCGAGGAACAAGGAGTTGGGAGTTCGGAAGGAGGCGGCGTCCGGGGTCGCATGGACTGGTAAGACGGAACATGGACCAGGAGGAGTTCATGCAGTAAGAGGTGAGTGAGCCCTTTGGATAGTCTGGGAGGCGGACCTCCACCCAGCCGCGGGCGGGGAGCACTCATGCTTGGCTGTTGCTGGTTGAGCTTGATGAGGAGGTTCTGACAATACGCAACGAAGGAGACACAACTACTATCGAGGCTAATGCTTAGCTTCACCATGTTGTTTGAAGTTGTCGATAAGCGTTTTGGGGGTGGGGCCGGCGAAAGGCTAATTGGAAAATTGATCTGAACTCAGTTGGGACGTTCACTTTGTGAAGTGCCTTGAGATGACTCTTGTTGTGATTTGGCACTATATAAATAAACTGAATTGAATTGAATTGAAAATAGAGGACCCAAGTCTTGTCTTTATAAGTAAGTCCAAGTCATTGATCAAAATAACAGAATGTTATCTTATTTTCTTGAGCTTTTGTTCGAATGTTAGTAACTGGGACAAAAGTGCAAAACAAAGACCTGCAGACCAAATTGGTTTGCTCAAATTCTCCAGATGTTCATTGGGTGTTAACTCACCCTAATCCAACAAAAATGTTTCTGCAAAAGGAACATGACAGAATGATCGTTTGTACTTTTACCAATATAAAAACGAAATTCTCATTATTGCATTAAAATGTTTTTTGTATTCAATGCGGTCCACAAGGGCAAAAAGCAAAACACTCAAATTAGTTCTGACATCATGAACATCATCAACAAATGAATCAGAGGTTTCTGTTTGTGACGAGTGAAGAAGGTCAAACTAGTTTTGTTTGTCCAGTTTCTGGTTTTGTTTCCAGTAAGAAGCTTTTTTTGTGTTTATTTCAGAAATCTAAAAAATACTAAAAAAAAACAAACTATCAAAATAAAACATTTAATTACTACAGATATTAAGAAAATATAATATTAATCTAAAAAAAAAAGAAATGAAGCTTTAAACACAACAACCAGCTACAACTGTTTCCAAATAAAACAGACTGTTGTATTTTAATTTTGTCTAACCACTAATGAAACTGGATATTGTGCTTTAAAGGATACAGCATGTGTAAAAATGTCAGCACTAGCTGCGACAAGACACAACAAAATGAAATATCTACAATCAGCATTTCTCAGACGCCCCAGAGAGTTCTGGGAAGAGCATCGAGGGAGTGGGAGGACAGGATGAGAACGCTTTTGGCAGCCTGCTCCGTCTGACATCCGACACAAATAACATCAGCAAATAAGTGAGAAACTCAGAAGAAATACAGAAAAGAAGCTGGAAAAGAGCACAAGAAACTGGTCAGAACACACACACACACACACACACCCTACATCACACTGACATCCATCTTCAGATCAGACTTAAACACAGGAAGACTGTGATGTGCAGCAGACCTATCAGGTGATTCATGATAAATTTTCCATTTCACTTGTTCACCATGAAGAAGAAAATCCCTCGACAGTTCTGTCTCGTCAGTTCAGTGGAACCAGGAGTGTTTTCCATCACCTCCGTTTAGTGGCCATCAGACGTTTGTCATCTTCTCTGCAGAGACTGCAGAGTGAAGCCAGATGTTCCGTGTCTCTCTTTATGTCTCAGATTGAGATGATATCTTTACATCATGTGACATATTCAGCTAAATCAGAACTGTCTGAAAACAGATTTAGGGAAATTTTCATTAAATCTCTGGGTAATGAATTTAAAAAATGACAAATGTGTAAAACTATGAAGTTGCTGATGTAAACTGTTATCTTTTAGACTTTGTTTTCTTGAATTGTTTTTTCTATTTTCAACCTCCTGACCTATACTGTTGTGTGTGAGCTTTTATAAAGAGATTTGCCATATTTTCATGGTTTTATTGCTCCAGTTAAACTGAGTTAGCTCTCTGCCCTCCTGTGGCTCACCTGGCTGTAGTTTCCACACCTGTCACTCATTTTCCTTACCTATGTTTGTTGGCTGATTTAACTTTGTTTCTTTTGTTGTTGTCCTGCTTGGTATCAGTTCTGTCATGCACTGTTTTTGTTATTAAGTCTGGTCTTTCTTCTTCAAAAGGAGATGGTTAGCCTGGCTCCAGCTTGCTTAGGCCTGTATTTGGGTTCTAGTTTCATCACATTTAGCTTATAAAGCTAATTATTTTAGCATGTTAAACTGCAAAGCTCTCAATTTACTAGCCGATCTACGTTCCAGCCCTCATGGTCACGAGCTTTAGGTAGTGACCGAAAGAATGACATTGCCGATTCAAGCAGGTGAAATGAGTTTTCTCCACAGTGTGTCTGGGCTCTCCCTTACAGATAGGATGAGAAGCTCAGTCATCCGGGAGGGGCTCAGAGTAGATCCGCTGCTCCTCCACATTGACAGGAGCCAGTTGAGGTGGCTCAGGCATCTGGTTAGGAATGCCTCCTGGACTCCTCCCTGGTGAGGTTTTCCTGGCTCTTCTAACCCAGAGAAGACCTAAAGAAAGACCCAGAAACCATGTTTCTCAGCTGGCTTGCAAACACCTTAGGATTCCCCCGGAGGAGCTGGCCCAAGTGGCTGGGGAGAGGGAAGACTGGGCCTCTCTGCTTAGGCTGCTGCCCCCGTGACCCGACTCCAGATAAGCAGAGGAAAAATGGATGGATGGAATATTTCAAACCCATTTATTCCATGTCTGCAGGGTACAGAAATATTCAATGTCACATGCAAAGCTTAAAATTATGTATTCATTCACCAATAATAAAACAACAAGACATCATTTGTATCATTGCTAATGCAATGTTTAGTCATGTGACAGTGTTAATAATCATCTCAGAAGCATTAATGTGTGTGGTGTATGTTTATTGTTGCTTAACGAGCCAAAACTGCCTGTGAGTATTTCTCCAGTAGAAGCTAACGATGCTAACGACTCATCAGGAGAGGAGGGGCATTCACAGGCAGTTTCGGCTCGTTAAGCAACAATAGACAGATACAGTTTGTAAGATCGACTCTCCCATAGTCCAGTCAGAATTGACAAAGCTCCTTGGATGAGAAGTGAAACGTCTTCAAGAAACCAAAGAAGTTCAGTTGCCTTCATTCGAACCCCTTTGGATATGATATATTGCGATACTAAAAGTCAGGCAATATTTAGACTGAACTTAATTGAAAAACTCAGGTCAGATGCTTCTAAAACACTTCCAGTGTTATCACGAGATCTTTTTTAGGGATTATTAAAACATTACATTTAAAGTGTTTTTAAAATTGTCTGCAAGAAGCTTCTGAAAATGACAACTGAAATGTTAAGTTGCAACTTCCACAGAGGTGCAAAGTTTTGAAAAGCCTTTTTTAAAACGTGAAAAACTGCATGTAGTTCAGGGGGTTAAAATCTTTATGTTGATCTATTTGCACTCACTCTGGACAGGAGACCATTTTACCCAACATTAAATGACAAAGTGAACTTCAATTATCAGAGTGTTCCAAATGTCTTGTGGTTTCATAATCAGTGTTCTGGGACAGAGTTCAAATGTTTTTGCACTGGCTCTGTGCAGAACGAGTTTGTTAGATTGGATTGATCTTAAATCACGTTTCATATCCAAATATCTGAGCCTTATTCAATTTTCTGTCCCTCTGGGTTTTATGGAGGTTTTGTGCCCATTTGTCTTCATTTGTTGACATTTTGTGGGCTCACATGTTTCCAACTCCTCCTTCAAGCAGAAGCCGAAACGTGATCTTTCATTCACATTTAATGATGCCACAGACTGTTGGAAACAAAAAGAACTGACCAAAAAAACGTTTTCATGACAAAGTCACCAAGTTCTCTCTATGAGGAGGTCGAGTGTGGGCGTCATGCTTCAGAAAACCACTGAGGTCACGGTGTAGGGAATGGAAATAAAGGTCTGCTTCCTGGGAGATGAATCCTTTAGAGTGGGTAGATTTGTTAATGTTTTAGAGAAACCATCACAAAAAAAATCAAATCAGGCTGCTTCTGAGAATTTTTCCTGTGCTTTTGATGCATTTCATTTCATTTTCTGATGCAAAAAGAAAACCAATTTGCCAGACTAGCCTCAATGTATAAAAAAACAATTTGAGGTAAAGAATATTTTCCACTTTTGAGCAGAAGAAAAATCATTTTCTGAGTAGAAATGAGCCCTTCTGCTGCTCTCGCGTCCTCCACTTGATGAATCATCAGCAGGAAACAAAGCAGCTCTGAAAACAAAACATTTTCATTTGTAGATCCTGAAAAGAATAAATGATCGGATATTTTAACAGCAGAACACTTAGCTAATACCTCCTGTTGTTAAACAATCGTTGGTCATTTTGTTGTTTTATTTCAACGTATAAACCTTGAGTTTCTCCTGTAATTTAAACAATCTGTGGAGAAATAACTGCTCATGTCATTTCCGTCCTCGCTACTATTAATGCTTTCATGCAGTGTTTTCATTTTTACAATTGTGCCATAAAAATGAATGTACCATTATTAGCAACTGTTCTGTTTTTGTTGTTCCAGAAGTTAAATACATCGAATTTCTGTCAGGTTTGACCAGTTTTGTCAATATTTCACCTTTTTTGCCACGTTCCACATTCTGATGCTGATGCTACAGAGGTTACCTTCTGGATAAATGAATTACACGTGGATTGTTTCAAAGAAATTAAAGGAGAAGTACTGTAGATCTGCATGATGAATCTGACTATTTTAGCTCCGACGACTCGAAAGAAGACAAAAATCAAAAAATGCTGCAGCTGTGATGGGACAGAAAACCACTTATCGCAATGCTGAGGCACAAAAATGCCTCATGTTCCCTAACAGAAATGCACACGCAAGGGCCAAGCCAGGAAAACCTTTCTGAGATGAGTTCTGCTGGATAATGCTCCTCGTGATGATGCTCGTTCCTACCTTTGATGTTCGTTAACACAGCAAAGACGATAATGAAGTCACCTGGAAGTTTTCGTTATTACTTTACTCCCTGCCACGAGTGTAAAACTCCTGCAAGAGCACTTTAAAATGACTTCTGCTTTTATTACAGCAACGTAGAAATGTATGGGAACTCATTCCAGGAGCTGAATTGAGTTTTAACTGCAGCTTTGGTTGATTGTAGAGCTGCCTTGTAGCACTATAGATCTTGACTGCACTTTGACAACCATTCAGTGAGCGGATTTCACAAAACAACTGTGAAAAGCTTGGCTGAAAGGAGTCTGATGACTCACTTCTCCTTTATCGGCACTTTCAATAAATTCTTTCTAAATAATTTCTGATGCAGCCAGAGTAGACGGGTCCTTCTACGGCTGAAGTATGCGTCTGCAGAGCCCCTGTTCCATCAACAGGATGATATAGAACGCTTTTATCGCTGCATCAAAATGACATAACCGTCAGTCTTCGACATGATCATACGTAGTAATGTTCTAACTCAGCATTTTGTTTTCTGTTTTTTATGGTGTATGTTATGGTTACTCGCTTGCAGAACATATTTTTCCATTACTGGAAACAGATTTAGAGTAGTAATCATGTATTTCTGATTTCACTATAAGAAAAACACTCCTTCTTCTTAAAGGGACAAAACATCATAAAGCTATCAGGCAGCAAAGAACAGGTCCCTGTGGGGGGTACTCTGGGAGTATGGGGTACCAGGCCCCTTGATATGGGCTGTTAGGTTCCTGTATGACTGGTGTCAGAGCTTGGTCTGTGTTGCCGGCAGTAAGTCGGGCTCGTTTCCAGTGAGAGTTAGATTCCACCAAGGCTGCCCTTGGTCACCGATTCTGTTCATAACTTTATGAACAGAATTTCTAGGCACAGCCAAGGTGTTGAGGGGATCTGTTTTGGTGGCCTAAGGATCAGGTTTATAAGACGATGTGATCCTGTTGACTTCATCAGACTGTGATTTTCAGCCTTTGCTAAAGTGGTTCGCAGCCATTTGTGGAGCGGCCGGGATGAAAATCAGCACCTCCAAATCTGAGACCAATTGGAAAAGGGTAGAATGCCTTCTTCAGGTCAGGGACAAGGTCCTGCCCCAAGTAGGGGAGTTTAAGTATCTCTGGGTGTTCATGAGTGAGGAAAAGATGCAGTGGGAGATCAGTAGGCTGATTGGTGCTGCATCGATAGTGATGTGGGCGTTGTGAGGTGTTACGGACACTTCCAACCCAAAGTTCAAGTTTATTTGTAAAGCCACTTCCTACCCCCAATCAAGGGGGCCCAAGGTGCTGAACATAGTGTAGAAACAACTAAAACACAATAAAACAATTATGCCACAAAATACAAAAATAAAACATTCAAAGACAAAAGAGTTAAAAAACATTACAACAATGATGATAAAAAAAATTAAAATATGAGTAGAAAAACTAAGAAACAGATCTAAGATGAACCTTAAGCCTGGCTTTAAAAGTGGGCAGCGATGTGGACTGTCTTATAGTGGCATTTGGTTCCAAAGCCGAAGACCCAGAACTGAAAAGGCACGATCACCTCTAGACTTGCTGCTGCCCCCGTGACCCGACCCTGGATAAGCAGAGAAAAAATGAATGAAACTAAAACTTCTCTGCACTTCTACCTAGCTGTTAGCGATGTCATCCAGCTTAAAAAACTAAGAATTAAGGAAAAAAGCTGTAAAAAAAATCTGAATTCAAAATTCCTGTAAACAACAGTCCACATCACAATGAAAACATTCATCCATTAAATGAGTTTACTTGGTAGCTGTTGTCTGCTGCATCACAGGAGTTTGCACTTTTGGTTTTTAGATGGAATCCTGTCTGATTACACTTAATCACCAGCAGTGCTTTCAGTCAACAAGTCTGACTTCCTGTTTCACAAAATAAAATTCATTTTCAAAACTAGAGAAGCTGCTGTTCATGTTTGAATCTTAACATAACCTTTATCGCCTGCCTTCCATCAAACCTTTTTTATTAACGGAGCTCCATTTTAACTAGATCACGTTTTCATAGCTACGCAGAGGCACTAAATCATGCTGCCAAGGACTGTCAGTGCCTGATGTGAAAAGATTTAAAGGAGCTGATAATGGATAAAACACTGGACAGGGGTTTTACATTTTTCATTGCACATTTCTGAAGTAAAATCCCATCCCGTTGTTTGATTTATGGCTCTTTTTGAGTAGCGGTTTTAACAGTTCAAGTGCAAAATTCTCCCAGTCTTGAAGCTATTTGTTTTTGGAAATTCACGTCCTAGAGAAGATGTCTCAGAGGGGTCACACACAGCCTGCTGGGATCAGCTGTAAAACCAAAACCTTGTTGATTCTATCAGTGTCCTTCGATGCTGGCTTTGTCTCACACACAGATTGTTTGGGTTGTGTGATCATTATCTCACAGGCGGCTCAGCAGCACTCCGGCTTTGGTTCCACTCCTCCCACGCTGTACTTTAACACAGGACACTGATAAATAAAACAACAGGAGCAGCAGTCTCATCTTAATAGTCTCTAAGTGAAAAGAGAGAATGAGTCGGTTCCAAGAAAAAAGGGTTATTCTGCTGTTCAGTTCTGGTCCTAAATGATACAGAATATGTCTTGTGGTGCCATCTATGATAGAGTGCATCTGTAATAAGTCATATTTAGTTGACAAAGAATTGATTTACCTCCAAACCCTTATTAGCACCTTTAGTAAAATCTAAGCAACACAGAAATATGATCTAATAAAGAAAATTTTTAATTTAAAGGTAAACACTTTTCATTTATTTAAAGTTCATTATTTTTCATAACAGCTTTATGCACAGTTATGTTTTCTTTTATTTATACAATAATGTTAAAAATAATAAAACCGTAAATTACCAAGATTTTTAGTGCTGTAAAAAAGCACCAGTGTAATGTTCGGTGTCCCATGTGTCTGTTTCCCCGTGTCCCCCACTTTTATGGTGCGTTCCAGTTGTTCTCGGAAGTCGGAATTTCCAACCAGGAAATGGGAGTTCGTTTTTTGTTCCAGATTCCAACTCGGAAAAAAATGGACGCTGCTAAAGCTGCGTGTGTTGTTGTTCTGTGAACTAATAACAAAGTTCTCTGCACCTAAGTCCCTCGAGGAGTAATGCAGGAAACGCATTGATAGTATAAAACCAGAAAAAAACATTAAAAATTAAAATAAAATATGGTTAAAAAACCATAAACACCGGTCAATTTTGGCGGCAATGCTGACATTTTCAGCAACATAACTTTTGATAACAAGAATAAACAACAACTCAGTGCTGTTAAACAGCAAAAAGAAAGAAAGCAGAACATATAAATGATGAAAACAATAAAGACTACAACAACACTGGGCGTGGCCATCTTTAAAATGGTGATCTAGGGGTCCTCTGAAACAAACAAGCTCGCATTTCCGGTTAACTTGTCTCGGAAAAACAAGTTCCAATGACAACTGGAACGCACCATTAGTCCATTATGTTTTTTGTTGTTTTTTTGTGGTTCAGTTCTTCTTGTGACCATGTTTTCTTATTTTCTTTTATTGCTCTGTTCACTCCTCTTTGTTAGTTTATCTTGATTTTATTCTGTTATTTTGTTTTTCAGTAATTTCTTAGTCTTTCTATTTAGTTTCTTTTAAATTTTAGGTTCTGTTTCCTTCATGTATGTAGATGCGTCTCTGTCTGCCTCCCTCACTTCTTTACTTTATTAGTCTCACCTGTCAGTAATCAGCCGTCAGCACACCTTGTCCCTTGTCTCTTCCATCACCTCCCACTTCTACATAAACAGCTCTCACTTCTCACTCCCTCGTTTCTGTAAACTCTGGATCTGTTCTGTTCTTTTTGATTATTAAGGTTAAGTAACCTGACTGTCTCTGGATGTTCTGCATTTGGGTCCTCGCCTCCACGAAAACCCTGACAGCCATCATTTTAATCAGAATTTTTTATTTTGCTTGGAATTTTTTTTTAAGCAGACAATTTGTTGTTCATGCACACAAAATAATATCTGGTGTGTGCAAGCAACTACAGCGGTGCTAAGATGCACTAAAGAAAAAGTAATTAAAAAATCTTTTTGGTTGCACACATAAGTTTTTTATTTCCCGCTTACAGGCTCCACATCAAAAACTAAAAGTTGCAAATAAAAAAATACATTTTACCTAAAAATATCATTAGAAATCTGCTAATATTGGATAAATTGTGAACATAAAGATCCAAACCACCTAAACACATATTTAATTTTGGTGCAAATTCTGTAATATTTTATTTTTTCCATCTCAATTGAATAACTTTAAAATTAGAATTTGAAGAAATGAGGTTTCACAAAGTTTCGTTTTATAAACAAATTGCTTCTGATTATTTTAAAGAAAATTCCCTTGCATATCTACAGTCTTACATTTTATTTTAAATTAATTTTTCAACACATGATGCATTAATTTCCTAGTTGGAGCATATGTATTACTATTCCCTCTTTATGATTTTTATCGTTGCGTTTTTTTAAATTCATTAAAATCCAGTGATGAGATGCATTCCATGGTTTTGAGAAGCACCATCTTTACAAATCCCATTCCTCGTTTACCTCCAGCCACAACAGTTTATCACGGTCAGGCTGCAGTTGTTTCAGTATCAATAAAATAATAAATCTACTAATTCCCTTTTAGTTCATAAGGCAGCTGGAAGACTGATACAAGAGAAGCGCTCCAGGAGCCGTTCTGAGAGGACCAAAATCATTTCTCAGCACATAATTTTAAGCAGTGAAGCACTTTGTGGTTTTCTTCACAGAAGCATCTGATGGGAAAAATAATCAATCACAAAGAAAAGAGTAAATAAAACTTTGCTGGTGTTTTCCTTGTGTTGCTTTCTGGTAGACAAGAGTCCCACAGAGGTAGAGGAGGACTTTATGGTTCAGCTGTTCGTGCTGCTTCTGTTGTTCAGTGCAGCAGTGATTCAGCTGCTTTCCTCATTTTGTGAAGGAGTTCTTGAAGCATATAGCGGGATAAAATCGATTTAGTTTCATCTGAAGGCACAACGATGCTCCGTGGACGTCCGGTTTGCAGTGATTTATCCAGTCAAGACATGCAGACAGAAAACAGCGTTTAGGATGTTCAGCTTTAGGTTGGAGAGGGCAGAGGACTGAAAGGATGCGTAGCACTCAGTACGGAGAGCAAATTGATTACAAGAGACATCCTTGTTCTTTTTTTTAATGCAACATGACCACACTGCATCAAAGGACAAGTGTTTAAAAATAGAATTAAAATCACTGGAGCATGGATGACACAACAAGAAACTTTGACATTCACATTAAGCCTAGTGTCATTAACTAAAGAGCTACATAGCACTCACTGTTGCCTCACAGCAAAAAGGCTGCAGGTTCAAATCCTGCAGCCTTTGGGCATGGAGTTTGCATGTTTTTCTAATGCATGGGTTTTCTCTGGGTAAAAAAAAAAATCCAGCATAGGTTTTACCAGCATATGTTGTGGTTTGGTGCAGCATTGTATGCTGGTCTACCAGCTGAACCAGCACCAAACCACAACATATGCTGGTCTATGCTGTTTTTTTTCTTCAGCAGAGCAGGTTTCCTCAGCCCTTTTTATAAGACACACCATGCCGGCAAATCAGCGCAATATTACCACAACGTGTCTCTTATGAACGCGCTATGGCGGTATCACGTTGCAGGAATTTTGCGGCATTTGTGCCGCTACGCTTGCATTGTGAATAACAGATGTAAAATCAGAAGTAGAATTGCCATTGTAGGTTCATAACATTTCAAAAGTTCAAATGAGATACAGAACAAGTCAGCTTCTGATTAAAATTCTGAGGACACACAATCAGCTTTCACAGAAACACTCCCCCATCATTATGCTGTTATTAATTTCAGCACTCCTAAACACAAATCAAATTACATCTGAATTTGTTCAGGGCAATGCGGTTCATTCCTGGATGATCAAAAGTCGTTGGCTCCATTAGTAAAATGTTACACCGAAGTAGATGAGAATGCATTTTCAGATAATTATGTGAGGATGAAAGATCTGAATGGCACTCAGCCTTTTTTATTTCACTCATCCTCTTGGTGTCCTTAACTTCCAGGCAGCTTCCAACAGATTTCTGGTAACACTTTGCAATAAGGGTCCCTTTATTAAAGTTACTTGGTGCATTAATAAGCATTAATAAACAAAGGGTTCCTTTATTACCATTATTGTTAACTATTAAGTAGAGGACAAAGGGGCGGGGGGGCTGTCTGCTTAGTAATGCATTACATAATATGGTTAAGCAGTTAATACTGTATTTAATCGTTTATTAATGCTCAATAATGCACTAATGAACGTTAATAAAGGGACCCTTACTGTAAAGTGTTAACAGATTTCTTATGGGTGAAGCCTAAAACCCTCCTGGTAATCAGGATGTCTAGTACAGGTAAAGTGAGGAGCTTAGAGGCTTTTTTTGTGTGTGTCCCATTTTTTCATGTCCCCAGACTATAAAAGGAACTTTTCTTGCTTCACTCTTCATCAGGCTCACTCAGTAAACCCCTTTAATCCCTCCATGAATGGCCGCATATTTAGAGTGCAGTGAAGGAACATAAGTTTCTGTCACAGATGTTTCAGCCCAGAGGATGATTGTAAAGATGACTAGTTTGGAGTGGCTGTGTGTTTGCTGCTGGTCAGTGACCGGATCCAGAAACCTGAGTTGAGGGTCGGCAGTGACATAAAACAGATACAAAAATTATTTCTCTGCAGCTCAAAGGCAGATTTCAACACACTGATGTCTCATGTTGTTCGGGTGTCTGAGTTGACCTTTTTATTTACAATTTTACAACTTGCTTTTCTTTGAAATCTTTTGTTTTTGTTGTATTTTGCTTTATTTTACCTGTTTATTTGCCGTTATTGAATTTTTTTTGTGCACTCACATCAGGACACTGTTTCCATGGTCCTTCAAACTGGTTTTCCTGCATGTTAAACAGGACTTTGATGCCATATTTAGTCTAATTTAGTGGCTCCTGTAGGAACAAAAACAGATATTGTACCATCCTGTCACTGGGCATCCTTCCTCTCGGCGTATGAATTTTTTGTAGGATTATTATGAGACTTCAGTTCCTCTGGGAGCAGAAAGACTCTGAGACTGAGAGCTCTTAGTGGTTCTCTTTGTGCAGCAACCTTAATGCTTTTATCTGTGGCAGACTGCCAAGATATCGACAAACTGATTGGACTGATGATGGCAGAGTGGCAGGAGATTGTCTGACAGAGGGAGGAATTATGCCATGATTTGTATTTTCTATTAGTATTTCTTTCAGTTTTAGTTGATCATTATATTTCAAAGCAATGTGCTTTACAAAAGTGCAAAAAAATGAAACTTGAATATAAAAATGCATTATTTTATTTAAATACATTGAGTAAAAATAGCTTACAGCTGCTGAGAGGAAGAGATTTGATGTGTTCCTGTCTCCCATCATCTCCTCACAGGCCTTCCATCCAGCCTCTTCCTCTCAGCTGCTACTCCATCAGGTGACGTCTGATTTGACTTTTACTGAAACGTCCAAACCATTTTATTGTTCAGATGAACAACGTACGAGTCAACTATCTCACCTGTGAAAATTCCCCTAGGAGTTGATCTGGAGGTCTGGACTGTTAGTAGAAAAGTATGTCCACGGTTTTCAAGATGTGGTCTATCACTGAAATATGTTTTTGTGATGAAGGATCCTTCCTGCAAATGAGAATGCAAGTTTGGACATGTCAGCCTTTGGACTAAAAGCATTATCCTCTTGAGATCGCTCCAGTTGAATCCTGGGTGTGCGGAGATGAGAATTAACAGACTGCTATTTTTAATACGATGGAGACAATGTAGATGCATCTATAACATCTGAGTGAAATAAACCCAGTGTTTTATGTACTGTGTAGATAAAAGAAGAGTTTGTGAGCTGGAAGTGAAGCAGAGAAAGAGGTGTTGCAATGAATGCATCTGAAGGGGGTGACAGACCCAAACATGGTTCTTGCTTTTTAGCTAATCCTATTCCATTAAAGGAACTGCATCATGATATTTTACGCTCGCAACTTGGAGAGAGTGGGCGTTAGTGTTTACAGTCCGGTGGCATCGTTTATAAAATGGGGTCTGAAAACTGCGCAAGTCAGTGCGTTTACATGCGCATCAGAAAACCAAACTATTGCCCTAAATAGACTGACATTGTTTTTTTTTTAAATGCATGTAACCCCCAAATTCCACTATCTCCGCTCCGCTCCGCTCCGCTGCGGCACGAACTCCGCAGCAAAAACGGTTCCTTTGTAGTCAATCAGAGCTGTTCCACTACTGCGGCCGTGCGGCGCAGTGCGCCGCCCGCCGTTCCGCCATCCGGCAAACATAGGATCGATTCTATTTTTGCCGGACGCCGGAGAACCTCCGCAGTCAATCTACAGAAATCACAACCGCCCAACAGGAAAGTGAGCAAGCACAACTTCCGTTTTTTCACAATAAATCTATAAACAAAACCGTTTTTTGTTTCATATGCACAGGTATTTTTATCTAATGACTATTACATGTATACACATTCGTCTCAAAACATTTTTTACGTGTTTACACATTTGAAGATCGTGTTAAAAAAATTTTATTTTGAAAGCCATTTTCTCGAGGCCTACTTCACACGAGGAAAAAAAAGAAGAAAAACACAAGCAAGCGACATCAGAAGATGGACGAGGAAAAGCTCATCCTTGAAGTGGAAAAGCACAAAATATTATATGACATCACACATCCATTTTACAAGGATGTCAAAAAGAAGGACAATGCGTGGGCAGAAATTGGAAAAGGTTTACAAATGACTGGTAAGTACTGTGTAACATACATGGTCGTGTATTATAAAGTTTCCAAAAAAATCTTGAAAATCCCCTCTGTCAGTTATAGGACAATTTCATTAATAAATAGTATTACATTAATACTATACTATAAATTATATATTAGATTCAGCAGGTAGTATATATGTATTAAAGATATATATATATGTAGTACTTGCAGAATAAATGTCTGTATATTGTCATAGTTGTAGCAAAGGTTTTTAGAAAAATAATGTTAATTTTTTTATATATAGAACATTTTGTATAAAATACGTAAAGAATCACTCCAGAAGAGCTCCTATGTTCTGCTTTCAGCAATGAGGACATAGAAATAGCTGTATGTGCCATTTAATGCACCCTGTAGTGTGCTTTAAACCAGGGTTGTGATTAAATGCAAACAGTACTAATTCCATGCTATTGTTCATAAAGGTGTAAACTTCCCTCTTCTAGAAAAGTAAAACCCTTTTCTTGAGTATCCCACTTATTTAATCACTTTGACTTGTAACAAAAAACATTTTCAGAAAGAATGACAAACTTAAAAAATACTTTTATTTAGGAAATTTTCACACTTGTCTGTGGTTAAAAAGAGTTTGTGCATAAACAACTTGCTGTACTCTGTGGAGGTGATACAAGTAGGATCCTCTACAATATGTGTGAACTTCACAGTTAAAAAAAATTTCAAATAGACATTGTACAAATCTTTACACATTTGAGAACATTTTTTCAAAAATTAGATGCACACATTTAGATTTTCTGTACAGTGTCTCAACATTGTTTCAGCTGCAGGACTTATTTCCTATTTCACACCATCCTGTCCTGCCAAGCCACACTGCCCTCAGGAGAGTTGAAGAAGTCACAAAAGATCTCCCTGATGTTGCAGGCCTCTCTGGATGCCCGATTTGGACCCATGTCTCTCACTGGCGCCAAGTGTCTGGTCTGTTGGTTTGCTTCATCCAGGATTCTTTGGTTCTCACTTGGTGCATTCAAGAAGTTGTGCAAAATGCACGCAGCAAGAACAACACTGTCCACCTTCTCAGGCTGGAGGTTTACTCGCCGGTAAAAAATCCTCCATCTAGAGGCAAGAATGCCAAAAGCATTTTCAACTACCATACGTGCTCTTGACAGCCTGTAGTTGAAGATTCTTTTCCTGTGAGTCATTTTATGCCCGGGGTATGGCCTCATCAGGTACGCCTTCAGTGGAAAAGCTGCATCCCCCACCATGACATGGGGCACAGCAGTAGCATCAGCAGCACTGGGGAGGGGGGCAGGTGGAGGCACATGAAGTGTACTTCTCTCCATTCCAATCCCCAATGCTGAGGCAGCGTAGACCGCTCCATCACTGCTTCTTCCAAAGTCCCCCACCTGGATCACACGAAACCTGTAGTCAGCATCCACCAGAGCCAGCAGCACAATGGAGAAGGTCTTTTTGTAGTTGAAATACTGGCTTCCGGAGCGTGGTGGTGCTTGAATGTGGATATGTTTCCCATCCAATGCCCCAAAACAGTTTGGGAAATTCCATTTCTCCCAGAAGCCTTGTGCCACAGTCTTCCACATTTCTTCAGTTGGGGGTGGCAGATATTGGCCCATCATCACTTTTTCTATAGCAGCACACACCATGTGGACAGAGTTTCTGACTGTAGTATGGCCAAGACGGTAGCTGAAAGCCAGACTGACAAAGGAGTCACCGGAGGCCAAAAACCTAGGCAGAAAAACAAAGCAAAAAATGTATTGATTTTTTACTGATTTTCAATTTATTACTTTTTCAGGTGATCAATGTAAAAACAAATGGAGGGCACTTCGGGACAGCTATGTGAAGTCCCGAAAAAAGTCCAATCTACCCAGTGGATCTGCTGCAGGGACACAAAAGGAGTGGAAATTTGAAAAGATTATGTCTTTTCTAATTCCATATCTGCAACCAAGAAGGTTGGTTGATGCAAATAGATTATTCACAAATGGTCAGGTAAATTATTTAATTTAGCTATTCTGTCAAACAATTTCAATTTTTAGATTTCCATTTCAAGTATCGGTTACTTGTGTTTTTACTACAATAAATCCTTTTTCACACAGCTCAAGAAGTAACTTGGACTGTGCATCCCAGATGGACACAGAGGAGGACCAACCTCCGACTCCTTTGAGCCTGCCTGGTCCAGATGAGGCAGCAGGTCCTTCAACACAGTCCACCCCTTCTACTGTTTCCTCTGCTGCTGTCTCTACTGCTGCTGAACCTTCCACATCGAGGGACCGGTCGCGTAGCCCATTGGAACGGACCACAAGTACCGCTGCAAACCCTACAAGGAAAGCATCTAGAGGTGGGGCATCTAAAGGGGTGGACTTTGGGGACAAGCTGATAGAGCTTCTCAAAGAGCCACAGCAGCGCCCATACATGCCAGAAGGGGCAACCGATGAGTGCTATCACTTTGCACTCAGTATTGTTCCACTCCTCAGTGGAATGGAGATGAACAATAGGCAAAATGCAAAAGTAGCCATTATTCAGTCAATCCAGGGTCACCAGCAGCTTGATCAGCGCAACCAGCAGCAGCGGCGGCGGCACCATCAGCAACAGGGCCTACACCAGCAGCCGCAGCAGGGCCTCCCGCTGCAGCACCACCAGCAGCAGGGCCTCCAGCAGCAGCAGCACCACCAGCAGCAGGGCCTCCAGCAGCAGCAGCACCACCAGCAGCAGGGCCTCCAGCAGCAGCAGCACCACCAGCAGCAGGGCCTCCAGCAGCAGCAGGGCCTCCCGCTGCAGCACCACCAGCAGCAGGGCCTCCAGCAGCAGCAGCACCAGCAGCAGGGCCTCCAGCAGCAGCAGCACCACCAGCAGCATGGCCTCCACCAGCAGTCCCACCCCCCCTACCAGCAGCAGCGGCCGAGCATGCAACCCCCCACCCCGTCACGGCCTTCTACACACACATCTACCCCCACTCATACTGCCATTGTCCCATCTACCTCAACTGCAGGACAGTTTGGTAAATATATGGGCTTGCTAACTGCTGATGATATTTTGGACTTAGATGAGCCTCAGGAATAGGTATTTTTTTTCAGAACTACTTCTGATTTGTTGGAGAGTGTTTTAGATTATTACCTGAACAAAGTTGTCTTTATATTACTGTTTGCAGTGTGATGATTACAGCACAAATAGCTGAACAAAGAGCTACATGGTTAGGAGAATTTATCCTTTCCTTTTGGAGTTAATATTTATTTTTTTTCTTTTTATTTTTAAAAATGTTTACATTTTTTTGTTTTGGAAATGTTTGTTTTGGAAGTGTTTCTGTTAAATAAAAATTGAGTGCTGCATTTGAGAATGAGTCAAAATGTTTACCTTATTCCAACAGCTAGTCGTTGTTTAGGTTCAATAGCTGCTCTGAAGGATGTAGACTGTCTTCTCAACTCTGGTCCAACAAGGGACAGAAGCTCATCCATCTTCTCTGCAGACATGCGGAAGTACTGGTGGTGCCTCTGGCTGTCCAGTCGCAGCTCTGCAACAAGATGGTAGAAGTCCCCTTGGCTTCTTCTTTGTTGGTTCAGTGGGTGCACCCAGAATCTGCTCCTTCTTCTCTGATTAACCAAATCCTGCAGCAACAGGAGAGCTATAGTTCTTCTTCGGCTAACACGTGCTTCTGCAACAACAATTATGCTCATTAGACTAGAGAAACAAGCTCCAATCTAGGTCAATTACATATAAAATTCTTCCTTTTAACAACTATCAATGGCGGTTGAACTTTAAATGCACAAAAATAAGATAAATACAGTTTATACTATCAAAGTACTCACCCATTGTTGATCCAAACACGTGCAGATATCTTTGATAGGCAGATCAAACAGTTCTTTTCGATGCTTCTCCCACAGAATGATTTGTTTGGATCAAACTTCCGCATTTATTGCTCGGACTGTATCGCGAGATCTCGAAATTCCCGCGCATGCCTGTTTGCGCACCTCAGGTCTCCGCACCGGGTCGGAGCCGTTGTAGAGCGGGTATAGTGTGAATTGAGTTCGGAAGCGAGCGGCGGCGGAAAGCGGGGGCGGAGCGGAGCGGAGCGGAGCGGAGCTAGTGGAATTTGGGGGTAAACGCATTAGTCTGGCTGAAGGCGAACTTGTTCTAAATGTCCTGAAGCACCCAGATAATACGGTAGGAATCCAACTGCATCTGCATGTAAACGGCTCAGTCAAGCTGATACCAGTAACTTCCAGAAGTGACGAGACCGTGGAAGCGATCTTCTGATATTATCGCCACAAAGTAACACGTGCAACACCATCAAACAGTACAGTACGTTCCAAATAAGCTGCAGCTGTATTGTTGTCCATTCCTTCAGCCATGGTGCATATCGTGTTTTAACTTGGTCTGCTTCACTCCCGCCAGTGTTTGTGAGTTTGGTTTTGTAACTCACATGTAAACTAGGATAAAGTCTCCAAGTTTATTGCTTTAGATCGACTTAGATCAGCTTAGATGGGCATGGAAACGCACTGACTTTCCACGCAAAATTTGTGATTCATAAAGACAAACTTGACTTTAAGAAAACTTTCAACCTGGCGTAAGCACATTTTAGAGAAAGGAAATCTGGTAGCCCAGCTACTAAGATGGTGAAATGTTTAATTTAGGACACATTTTCAGTCGTCTAGCCCCTTACACATGCACACACAAAACCAACAATCAAACTTAAAACTCAAACTCTGCACAGCAGCGAACCGGGGAAGATGCTGCGCTGTCGGGTTTCCTTAGATCTGGAATACCTCAGTGATCCCTGCACAATAGTGCTGCTTAATGATTAATGCCATTTCAAGCTCTGCTTCTTTTTTGTATTTTTATTTTTTTATTATTTTTAAAGTCCACAGCACCACAGCTCACTGCTGCAGCAGCGCGGTGCCACTCGAAGGCAATAAAATATTTTTTTCCATGCCTACGCCCAAGGCTCGGTTGTCATAATTACCCATGACATGCCGCCGATAGGTAGGTTTATTTATATGCACAATAATCATGATGTAGTTTGCATTGTCCACTTATAGCAGAAAGTGGGTGTTTAGGAGGCGGGATGTGATCCAGAAACACCTAACCCCTTTTCAAGGACAGGTGTGATTTATAAAACAGAAACTGTGTACAGCCGTGCAAAAGTAGCGTTTTATAGGTCAGAAAATTAGTTTGCTTAAATGATTTTGCTTTTTTGCTAAGCTTAAATAGGGTTTTAGTAACGGTTCTACAAGTTTTACAAATGAGGCCCCATGCAGGGGAGGAGGGTGCAGGTTAGGCATTTCCTCAATGGGGAGGAGTGGGACAGGATGACACAGCAGCTGAGAGAGAACGGTTCAAGCCATAAACTGCTTTCTGGGTGTTTTGATGAGGAAATAACAATATAACATGGTCAAAATAAAAAAAACTTGATTTTGCAGTGTAGGCATTTTAAAGCATATCATCATCAAGAAGAACTAAATCTCAAATTGGGATCCCAGAGAGAAAATTAAATGTTTCAGTTCAATTATAACTAAAATCTATCAAATATTTCCAATTCTGTCTACTTTTACTATGTGTTTTAGACCTACAGGTTTACTTTAGCTCTTTTCTTGGTCTGAAGCACACTGCAAAACAGATCACAAGATGATCCAAACATCTGAACATCTCAACCCAAGATACAGGTTGCTCTGACAACCTGAGGTCTCAAATTTAAACATTTATTGTTTCTGCTGCCTGCTTGGCTGAGAGGATCCGTGCAACACTGTTAGTGGTGACATGATGGGTGACAGCGCCAACGGTGATGAGAGGAAAAGGCATCAAACGAAGCGGAAAGAATAGAAAAAGCTCCCAAACAACACGCAGGTAAGCCACAAGAGACACGTGGAGAAGGACAAAGGTTATTTAGCTGCTTGTTTTTGTGACAGTATCGAGTAACAGCTACATAAAGAATAGTATATAGCTTCTAGATTTACGTTTTATTAGTTCAGAGAATAATAAATAAAGTTTGGTACGGTATAAATATGAAATTTAACCAAGATTTACTACCACTGACTCAAGTGTTGACTGTAATTGAAAAAACAAACATATTTTTCTGCTACCAAACAAACAAAAAAAGAATCAGAAAAGTGTGATTAGACCTCGTGATTCAGGACCGACTGAAACTGAAAACCAGACAGCCGTGGCAAAAATAAAAGATTTGGCAGAAAGAAAAAGTGATTTTCCAGTCAAGAAGAATCCAGGCAGTTTCTCAAAAATTATTTAATCCTGTTCTCCAAAACTTAAATGTGTCAGGAAGGAAAAAATCTAAAGGTTCCGTTCTCTGAAGCTGAACCCAAATACAAGACGCCGTCATTCATCTATGATGGGATGTCTGTGGAAATGAACGGCAGCAAAAGAAAACAGATTTATTTCACTTAGATGTAATATAACTCTTGTTTATCCAACAGAGCAAGTTTAGGTAAAATTCTCCTCTGTTTTTGGTTATTTTTCATTATTTAAACAAGTTCTATTTCTGATAATGACTGAATATTTTGTTTACAGCATGAAAAGAAAATGGTGACTAATGGCGCAAATCTTCCTTTGTTTTGACCGACTCAAACGATTCTCCTTTCTGCACTTCATCTTGCATCGGTGTCTGAATGAAAACATCAATCTGCTGGACAAATACACACATAATGCATATTAACCAGGAGCATATGCTCATGAGGAGGTGACAGAGCTGAGGAGGTTTGATTGAAGAGTCTGCAGCTGGTGCTCAGGATCCGGGACACCTGTCTGTACTCCTGCAGGAATGCATCCAAACATCAGGAGAGAGAAAATTCTGCACAACATGCAAATACATCCATTTCATTTCAAATGAATCTATCTGTATGAGTCTGAGTTGTCTGCATTGTTTCTACAAAAAAATCTAACACATTTAGGGTGCACTTGACAGCAATTATAAATCAATAAATGCCTCAAATATAAATACTGATTTTAATTTTCAGGCCATTTAGCAAAATGGTGCCTGATACTGGTCCTCTAGAGCAGGAGTTCCTAAACCTATTTCCTTGAAGACTCCGTTGCCCATCTCCAAGACAAGCCAGGACCCCCAGCCCCAACTCCTACATGCATAAACATGTTAAAGGTGATCATTTACAAACTTTACACAGACATACAGATTTTATATGGAGTTCTAATTATACTGTAGGGCAGGCCTATTCAATTACTTTCCCTACTGGGCCAGATTTCTAAATCGTGGATCAGCTTAGGGCTGGATACCCAAATCTTTATTATGTATTTTACTGACAACTTTTAAATATTCAATTTTAATATTTTGACTGATATTATTACCTCCACCATTACTACAAATACAACTAAAAATAACAGCAATGCACGTTTTCTTATTGTTTTAATGATCTGCATCAATTCAACAGTTGCAGAGCTGGTAATACAAACATTTTTATGGTTTTTAACCTGCATTAACTCGATCGCAGCTAAATGAAAATTAACAATAATAGCATAGCAGCTATGCAAAATAAACATATGTGGCAAGGTGGACAGACAAGGACCCAGGCAGGCCTTGAACCTCAGACTCCCCAGGTGAAAGTTACGCGTGCTAACCAGTCAGCCAAACAGACATGCCTGTGGCCAAGCAGCCCAGGTGCATGATCAATCAGGATCCAGTGACAGGACGCTCACTGTCACATATATTTTTCCATCCAAGCTGGATTAAAAGCAGATTTTAGATTTTTTTGGGAAGCCTCCAGAAAACAAAAGAAGATGCAATAACAGTGAGTTATGGGGCAAATTGTCATGTATGCGGTCCAATATAGTGTGTTTACAGTTTATTTTCAGTTTATTTTGTGCTTTTTTTGTATTTCAGAGACTTTTTAACAAGGACACATTTGTCCCTCATTCTCCACCTCTTCATTCGCTCGCCACCTCTAAACCCACGTTTCCCGTCATTTCCGTCCACGAATAAAACGCTTGCTGCTTTGGCCTCAGACTCCAGCTGTGGGTCTCCTTTTCCCGTCTTCCAGCTAAACAGCTGATGTGTCTGCTGGACATCCATCCTTCTCATCCTCCTTTATACATAAAACCACTAAACTACAGAGAAGTAACTGTCACAGATCGCGCCAATATCTAAAGTTTTGCCGTCAATGTCTTTCTCACCTGCTGTCAGATCGCGCAGCACCCATCCTCTCCCTCAGCAACAAAACGCTACTGAACCCATTCTTATTTTAATTATTTTAGTATAACTCCGGTTTTATTTGGTCTGCTAACAAAAATAAAACAGGTGTGTAGTTTATAATCCGCATTTAAGCATAAGTTGAAACCAGAGAGTCTTGCTGCTGCGGCGTCCCAAAGGTGTGTTTTTATTGGTCAACTGGAGACATAGACATGAATACGTAGATGAGCAGCTCCAATAGGCAGTGCCAGTCCACGGGGTGTCTATGTATATGTCTGTGATTGCTAAGATGGTGTTGCGTTCAAGTGCAATATCAGTGTGGGAATTTTGAAACTTGCACGCAAAAACTGTTTTTAACTGGGTTTTTTCTGTTGGTGGTTGGGGGATAGGGTCAGGTGGGCCACCTGGTGAAGGCCCGCGGGCCGGAAGTGGCCCGCGGACCGCCATTTGAATAGCCCTGCTGTAGGGTGTGTTATTGGGATTTTATGAAAGAAATTTTTACAAATAAAATCTTGCTAACCTCACAACCACCGCACAGACAAAATTGTGGGGACCCCCTATTATCTTGTAGGGACCACCTTGGGGGTTTGGGAACCACTGCTTAGAACCACCGTATTGCAAATTTTAGTTATTTTTCTTTTTTCCTTTGAACAGCTTTTCCAAGCATTAGCACCATTTTTTAGATTGTAATGCAGACCAGAAGGGTTTGATGCTTTACACACACAGCACCTTCTGATGGTTCCTATTTTCTTTAAAAAAAAAAAAAGGAAAGCAAAGAAATAGCCCTTAAAACTGCACTATGTCCCAACTTATTTACTTAATTCTTCACTGTCTGTATGCCTATTGACTCATATCAAGTGTGTTGGAGCAGAAACCCTTAATCTCTCTGACTTTTTTCTCAGAAGAAAGAAAGAAAGAAAGAAAGAAAGAAAGAAAGAAAGAAAGAAAGAAAGAAAGAAAGAAAGAAAGAAAGAAAGAAAGAAAGAAAGAAAGAAAGAAAGAAAGAAAGAAAGAAAGAAAGAATTTTGACTTTAATAGCATAATTCTGATTTTTGACTTCTGACAAAAAGTCAGAATTTTTTTTTTTTGTTTCTTGTCAGAGGCCCTATTCCTCTTCCGTAATGATAAAATTATCAACATCTGATCTTACAGGTGCAACTAACTCTGGGTTCATCATCTTCATTACACCCCCACCCCCCACCCCCGATTTACCAAAGCCCATGTCCAGGGAGATGCAGCTGATATCAGATGGGAGGAGTAAAACAGAAGCATTACTGTTTCAGAGATCAACAGAGTATCACCTGATCATTATTTTTCCATGAGGTGCACTTCGTAGGCGATGTGAGCTCGTTCTCAGAAAAGCTGTGCTTAATATTTAAACTGCCAGGCACCAGTTTGTGCTGCTCAGAACAAACCAGTTTCAGTCAGATGTAAAACTACCTGACTAAAGGGTAAGGACGTGAATTCCAGAGAAACTATTACCCATTGGCTTTTATGGCCACTAAGGGAAAACGAGTTGTGTGGGAGTAAACACATTAGGAAGGCACATTCAGTTAATGATAAAAGCTTTTCTTAGAGCCTTTTCACCCATTCTGATTTACAATCACGTGAGCTCTGATTGACCTAAACATCACCCATGTTTCACCTTTTGGTGGGTGGTAATGTTTTGGCCTTTATGTGTTTGTCTGTGCTGTTAGCATCATGAAGCTGATTCATCCCTAACCCACACAAAAATAGAAAAAGTCAACTCCAACACATACTCTGAGTGCTAACTAATCACTGTGATGTAAAGTGAAATTGAGTATGACGTTATTTTAAAGATTTAACTTAAACGGCTATAAATCTATCTATTTTGATAGATGAGATGATCTTAGTTCGAAACTCTGTCATGAATCAAGAGGTGAGTCGAGTTTCTGTTTCAGTCTTGATTTTGGCTCCTAAAAATCATAAATATTATTGACACAAAATGGCTATTATTACCAGCTCCGGTGGCCTAGTGGTATGAGTGTCCGCCCCGGGACTGGGAGATCAGGGTTTGAATTCTGGTCGGGTCATATCAAAGACTTTGAAAAAAATGGGACCCAATGCCTCCTCACTTGACACTCAGCACTAAGGGGTTGGATTGGGGGGTTAAACCACCAAATAGTTCTCGAGCGCAGCCACAGCTGCAGCTCACTGCTCCCCACCACGGGGATGGGTCAAATGCAAAGATGTAATTTCACCAGTGTGTGATGATGACTTGGGACTTCAACTTTAAAGGTCAATTTTACTCATATTTTAATACATTTGCAGTGGTCTCAGGAATAAATGTCTTGTAAGTCGTACTCTAGGGAAAAAAAGCTCAGATGCTCCTGTTTGAGGACGTAGAAATCAGCTGGAGGAGAAAGCAGCTTCAGACGGCAGGATTTGAAATCTTTTTTCCTGATATTTGGACATCTCATCTCTGATTGGCTAACAGCAATGTGACTCTACCACTGACTGTTTGCTCTGAAACGTTGATGTTTTATCTCCACAAACAACACAAGCCTGGAGGAGTTCTGCTGTGTGGTGGAGTTGCTAATGCTAACGGTTAGCTTCTACTAGCTGAGACGTTCTGCTGTTTCCTGGACGCTAAACCAACAACAGCCTTCCCCGTCGTGAGCCAAGATGGGTGAGTCCATGAATGTTAAGTGACAGTATGACGTAGATCTGTCAGGCTTTTCCATCTATTTTCATCCAGAAGTTAATGCAGGAAATATGTGTAGAAGCCTATTTTCACATTCAGCCTGCATGTTGAACTCAGGGTGACTGATCATTTAAAAAAATAATAAGTAAAAAATGATTTCTCAGTGAACCTGCTCTTTAAAAAATATTTCATTACAGCCTGCTTTGCAAGGATGCTTTTACTTCTGTCTTTCTTTCCAAATAACAAGCACTTCTGACCTCTTTGAAGGCTAAACTCTGATGCATCTTGCCATTAGCTCACACAGTGTCCATCAATTTCACTATATGGTTATACAGCTAATGAATCCAGCACCTGCAAAGGGTTCCTGAGCCTTAGATGGTCTCAGTCTAAGTTGTATTATTGAAATAAATGAACTTTTGCATCATGCTATATAAAAAAATAATTTTTTTCTGGCTATTGGTGATAAAAGTATATTTTCTGAAGGTTTTCTTTCTAAATATTTGGCTGTCTAATAAGAGAAAGCTGGGAAAGTGAAAACAGACCATAGTAATGCTCTATCTGCTCTTGCCTCAAAGAAAAGCCTGAGTCTAAATAGTCCAAAGTTGATGCCAAGGCCATTTCAAACGAGCCGTCGCCTTCTTAGTTTTGCTCGTACTAACATAGAATAGAATAGAATAGAATAGAATAGAATAGAATAGAATAGAATAGAATAGACTTTATTGATCCCACAGTGGGGAAATTCACTTGTAAGAATCCCACCCACCAAACCAATAGAGCGCTGTGATTGGCCCACCACCAGACTGGTCAGGGCTGCTGACGCTCCAATGGAGCGTTGCTAGACCGTCAGAGCAAATCATTTTGTTTCCGCTACCGTCTGTCTAGATTTCTAGGCTAGCATCTCCCAGCTCAATTAGTTAACCTTATTCCCATAATTGAGCAGCCCAAAATAGGAAACTGTGTTTTATGCAGAATGATACTGTTAATTATATGTTTCACCATTCACATACTTTTTAAATTATGGCAGGGAGGAAAAACAATCATTCAGAGGGGTTAAAGTGCCATTTATGGTGTAAATCTGTGGTTTTCATGCAGTCACACAAGAATCTCATGTCCCTGGGCAGATGGTTCAATAAAGTGATCAAACTGTTTTACTGCCTTGCATCAGTTTTTATGACCCTAAGCTCCTCATTAAGCATGAAAATGTCTGAATGCCACAAAGTGACGGGCACTTTCTAATTGCCACACAGGGTGAGGAGTCACATTCTACAGTTAGCAGGGCTCTGGCACAAACTCAATTCTTGTTAACCAAGCACTCGTCGCTCTCTGGTTTCTATGGAAATCACCAGATATTTGTGCCTCCACACCTGGGGCGCTTCTGACGGAGCAGCAGCAGCACCTTTAGGTTAATGCTGTTTATCCTTTTTTGCATCATGCTCTCCTCACACGGGCATCATTGAGAATAAGTTTCCAAACATTTAAAGATCATTAGGTCTCCTAACATTTGAAGATCATTAACAGTTTCCCAGAACAGTGAAAAGAGGTCAGAATGTGTTCCCTTTTAGAACCGTGGCATGAGCAGAATCTGTGTAATTCTGTTTAATGATATTCATCCATGCCAGGGGGCTGTAATCTGGGGTTCTGGAGCTGCAAGTGGCTCTTTGGACCCTCCATGATGGCTCTTAACGAGTTTGGCTAAAAAACTCTTGTTTTTAAAAGTAGATATAATAAAAAATGCTGTATATTAAGCAGCTTTTTAGTTTTTACATGGAATAATTGCATTGAATTTCCATAACAGAATGATACTAAAAGTACCAGTAATATTTTAGATCATTTTCAGTAAATATCAGCATCCCAAATACATACTCGTACTCTCTTTGCAAAAGTTTTATTGTCTTTTTATTTATTTATACTTTTTTTATCGCCTTGGGGAAAGTATTCTGTGCATGTGACCCATCCCAGAGAAGCAGGGGGCATGATCTGTGTACTGCCCAGGGGGCAACTTTGAGGGTTCACTGTCTTGCTCAAGGACACTTTGGCATGTGGCCTGCTGGGCCTGGGGATCGATGGATAACTGTTGTCCTTGTTCAGCCACAGTCACCATAAGCTGGTGCTTTTTCAAAAATAAGAACAAATGATAGATAATTAAGGATGAGAAAAAAGGTCAGAATCCAGAAAATTAATCTCAGAGTTCTGAACTTTTTCTCAGAATTTTCTCATTATTATCAAATTTCTGAGAAAAAAAAAGTTTTTCCCTTAGTGGCCCTAATACTCTTCTTTAGAAAGAGAGAATGTGGCTCTTTGGATGGTAAAAGTTGCAGAGCCCA
Source organism: Aphyosemion australe (assembly GCA_006937985.1). Lineage (NCBI taxonomy): Eukaryota > Metazoa > Chordata > Actinopteri > Cyprinodontiformes > Nothobranchiidae > Aphyosemion > Aphyosemion australe. Next base: position 1,371,809 of record SSNS01000091.1, read on the forward strand.
TGCGTTCAGGTGGCATTTCTCTGATCTGGCAGAGCAGAGGATGTTTATAGTCCTGGGCTTGAGTCCTGCTTAGCAACATTATTAGCCCTGGCAACAATTGCTAAGGGCATACAGTCCAGTCCTCAAGATGCACTTTGCAGTTTTTTTCTAAGCATATTGGGGTGCTGGAATTGGGATTTAATGGGGCAGCTGCAGCAATAAATCCACTGAAATAACTATTAAAAACTATACGGGTTATAATTAGAATAGTTTTGCAAGTCATATTTGATCACTGCCCTGAACAAAGTAGAGAGTTTTTGATTACAGGGAATTAAGTCTTCAGCTCCTAGAGGCTTGTATGTTTCAACAAATCATAAGGCAGTTACTTTAATAAGGGTGACTGGCGTGGGGCTCAGAGGACATTGGCGTTGGTGATTTTGTTACCATTAGTCGTGGCCCACTGCTGCCTCAGCAGTCTCACCACAGCAGGGCCTGTTCAGGGCAGTGGTATGAAAACCCAGGATCAATACAGAGAGAGTTCACACTTCATAAATAAATAAGCACATAAATAAATAAGCAGGGTGGTGGTGAGGGGGGTGCTGTAATTACAGTGTGCGCAATAGATTCTGTTTAATGGGACTTTAGAAAATAGGAACGAGATTCTTGGCACAACAGAGTTTAGGATGCTGAAGGATTTTGAAATTGCATCACACACACACACACACACACATCAAGCAAAACTTCAAAGGTAGAAGTTTCTCTTATTTCAAATACAAAAAGTTCAAGGTTAGAAAATGATGGCATGTGACTGAATTTTTAAAGTAAGCTACGGGAAACAAAAGAAACAGAGTGAGAAAGAAAGGTTATTTGAGGGAGCTATTTATCTGCAAACCCACTCCCAAAGTGAGAAACCATATGAAGGCTGATCAGGAAATTTTACAGATATTTTCATATCTAGATTACATCTATACGTGTGACCTCAGCTTATTCACTTTCTGTATATTTTGAAAAGTGCAGTGGTGGGTTTTTCATGGGTTTAAGTAGGAGTCGTGACATAGAACTCAGTCGGGTCAACACTGAAGTTTCTGCAAGAAGATGAGAGTCAAAAAGACTGCTTCACACCATCAGTACCATTTACATTCATTTGTTATCCTCTCACAAACTTAACTGACAATTATACTTCATGTTTATTTAAGGCTGAAATCAGGAATTATGGAAAAACTTGTTCAAATTGTTGTTGAAAACCAACCTAAAGTCCTTAAATATGCTCTAATTTTCCAAAGCTATTTTGTTAGTCAAACATGGATATTTTTATTTGCTTCAAACCTCAGTGTTTGTCATGTTTTGAACATCATTGCCAAAAAAAATATAGAAAAATTTGACTGTATTGCCTGAGAGCCTGCGCCCAGCATCTGGCAGAGACCTGTTGTTCTCCTGCCAGGAGTAAAGTTGCCCACGGTGAACCCTGAGCAAAACATGTCCATCAAACACCATGTTCAGTTTTTAATTTGCTTTTTCTCCGTCCGGCTCCCAGGTGTAATACTTGCACTGTAGCTGTGAGTTCAATGGAATCTCTTTATGGCCTGTTCTGCTGATCCATAAGACACCCGTCTGCTAAAAAAAGACTGCTGGAAGAGAGAGAGAGAGAGAGAGAGAGAGAGAGAGAGAGAGAGAGAGAGAGAGAGAGAGAGAGAGAGAGAGAGAGAGAGACTTATGTCAGAGATATAATAAGGCTTGGATTGCTCTTCCAGCATCTCATTGAAAGTTATTTGATAACAAATTCTGTTGTGTGAAAAGCTCTCGTTATTCTGTTTTTTAATCAACGAGCGTATTCAAGCATCATTAAATTATTGCTAATAAAGAGAGGATGTGAAAACATTGAATGGATGGTCTTAATAACAGAAACATAAACACAGTCCTTCAAAAAAGTGTCCTCCAGAGAAACTAACATCAGCATAGAAAACATTTAAGGGACTTTTAGCACCATCATAGAAATATTAGAACTTGGCTCTGGCCTTGGCTCTGTGTGTGTGACAATAAAAGTACCTTATTTCCATTGCACCGCTTGGCAGAGTAGATGAGCGGAACCTGATTGGTTGTAACACATTAGGAAATGACATCACCAGACGGCGTCCAAAACAACCAGCATTGGAAGAGTTGTTTGTGAAGCAGAATGGAAGCAAAAGAAAATAAGCACCGATCGTGGTACTTTAAAATTGCTGCTACTAAATTCACAACAACAAAAAACATGGCGGAATTCCCCCACAACATAATTCATGGGGCTTGTTGTTTCACATAGCACCGTAAAAAACTGAGCTTCTTCCTGTCATTGAACGCCACATTTTACATCATGCAGCTGCTCTTGTCCTGAGAATGGATTAAATTATTCTGTACTTGACAGAATAAAACGTTTACTGTTATTAATGCTACTGTGGATGGTTTTTGGCGCTGCTCAGTGACATCACTCACTGTGCAAATTCCTAAAAGTGCTGAGTTTGAATGGAGACAACAGCTGAGAGGACCATCTTATCTCAGCCAATTTCCCCCTCCCAGAATTTACCCTGAAGTTCCGACAATGAAAACACGCCTATTATGCGAAACTCACCTTTTGCATCGTTTTGTGCTGCTGGATCTCTACTGCCTCTAAACACTCCAAACATGATAAAAATTCATCCATTCGTTTTCTGTCATTGTTGGGTTTTAGGGATGATGTGCCTAAATCAAGCAGTTTCAAAACGTCCCCATTTATGACATCACAAATGGGTAAAGTAGAATAGAATCACCTCTCACCTGAAGGAGAGCTGTTGCTGGAGGAGCAGCGGAGCTTCTCAGTTTATAGCAGCACGAGCAGGGGAGGTGTGGGCGTGGCCAGCTGCAGTTTGTTTTCTTAAAGTGACAGAGCCCTGAAACTGCTCATTCTGGAAGGTACTGAAACTGTCAAGAATAAAACTGCTGAAATCGCTTCATGTGAGAGGGATTTAGTGCAAAGAACTTCTTGAACATGTTTTATATCAACTGTAGAACAATTTTAAAAATCATATGTCTCAATGAGAAGAATAAAAAGTAGGAATGTTTACTTTGTTTGCATTAACATGCATTTTTCTTCAGCTAGAGAGAAACAAAAGCTTTTAATATTACATAAAATCATTTTTAATGGCGTTAATGTTTATGGCTGTAATTTTCTATCCGTAACTGCACGTATAGTTTCTAATAAATGTAATTACTTTGCTGAATCAGATAATTGTGAATAAAAGAAGACTTAATTAATCATTTAATTCCCATTTTTTTATTCATGTTGTCTATTGCCCAGGCTCCTGTCGCATGATGTGAATGAATTTGCTTTACGAGCTCACTCTCCTGTTATGTTGTTTTAAATAACAGTCCCATAAAGCCTGAACCCATCAGCTCTAACAGTAAAAATCACTGACATGTAACTGATCTGTTTGGAGCACAGATTTCTGCTCCCACTCCTCTGTCACAACGTGCCTTTCACTGGAAAAAATAAATCTGTTTATGTCGAAAATGACAGCAAACACGTTCCAATTCTGTTTCTCTTAGACAGGATTGATTTAGGTGTAATTCAGCTGTCTCTGATGATTAACCTGTGAGTTTTCATGCAATTTCTGAACCAACTCTTGTTGTGTCTCCGATTTAAAATCTAACATTGTTTTATGTCTTTGGTTCAACTCTTTCTAAGCCTTGTCTCTAGCACTGAAGTACACTGAGTTAAAGTGGCTCTGAGCTGTGACACGTGCTGCAGGTGCACAATCAATCCTGACCTTAATGACTGACTGGTGTTTCTCCTGGGATAAATAAAACCACCTCTCACAACAGATGGAGTTGATTCAGCCAGAGGAAGCTTCCGCCTCTGTTTAAACAAGCGAGCCAAAGGTAGAACCTTAAAATTTTCACTGTTGGCTGCACAGATGTATTCATCGGATCATCCATATCAATGATCCTGAGTGTGGCAGGCAGTTTCAACCAGATGGCTGCAGTCAGTCAGGACAGGGCCCGATAAATGCTGCAGTGGTTTTCCTGGATACAGATTCTGGTGCTTTCTTTTCTAAGTTATGCTAATAATCTACTTATTTATCCCCTCATGCAAGACTTCCATGAACAGAAAGTCAGCAGAAAAGCACCTGTGGACTTTGATTGAAGCTATTAAAAGTGTACAACAGCAAATGTGGATACACACAGGCTAACTTTTGCTTTTATGTCTAAACAGATCCAACACAAGCAGTTACAGCTCACCTCTAATGCTTTAATTATGGAAATCAAATAAAAAACACTAACTTTTAAAAAATTGAGGAGTAAATGTGATGCCTTTTGGTAAAAATGATTAAGTTGATGATTAGAATAAGTTACATTAATGAGTTAATAAAAGGTAAAAGTCAATACATGTTACAAACGTTAAAATGTTTTTGATTCTAAAATTGGTTCAAAGTGAGACATCGCTGTTGCAGAAAATCTTTATTGTATCGGTTATGCAAAAGCGCAAGGGAGTGAGTGCTCTTGCCTCAAACTGATCTTTGATGTGATTTCCCGTCTCAAGTTTAGTCAGAAAAGATGGAGTAAACGGCTCACAGACTCACTAAAATTGCTTTATATGTTAGAACGTTGTTAAGAGGCATGAAAAACAATGTTTTACGCTAATTTGTTTTCCAAATTTGCCATTGCTGTCATGATGAAGGGAGGTGTGGATCCAAAAGTTGGTGAGTAAGGTCCAGGAGGCAGCCAAGGCAGTTTTAAGGTCTTTAATGAAATCAAAAACCAGGAGACAGGAACACAGGAGGACAACGCAGCAGAGATACACAGACGAACCGACACAACTCAAGAGACAAACAGGGCTTAAATACATGAGGAGCAGGGAACACAGGTGATTAGGGAAACGAGAGGCAGGTGGGACCAATTAACACACAGGACACTACAGAGAACTAAACGGGCTGGTGACACAGAACATGACAATTGCAGCTACAGAAGGCTGCTGCAGGGTTGTTTATGACGGTTGTAATTCCTCGTTCAACCACTAAGAGAGAGAATCGGGAAACTTGTGAAGTGTTGCTTTAGAAGGGGCCAGCTTGACCAAATAGTATTTTAAAATCTAATGAATCTGATTATTTTACAACTGGTTTAGGGTTAGGAGTTCACCCTGTAGCAAGTGAGTTGCTGGTTTGAACCCTGACTTTGTTCATGCCAGTCGTTGTGTCCTTGGGCACGATACTTCACCATCCTTGCCTGCTGGTGGTGTCTGTCACTGCGCCCCAGGGCAGCTGTGGCTACAATGTAGCTCATGAGTGTGTATGAATGGATGAATTATTCAAGCGCTTTGGAGTCCTCTGACTCAGAAAGGCACTATACAAGTGAAGGGCAACTTAAACCAAAACTTCTGAAGCAGATATTCTTTTTAAACTAAATTTGTGAAAAGACTTCTGAGATTTTATGGTTTAACTGTGTTAGATGTTTCTGCTTTATGTCCAAAATCCTATTTTCCCCAAACTAAATCAATTCTGTACTTTATTGGTGAATTAAATACGATGCCAGATCACCATCATCAATAGTGAGAGTCCAAAATGTTGAAGTCATCCCTGCAGAGGAGTCATTAAAAGTGTTCATAAAAATAAATTTTATATGATAAGAACCTGGTGCCAGAACTGTGCCTTTGGAGGTTCTTGAGCTTTACGTCCCATTAAAGGTAATAAAATCTCTTTGACTCAATGTGAAGAAAGCTGCTTTGTAAAACTCAGAGAAAAGTTATTTTCAACCCAGAAAGGTATGAGGGGCTGTTGCTGATTTCAAAACAATAAATTACTGTATATATTTTAAATGATTAACAATGAAAATAAAAATAATTACTGACTAAGTTTATTTTAAATATCATTAAAATATATTTTCCAATTAGCCTTTCGCCGGCCCCGCCCCCAGAACGGCTATTGTCCAATCACACATCATAGCAACCGTTACTATCCAACAACTCCAAACAAAATGGTGAAGCTAAGCCTAATTTACTACTAAGCATTAGCCTCGATAGTAGTCGTGCCCCCTTCGTTTCCCTTCAGAACCTCCTCATCGAGCTCAACCAGCAACAGCCAAGCATGAGTGCTCCCCCGCGCCCACGGCTGGGCGGAGGTCCGCCTCCCAGACTATCCAAGACCCTTTATAAGACACACCGTGCCGGCAAATCAGCGTAATAATACCTGAACCGTGTGTCTTATAAACGCACATTAAGCCTTGGCGCAACAACGGGTGGTGTCATGATCACGTGATGAATTAATGCCGAGCTCCGGCCGGGAACTAAAAATGAAAGTAAACACGGGCATAAAACAGACTCAGCTGAGATGATAGCGATGCAGAGCGCCGGGAGCTTTTCTCCGTTAGAGCTGCCTGCAGCTAAGATCATCTGACAGCTGACATCTGACAGCTCACAGGGACACCGCATCGCCGCCACCGCTCCTCGGATCCACGCGTCCCCGGATGCCGGACCTTCTCCCAAACTCCCAACTCCTTGTTCCCTGCTACGCTTTGCTCAGCGGAGCCGAAACTAATGTATCCCTCCACTGCATACTGTAACCCTTTTGCCTCGATCTGGATGAAATTGAGGAGGAATTGCTCCAAAAAATGTCGCTGACACGCATCTGTCTACTTCTTTCCATCGCGGAAATCTGCGGAGCTGCAGTATTTGATCCACTTATTGTCGGAGTTGGCAACAGTAACTAAGGGGGGCGGGGCTCGGCGAAAGGTCAATTGAAATTATGCAATAATTTTTAATATAAGTCAATATTTTGTTTCTTACATCCAATTCACTGCTTTCCAGTAAGAATACCACAAAGTCTATGAAAACTCTAAATCATTAACAACTTTATTTAACACTTTTATTAAAGGACTCTTATTGGTGTAATTATAAGTTGCAAATGAATCATTCTGGATTAATTCCCTTGCTGTAAATCGCCCTCACTCTGCTCTTTCTACACAGTTACACAGCATCACGATGACAGATGGCTCATCAAACAAACCATCTGGTGCATCAGGTTAATTCAGTCCAGAAGGTGAGAAAATTATTTATTAGGGAAGTTAAATTGGTAGTTTGTGAAACATGTCAGTAGCATCATGTGAAAGGACATTACTCATCATCATGATGATTTGGCTCACTCTCTCTCTCACACACACACACACACAGACACATGTTTGGATTGATACACTTGTGGGGACTTGTCATTGACTTCCATTCATTGTATTGGCTGAATTATGCCTAACCATAACCAGATCCAATACTGGTCTATTCCTAACCTTAACCCTAACTAAAAGTTAGTTCACACCATACCTCTAAAACCAAGTTTTAGGGGGTTTTCCACTGTGGGGACCAGCCAAATGTCCCCACAATTTCAAAATGTCCCCACGTTGCAAGTTAAATCTGAAGATGTGTCCCCAAATACAAGTACACACACACACAGTTACATAAGCAAGTATTTTATCCAAAGCGAGGCAAAATGAATAAAAGGAACTCATAACGTTTCGTTCCAAAGAATCCCTGAAGCCGCTCTGATGCTGCAAATCATATTTTGAATGTTTATATTGGGATCTGGATGGAATGAATTTCACAGAAATTCCAATTAAATGAGATTATTTCTTAACCCTCCACTGTGGTTTACAGAGCATCTCTAAACATCAAAAACCTCAGCAGAGGCAGCACGTGTCTGTGAAACATTAGTCAGAGTCAGACAAGTTTGCTCTCATCTAAACAAAGCTGGAGCTGTGATCGAACGTTCTGCAGCAGAGAGCTGATGGTGGTTTGAGATAAATTTCTCCTAGGGTCTGCATGCCATGAAACTGGCATCATGGTGAGGAGAGTTTTTTTTCCTTCCTTTTAGTATAGTTTAAAACCAAGTGTGTTCATTCACTCAGCCAAAATCACCTCAGGATTTTCCACATTTCCATTTTTTTGTTTGTTTAAAGGTGTAGTTCACTGAAAAACCTTATTATAATTATTATTTCTGATTATAATCGGTCACTCTGAGTGTTTCATGCAGGCTGAACATGAAAATAGTCTCCTACACCTATCTCCTGCATTAGCGTTTGATAGAAAACATTCATGGACTCACCCATCTTGACTAGCGACAGGGAAGGCTGTTGTTGGTTTAAAGTCCATGAAACAGCAGAGAACATCTCGACTAGTAGAAGCTAATTGTTAGCATTTGCAACTCCTCAACACAGCAGAAGCTCCTCCAGGCTTGTGTTATTTATGGAGATAAAACATCAACGTTGCAAAGCAAACAGAGTCAGTGGTAGAGTTGCGTTGCTGTTAGCCAATCCCAGGCGATATGTCTTCAGAGTGATCTAAAAAAAAGTGAAAACAAAGAAAAGGAAGTGACCCATGAGCAACCACCATCCCTATCCTGTAGTTGAAGCCATTGTATGCAACATTGTCAGCTAGATCTACATAATCCAACTCTGGGTGGTTGTTTCACTTGGAGCACAATGTTCTCATGTAGAACCTCAATAGGAAGAGAGTATACTGCAGCAACCTCCAAAAGAGGCTTGGAGAAAGTAAATGTGTGCAGATAATATGTCATCTGAAACTGATGCCGCTGAGCAATAGAAAGCAATACATTTTTGTAACAGGTCGTTTGTCGTACTACCTTCTTAAAGAATGTTTCTCTTCAAACCTGATAGTCCATAGTGCAACAAGAGGTTCAAACTGCTGCATTAACTGTGGGTAATGTTCCAAATAATGATGCTTAAGAAGAATACGCTCATTAGGAAAAACCTCTTGGAATACTGTCCAGTGTTCTTTTATTTTGAAATCCAGCTAAGAAATGGAATCTTCCTTCTGGGTTGGTGCAACAACTAACTCCACAATGTCCTTTAGTTCACAGAGCACTTGCCACCAGGCAGGTTCATTTGAAGGTACTTTGGATCCAATCAAGAAGGGAAGAAATCTAAGCAGGCACCAGTTCTCATGTGTGTTTCCGCCAATTGTTCTTTTATTTGCACATGTAGCAGGCACAAGATGGGGACGGTTTGTCTTGTCTGTCCTTTTAAATGGGAATGTTATTACAGCATTATTTAAATCCAGTAGTGAAAAGTATTTTTTTTTCAGAAATAAAACCAAAGAGACGAAGGGCAACTTAATAAGGGGCAATCCCTTCTAACAAATTGTGTACTAAATCTGGAGGAAAGCTCTGTGTAACATTGAAATATGACATTTTTTTGACAAACACAAGTCCTCTTAACACCTGAATAACTAACTATGAAGTTATCTTTAATATACTGACGATGAGATTTGTGAAGATCTGCAGTTCTAAGGCAAAATCTCTCTATTGGTAGCCTTTGTTTGAATGTCCACACTTTTTGCTGTACGATGTGTTTTCCTGAACTTCCTGAACGATTTTCCTGAACTTTCAGTAAAACCGGCAACTCCGTGAGCTCCTAGATTATCAGCAACTACGCAATGTACAAAACCCTTTACAGATTTTCCCAACTTTTCAACAAACAAACCCTCTTTTTCCAAAATTAATAGATCATCCAACAATGGTTTGAGCACAGCTTCATAACTATATGTTTTAACATGCTCAGTATGTGCCAGAGCAGCTGAATAATTGTTTGAGAGAGATTAATGGTAGCAAGTTTCCAAGTGTCCAATACACGCCACAGATTTTGTATTTCCTTCTAGAGGTGCCAATAGGATTGCGTATCTCAAAATCATCAACATGTTATTAGAATTGCACATTCCTTCTCAAATTCTGGCTATTTATATTGTGTTTTTATTTGCATGCGTGACTTTTATAACTTTAATTAAGTGCATGTTTTTAGTAGTTTTTAGAATGTGTTGTGTGTTTTTTCCCATTGTGGAGCTCCCCAGAGACACTGGCCTGGCTGAACGGGGAGGGGATGGGACAATCAGCTGCCCTCTAACAGGTGTGCCACACCAGCAGGTGTGGCTAATTGACTGTGCTCAATAAAAGGAGCTGGAGGAAGATTGCAGAGGACGGCAAAGGAACAGAGAGATGAGGACCGGCTAAGGAGGAGGTGCGCCCTGGACGGCGGCTCCCCAATGGGGACACGTGCGCCCAATCCCCCCCCGGAGCTCAGATTGGCACCCGGAGCACCTGGAGCACGGTCCCGGGAGATGGACAGGCGGCTGAGTGCGGAGGAGCGTGGGTGGCCCTCCCTCCGCACAGGTAAGCGGCTGGTGCTGGTGCTGGTGCCTGCGTCCGGGCAGGCCTTGGGCCAAGGTGGGCAACGTACCCCCCCCTCGGGAGTGCAGCTGTGCCGGGGAGCTGCAGAGGAGAGGAACGAGAGACTGGACGGAGGCCCTGCCGAGTGGGTGTGCTCTTTCTAGGCAGGGAGCGGCGTGTGATGGAGCGCTGTGGAGCCACTGACGGGATGGTGGCCTGGTTGAAGACCATCTACTGTTGGACAGTTTTTAGAACAGGCTTTTAGAGGCCTTTGGGACATAATTTTAAGTGTTTTTTTAAATAAATTGCCTCATTTTTGTCTGAACTCCTGTCTGGGTTTATGAGTGCTTGTCCCCCCTTGGATCCGGAACGAACCTACGGGTGACAATTACCATCAAAGAATAACTTCAGTTCTTTTCTTTCAGGCCGAGGTTGATTATAGAGATTCCAAGTGTACAAAAAAAAATATCACAACTCAAGACCTGCTGTAATGTTTAATAATCGGTATATATTGGAAAGTCTGTCTGCTCTGAAGACTTATAACAAATTCTTCAGGTTCAATAATATGAAAATGTTGTTAATAAAAAACCTTTCGCTTCCAAGCAGTAGAAAGTGTGAATGCTAGCTCTTGTATAACAGAACTTTCTACTCGACAATAAGAATGTATTAAATCCTGTGCAATAGTTTTCCTGAGAAGAGGAATGGATATAGTACCTATTAAGTAGTCCAACTCTTGTAAAAGTTCATTTATCGCAGCACTGGAAACTAGATAAATGAGCTCTGACTTGAACAAGGCAGAGGCAACTTTAAGATCAATATTACTTTGCAAGTCTTTATAATTTTGTACCTCAGCAGCACCACCGGTGGCCTCAGTATCACTGTCAATAAGTTGGTCAGCCTGATCCCTTTGAGGAGGTTCTAATCCACCTCTGTGGCTTTAAGTATTTCATCTTTTAAGTCACTTATTAAAAAGTTTCTATGCTTTCTACTTCTGTGAGTGTGAAATGAACTATATATATATATTGTAGGGGTGGGAATTTAACGCATTAATTATGATTAATTAATTTGAAAAAAAATAACGCGTTAAAAAAATTAACGCATTTAACCCTTTAAGCCCGAGGGTCTCCCAATTGGGGGATGTTGAAGTTTAGCAGCAAAATACATGCCCTAAATATCAATATAGTCAAGCTGCACCTCTAAAAAACTTCAGAACCTTGGCTACAAGACCATGTATAACCTTTTTTATGTGCTCCAAACACAACTAAAACTACAATCAAATGAGTGATCAGAAATCCCTCTTCATGTGTTTTTGCCTTCATTTCTGTCTAATGATGCTAAATCAAATCAAATTGCACACACATTCTATCAACCCATTATTATTATTATTATTATTATTATTATTTTAAAGACAATACCATTATCAAAATGTAATAGTATTGTACTTTTAGGTCTGTCCTATTTTCGCCAGTGATATACATATATTTTTTTTCCTCCTACAATTTAAAAGCATTTTTTTGTAATTAAAAGAGCTTGTGTTTACAATAATAATGTCAATGACTATTGTTTGATTCTCCGTCTCATTATTTTTAATTTTAAAAAATTGCTTTCGGGGAAAATTTTCTTGAATGATTAAAATGCGATTAATCAAGATTAATTAATTACAAAGCCTCTAATTAATTAGATTAATTTTTTTAATCGAGTCCCACCCCTAATATATTGGTTTAATACTCACAATTCCGAAACACGTAATCAACAGTTTCACTTAAAATAAGTAATATGTTGAAAGACGTTTTTCAAAGTTGAATGATGGCAATGGCATAAGAGCCATTGAAGCCAGACCCGTCCTCTCTGGAAAGAAGGCTTGTCACTGTGGTATCTGGACAAATGACTCAGAAGGGTATTCCACGTTTTGCAGGTATATGGACATTCATTGTGAAGGCATGGAAAAGAATGTTGTCGTCCATAATCGTCCATAATGTGAAATGTATTTTAGAATGATAGATCTTTACTTCTATAGCACCACAGTCTTTGCACTTCCAAATCACTGGTACTAGGAGGACAAGAATGCATCAGTTGATCTTTTGTAAACTAAAATTACTAAAGGTTATTTAATAACAGCATTTGGCACAATAACGTTTTTTAAAAAGCAAAGTTCTTTATGCAATTATAAAATATACCTGCCAAAATGCCAAATGTAGGGAAGGCAATTATTATGGTTTTATCAATATTACTTTAATTATGTGCACTTCTTGAATTTTGTTTCACTTGTTGCACTGGCAATGAAGTTTATTCTATTCTACTAATCTGTTCGAGACTACTAATTGAAGACAAATTAAACATAATTTATAATCAATACTGTACCTGCCACTGCAACAATCACAAGTAACACAATCAAATACAGTAAGCATCCAAATAGAAATGACAACAAACTTACCACAAACGAGTCACATTGGTCCAGCTCATTATTAACAGGTCAACTGTAATCAAACACACCAAATTAGAACTGTTGGTCAATGCTAATCTGTACAAATTAAAGTCTGCATTTCTTGTTATGCACAACACCCCAAAAGGCTGCCAGGTTGTGAATTAATTGGAGCTAACCCTACAGATAATGGTGGTTCAAGTTGAACAGAGTCATAAATATTGACCACTAATACCACACCTGGTGGTGCACACCGAAGCTAACATTATGAGGCCCCCAAACAACAGAGCTAGCTTTGCAAGACCCACTAACACCGGAGCAAGTTGTGCGCAAAGAGGGTTGAAGTTGGAGAGAACCACGACGGGTTCAATGTGTCCCGGGGGAGCTAATACTAGAATTAATGCCGCCCACGAGCCGCGACCCATAAACTGTAAGCATCCCAGAGGCCCAAATCTCAGCATCGGCCCACGTGAGCCACCAGGCCCCATAGTACAATTACTCGACTCGAAGCAAACTCTCGTAACCCGAAACCATCATAATTAAATTTTACAGTACTATCAATCACTAAGGTAGTGAAATACAACATCTTTACCTTACTAAGTGAGTGCGAGTGCCTGAGCTGTCTCAAAAGCAAACCTGAATCTGCAGTCGGCCTGAATATGCAGTCGGCCTGAATCTGCGGTCTCCGGGTCTACAGCCGGGGAGTCCGGGGTCACTTGGATCTCGGAGAAGATCGATGCTGTAAACAAGCTGGCTGCCACTTCAGACACCAGCTAACCATGGCACATGGCTGGCGTGACGTTGGAGATGGAGCATCACTGACTGCTTGTTAGGCGAGGAGGGTTGGTGTGAGCTGAGAGATGCAGTGAAGAGACAGAGTGGACATCACTAGCTGCCGCTTAACCACCAGACATGGCCACGGCAAAACAATCAAACCAGGTGGAGCTCTGGAGGGAATCCAGCAGCACCATTCAGGCCGAACGGGCACAACGTGTTCGGCGGGGAATGATGGTAAAATGGTAAATGGCCTGTATTTGTATAGCACCTTCTTAGGGTTCTACAACCCCCCAAGGCGCTTCACAACACAATCAGTCATCCACCCATTCACACGCACATTCACACACTGGTGGGGATGAGCTACATTGTAGCTACAGCTGCCCTGGGGCGCACTGACAGAGGCGAGGCCTGCCGTACACTAGCACCACCAGAAGGTGATCAGAGCATCGTGATTGATCTGCCGGAGTTCCTAATGCCTCCTCGCCTGGATTAACTGCAGCTAATCGCGGCACACGGCTCAGGTAAGTCGCAGTGGAGATGGAGCGACAACACTAGCTTAGCCGCGGCTAGCAGACGAGCATTGAAGCGTGTTGGGAGAGAGACGGCATGCTGCGGGGGTAGAAGAGACCTGAGTATAAGGAACTATTGGATGCGTCTTAAAAAAGGACTTTGGCACTGATACGTTGGGACCGGATCGGGAGCTCTAGTATGAAGATAAGCTGTTTAGATAAGATTGAAAATTAGCAACTTGAGGTGAGTGACTGAGTCAGTTGGAGTGTGGTGTCCTGCTAATAGCAGGTGGGGATCTCGTCATAAGTGGCTGCCGAGTTTTGGATATGATGACGACCTGACAAATTTGACGTGTCTTTTGATTTCATTGTTTGTTATTCAAACTAACAAAGTACAGCAACGGTGTAGCTAGTCTCTTCTTCTTAGTTGAATTGGCAGACTGCATGCTTCCAGGGCACACTGCTGCCCTCTGCTGTTTCTTTCAGGTTACAGTCATAGTGCAAACGCGTAACGCGGAGCTCGTATGTCCTTAAATAGCTATATGTATTTAAAAATGTAAAATTTTAAGCTGAGAGGAATATTTACAATTGATGCTGGTGAGAAATATTAATAAAAAAGGACAAGTTTGTGCACTGGATGCACAGAATTAGGTAGAAACAGGTAAAAATATTACACACTGGGGCTTTAATGAAGAAGACAAGTGGAGGCCAAACATACATCTGCTCAGTCTGAAGTGAGTCCCTGACTGTAATTTATGACACAGTTTAACTTAATGCATTCTGTGTTTTATGAGCTGTTGCAGCATTAAGAGTATTATTTTGTCTTCTAACAGAAAGTAAAAATAAAAGCACAAAAGGCCGGATATTTATTAGGTTCTTTAAAGTAGTGGGGCAATTTTTAAAATAAATTGTCAATAAATATGCTTCCTGTGGCCCTCGTCTAGTGCTCCTGGATTGTCCAGCAGGATAAAACTGTTCCTCTAATGGAGGGGCGGAAATGATGACATCAAATGTTAAGGATGCAAACTCAGAAATTTTCTGGATGTTGTGCATTTTTACTCAACTCCCACGTACTAAGTGGACTTTTGTGCAACAGTAACAAATACAGAGATCAAAGAGAAAACAGAATAATGTTTATCACAGACTTATTTCTCATCCTTGTGGTTGCAGTTCATGTGGTTTCAGTATATTCATCTAATGTTTGTCATTTAAATGTTGTCAGTTGGTTGTTTGGAGCAAAAAACAAAGCATAATAAATCCAATCAATAATAGTCTAGTCAGATGTATTAATTTTAATCTAGTAAATATTAGCCCTTCAATTGTGTCATCTCATGCACGATGGCTGCTGATGCACCTTTTCTGATCCCAAAACACAAACATGTTTTACTATTTTATGCTATGAAAGCCCAACAAGTCTGACTGGACTCAGCTGATTAGCAACAAGTGAAGAGCTCAAAATACTTTCTCACCTTAAAAAAGCCTCTTCTGTTACAGGAATGTGTGTTAATCTGAATAATTTAATTAGAATTGAATAAGGTTTAATAAAATGTAATCAACTCGATGGGAGCTGTGCAAAAAAGAAACATATTCCCATAAATAGAAAATAAAAAGTGTGAATTCAGTTGTTTTCCCATAACTTGTTTCTCAGCTCCTCTGCAGATCTGTCAGTTTTTCAACGGGGCTCATATCTCAGATTTGCCCTGTGGGTCCATGTATTGTCCTTATGTTACTGACTCAGCTTCAACAAGCTTAAAAGTGCAGTCTGAGACTTTCATATCCTATTCAACATGCAGCCTCAAGCCTTATATTCAAAATGATGTTTGCTCACAACATGTTGTAAATCACTTACTTCAATGTTTAGCAGAATCTGCAAAATGTTTAATTAATGTGTAATGCTTAAGCATTTTACAGTGAAATAATCACAAAACAGTCTAATGTCTGAATCATGTTGGAAGGAAGGTTGAATTGAAACAGATTTCCTTTTCAGCCGGCTGGGGGGTTGTCAGTTTTTCTCCACTTAAAAAGGCCAAAGAGGGACGTAGTCTTTGCCTCCATAGATGGTGTGGAACTAAATAAGACAGCATTCTTTTAAATTTGACTTCCAGAGCAGCTTTACCACTTCTTGCTTTGTCAAGACACTGTAAGCTACATTTTTATATAAAAGATGAGAATATTCTTGTTGTTTTAGTTTTTATTCTATTAACTAAAAAGCTAATTTATAGAACTGTACTAAATACAACAATAACTATTATAAAGTGGTCTTTACTTAACCAGTTTTAAATCCTACTCATTCACTTTTCACTCTATAGCAAAATGTAAAGGTCAGCTTATTAATAATGATCGTGAGAGGCTGAATATAACCTTGGTGTTGGTTTTGCAGCAGCTTTTTAATCATAAGACTTTGAAGCAAGCTGAGGTGCAACACAATTCTAAACTAGCTGTTATTTTAGTGCTCTTTAGCACAGCTTGGATCAAAAACTATTATTATTACTATTTATAACTATTTAATGGTACAGAACTACAACTTGTCAGTTCCTATAAGTATCTGGGTATCTGGCTTGACAGCACACTTTCATTTGACATTCACATTAATTCATTACTCTCTAAAGTCAAGTCCAGGATTGGGTTTCTATACTGCAACAGGTCATCCTTTACTCATTCTGCAAAGCAAACCTTGGTCAAAATGACAATCCTTCCCATCTTAGATTACGGTGACATCATTTATAGGACTGCTTCCAAAAAACTTCTTCATAAACTCGATGTCATTTATCACTCAGCAATCCGTTTGGTCACTGGTGCCCCTTTCACTACTCATCATTGTGATCTGTAGTCACTCGTTAACTGGCCATCACTCCATTCCCACAGGTTGTTACATTGGTATCAATTTATATACAAAACAATCATTGGTAGAACACCGTCATATCTTCGCTCATTACTCATCACTTCCAACAACCAGCGCATTTTACGTTCCAGTAACCTAATCTCTATGGTTATTCCCAAAGCTCACAACTCCTTTGGCTGCTCCTCATTCCAGTTTGCTGCTCCCAATGACTGGAATGAACTGCAAAAGTCACTAAAGCTCACTACCTACGTTCCATTATCTACCTTCAATAATTCATTGCATTCAATAGTTTCTGATCAATGTGCTTGCTTCTGAGTACTTAAAGATTGTTTTAAGTCTGTTTTGATGGCTTGTACATATTATATATGAGAACAGCCCTTTGTCTTTATGTCTAGCTGTTTTATCTTATCTTTATCTGCATTTTTTTATCTCATCTGTTTTTTATCTTATCTGTTTGTGTAAAGCTAACTATGTGTCTGTTGCTGCTGCCTCTTGGCCAGATCGTCGTTGTAAATGAGAACGAGTTCTCAATCGACTCATCTGGTTAAATAAAGGTTAAATTAAAAAAATAAAATAAATTTAAAGTTTTTTTATTTAACTTCTCTTTACTTACACATCATCCTGTCAAATCTTACCGATGTTTTGTCTCTACATATAAAAACGTTTTATGGAGACAAAGGAGACCATGATGGACTCAAGGCCTTGATTAATCTAAAGCGTCACTATAAAAGTGACGGGCCTGAGCATGACGTCAGGTCTAATTCTGATCAGCTGTGACTGATGACTTTTTCATCACCAAACCAAACCATGGTCACCAGAGCAAAGGTAAAACAAATCCCATTTATAAACATAATTTTAGGAAGAAAATCAATACAGAAGATGTGAGTCCATTTTGGACCGTCTCTGATCGTCCCTCAAAACGATGATCCTATTGGCTGTGAGTCCGTTTCATCTCTTTAAGTGTGCAAAATGGCCAAACTGTCAGCAGGTTGCAATAGATGTCGTTATTCCAAGTGATTGCATGACCTTTCAATAACTTCATTACATCATCTTTAAATAAAACCGTTAATTTTCTTTGACACTGTTTGGGCTCAACTTTCTGTGATGCATTGTGTTGAATCAAGAAGGAAAACTAAAGGAAAGCAGGTAAATGTCAAAAAACTGCTCTTTTCATGTGGCTTAAATGCCAAAGTGGGTTATTGCAGAACCTGCTATTTGACAAACACATTTTTAAAACCATCTGGGGCAGAAATTCAATCGATATCTGTCTTGTGCGGTGCGGTGTAAGTCTGTAGGAGTGAAATATCAAACTAAACTAGTTAGCGGATTGATAAACTCGCTGGTGGCTGCAGGATCATTAAAGAAAAAAAGTGAAACACAGGAGGAGCAATGATTCTCATACAAGAAAGACCTCCAACATGCATCTTAGTTTGGATTCAGAGCATAAATTACATTATGAGATACTGTTTTTCTCATTTAGTGATTTTACAATAATAGTGCAGGCCAAAAACATGAGTTATTAGAATTATTTATGAGTGTTCATTCTGTGTTAGTGTGAAGGCTGAAGCAAAGACAGCAGAAATAAAATTATTGCTGAAGCTGTCACAATAATAGGAAGGTTTGGTGACAAGAAGTTGCAAAAGACAAAAGTAATGTCAAAGGAAACTTCCTGGGAGTTTCTCATACTGCAGATTCTTAGATGTGTGTGTGTGTGTGTGTGTGTGTGTGTGTGTGTGTGTGTGTGTGTGTGTGTGTGTGTGTGTGTGTGTGTGTGTGTGTGTGTGTGTGTGTGTGTGTGTGTGCGTGCGTGCGTGCGTGCGTGTGTGTGTGTGTGTGTGTGTACAGGTGTGTGTACAGGTGTGTGTAGTGTAAAAGCAAGTGTATATATTTTGTGGCTTCTATCAATTAATTGTTTTTATGACTTTTTGAAGGGGTGAGGTAAAAATTGTGAGGGATCAATGATAAAGAGAACACGTCAGGTCGTTCTGCGTGAATGGGACATTGTGAATATGGCTCAAAGTGCACGCCAAGGTAACTATGGCAACAAGCTGAGCAGAAAATAGGACTTGTTGAGGGACAAGGTGATGGAAGATTTGAGAAAAACAGCATGTTCACTTGTCAGCACTGAGTTTTATTAACAACCTTTATCATCTCACTTATTTTTTCGTCCTAGTTTTTACTATATTGAATTACTTTTTAAACTCTGTATGTTTTTTCTTAATTTTATTTGTTAGCAAACATGTTTCAGCTTCATAAAATGCATCTAATATGCATGTAAACATAATTCTTATGAGTTTATTTTTATTCATGGGACAGTGTACAGGAACATTATGAGACATAGTGAACCATCATGAGACAGAGATGTACTTCACCAGATTATAGCTTGGCAGCTAGTTTCCATCTGTAGTCCCTCTAACAACAAGAGTAAACAATAAATAAGCAAAAAACAATAAAAGCATTTACACAACAATGACTCACATTCACTCCACATACCGTCCAGCACTAGTCCTAGTTCCATGTGCTGGCAGGTCTGTCCATTCAACAGCCATTTTTTTTAATTCTCTAGTAAAGGTGGTGTATCCTAGCCTGGCAAGCCATCCTATATATGTGAATATATGTCTGGCCATGACCCATAAGGACATTTTGGTCATTTGGAATTCATGGTTGTTTTTCAAACTGTCTCCACATGCTATTGGACAACGAACAACATGATGTAGTCACTGCTAAGGATGTCAGTCAATGGGGCAGGCCGCCATACACTGTCGAAGAAGATATAAATACATCCTTTTTCTAAATAAAAGGACTTAAGTACCTCTATCTGTGCTTGACTAAAGAAAAGACCAAGTCTACTGTAAATAATCAAAAGTTGACGCCAAAGCTGTTTGAAATGAGTCACCACCATCTATGATGTTTCGCCCCGTCGCATCATCCCACCCACCAAACCGATAAGCCGCTGTGGTTGGCCCACCAAACCCATAGAGCACTGTGATTGGCCCACCAAACCCATAGAGCGCTGTGATTAGCAAGACACAAAACTGGTTGGGCCTGCTGAGGCTCCTATGGAGCATGGCTAGACCGATCTGCAGAGCAAATTCCTTTGGTAACACTTTACAGTGAGGGTCTCTTTATTAATGTTATTTAGTGCATTATTAAGCATTAATAAACTATTAAATAAAGTATTAACAACTGCTTAATATTCATGTTATTATTAAGTAATGCATCACTAACCAGACACCCCGGCCCTTGGTTCTAATCTTAAGGACACTTAATAGTTAACAAAATCGGGAACATTAATATAGAGATCCTTTGTTTATTAATGCTTAATTATGCACTAAGTAACATTAATAAAGGGACACTTATTGTAAAGTGTTACCAATCCTTTTGCTTCTGCTTTGGTCTCTCTAAATTTCTAGGCTATGTTTAGCTATTATTAAGAGCCAGATCAAAAAAATCAGACAAGATCCCAAAATCTTAAAAACTCTGTTTCATCTGTCTTTAAATAATGCTAAAAGCACAAGAGACACGTTTTTCTGCAGCATACATTCAAAGCGATCAATGGTATTCTTGGCTTTTATGGCTATTTTTGTTTCACAGAATAAAAGAAGAATTATCGGAGGGAAGATTGGTGAAGAAAACAGGCCCACAGCTCTTTCACTCACCGCTCTGTATTGAGTGAAGGGAGATTGTGTGATGAAAAGATCCTGAGTGCCCTGCAGTAAACCTGAGATATTATCATTAGAATCACTAAATGAACTACAGATTGACCTTCTGTCGGTCTCTGGGATGTGTGAAGTAAACTGGAATTTGACAAAATACTCAAAAAATATCAATATGAACCAGAACAGTCCCATTAAAACTGGTGACCTCATTTGACAACCTCATTGTTGCTTTAAAGTTTCATAACCCTTTAAGGACAGTTGCATTTATTATCACCCATAGGCAGTCACACTTATTTATAGGACATGCTTTTCTTATAAAGATAGCCCTATTTGTGTTATTCCTGTCTGTGTTTGGTTTTCTGCCGCCTGATTGGCCGTGAGTCACAGCCGTCCATAAAAGCAACGCTCTCTACAAACAGAGAGATGACACAGATCACCGGATGAGTTTTGGTTAACATACTTTTAGGATGATAAAGACTTTGCAGCAGAGAGGAGAACTTCTGGGAAACAAATGAAACATCAAACTGATCTAAACGCAGGGAGCCCGCCACACACAGCCCACCCTCCTGGGAGTGAATAATTGATCTCTCCTGAACAGGATCAGGAGTGACAAAAACGCTCCCTCCAGCTGAACCGACATGCATCCATCTCATCCGTGTTCACACCAGCAGCTTACTTACAGATTCAGAGTGACTTTTATTCTCCTGTCTGATGTGGTGAAATCCTGCTAGACCTGGTTTTCTCATGAGAGAAATGAATGTGCACAAGCAGCAGATGGGGGGGACTAATAGAAAACAAAACATTTATTTATTTAGATCTTAAAATGCAACAACAAATACCATGTTTATCAGAATTTTGATTGGCGCGATGCACATCCATGAGATATTTGTGCCTTTTTTCCCAAAGGAATCACTTTTCTCATTACTTAATGGCTCAATTTTCCAAATTGACAACATTTCACTGATGATTGAGTGATTTATTAAAAAGTGTGTTTCTTACTCTTTTTTCCAGTAACTGGTCTGTCGTGGATTCTTGTGATGCTCGCAGAAATCTGTTCCATGAGAATTTGCTGATCCCGACAAATAAAGTGGTTACTTGGCCAGGGTCCATCATGAAAAAGTTGTGGTTAGAGCTGCGGCAGAGGTGCAATCTGAGAATGATTGACGTGTATTCAGCTTCAGCCTGCCTGAAGCTGACTGATGGCTCTATTTGTCTGGGTTTCACTCAGATCCTACATTGTGCTGAGACCAGAAAGGGTTATTCTGATGCCAGACCACATGGGTTTTAGCTCCTGTTACAGCCATTTCACTTCGAGATGGAAACAAATGATTGATATTGTGCACCAAATAGAAAAAGATTTCCAGCAAATGATGCATGAGGCCAGTTTTACTGTGCATGCAGATCAATCTCCTTGTGACCTTTCGTATTTACATCTGAGGCCGTGCTGCAGCCCTGATCCATCTTCATGATAACAAGAACAGAGACAAGTGAAGAATGCAGTCTCAACCAGAGCTTTAGTAGCAACCGTAAAAGCAAAAGTGAAATCTGCACTGAACAAAAGTTTATTTTATGACTAAATGCTGATGAGAACTAGCCTAGTGAACTAGACCAAATTCTTGCTTTGCAGAGTTTGTATATATTCACATATATAGGATGGCTTGCCAGGCTAGCTGAGAACCTGAGTTGGAGCTAATTTCCCTCCAGAGCATCACAGCTAATAGCAGAAGTGTTTTCAGCAAACGCGTTCCTGGAAACGTTCTTTTAGTTTATCAGATCACAGTTTGCTGTCAGAGAGTTAAAGTACCTACAGCTGTTATCCAATCACAGATCAACTATTGGTGCTGCTACTTTTTCCCAGAACAGCAGCATAATTGATGTTCTTCCAAATCAATAGGAGTCATTATGTTGTTTTTCCTTCTCCCAACACAGTTTGAGAAGAACTAGAACCCTAGAAGACATAATTACTGCTCTTTAGCTGGTGAAACCACTGATGCTACAGCAAGAGGCCATGTTCTGACTCCTGTATGAAAATAGTTCCTTTTGAAGAAAGAATAATGGATAAAACACCTCCTAAATAAAAAAAGTGTTTTTCTACTAAAGTGATTATGGCTTCATCTATCTTCAAATCAAAGCTCTTAATGAATTCTTCCTTTTTTAATCTTTCCTCCCCTTTTGCAGAAAACATTTAGCTTCACCTCTGATATAAGAAATCTGTAACACTTTACAATAAGGGTCCCTCTAAGCATTAATAAACTATTAAATAAAGTATTAATCACTGCTTAATATTAATGTTAATATTAGGTAATGCATTACTAAGCAGACACCCCCTGGCCCTTTGTCCTGACCTTAAGGACACTTAATAGTTAACAATATCAGGAATATTAATAAAGGGATCCTTTGATTATTAATGCTTAATAATGCACTAACTAACGTTAATAAAGGGAGCCTTATTGTAAAGTGTTGCCAAAAAAATCTCTTGAAAATTTGTTTTGCTTTTCTAACTACATATTAAATTGTTTATCTGCATTTGAATTATAAACCTAACCAAATATACCCCATAATAAATCTCAGAGTGAGTTTATTACAGCTTCTATAGAAAGCCAAGTAGTGCAAAAGCTTTTCTAATGTTCTTTATGAACAGATTCCTCCAAGCAGGTTTTTTCCATGCCTACAAAGCTTTGTGAATATGACAGCAGAGCTGTGTTTCAAACTAAAATTATATGTCAAACAAGAGTTTAATGCTGTGATATAACAGGCCCTCCTCCATGCTGTTTTTATCTACAGATGTGTACACGAAAATCCTCTCTGAGCTCAGAGTGACGGTGTGCAGACGACCTCCACAAAAAGGAAAAAGGGTGATGCAACAGCCTGAAAGCTCACATTAGCTGACAAAAAAAAATACTTTTAGTTTATAAAACTTATTCATACAGTGTTTAGATAATTCCAGTTTATGCAGATAATTTATTTTTATTGGACAAAACATAACGCATGTCTCATAATTTTCTTCCCAAAAAATTAATTCAGGCCGAGTTGGGTGGCAAAACTGGCAGCTGAATGTTTAACATCATCCAGGAACATCACTTGCTGAGTAATGAAATGTACCCGCTGTCAGGACGAAGGTGTTGGAAGCTGAATTTCAAACATCCCATTTCCTCTCTGACCACCAAACTGTTTGTCAGGTGTCCCAGAGATGAACGAGGCAGCGCTGTGGGCTGATTTAACAAGCCAGCAAACTGATACAGAGTTTGAGACGCAGCTGCATAAACCAATGAGAAACTCCTCAAGAGATGTAAAATCCATTACACGCTCCCAAGTAACAGATAATTACATTCCTACTCAACCTAATCCTCCAAAATAAGAAGTGGCATTCTTGCAGGAGAACTTAGAGCTTCAGTTTAGTTGTTGGGTTTGTTTTATTTAAGTCGACAGCAGCTGATTTGTTTTTATCTGTTAAAATAAGACCTAAACCCACTTTTTATTTTTACTCAAATTCACTTAGTTTTTTTACTTCAAGAACCATTTTATTGCAGCTGAACTGTTAAACCTTTATTCTATGCGAATATAGATATTTAATCTCAGGTTTCCTGGCAACAAACCTAATAATACGTCTCATATTTGATCAGTAGGTGGCAGCCTATATAAATTAAATGAGTTTCACAGCCAGGCATCATGAAATTTGCTTTAATCAGATTACAATTCCAGATGCATACTTCTTAGAGCAAACGGGATGAATGTTGTTCGTATGTGCATGTGTTCTTTTTAGTGGAAACCGTTTCCACAGATTTTTCCCAAATCAATCCTTTAAAAAAATAAAACACAAACATATAAACAAAGCAAACCCAGCATACGATAAATATCATTACAATCAATGCTTTAGTAAAGTTATTAAAAATGTCATGTAAAAATTGTGTTAATTATTCATGTGATTTGTGTCTTTAAGAACAATTTGTTCCCTGAAAAGTGGCGGCCCGCGTCGTCGATCGGCGCTGGTTTCAGGGACGTCGGCCTCGAGGACGCCCTGCAGATGACTCACTTCTTAGGATGCTGTCAAAGAAAATAACAAAATTAACCAGTCAGATCAACAGTCGGTTACAGCCGATGGCCTGAAATCATTTATCTGAAATGGTGCATCTCTGTGGAGCAGAAAAAAAAGCTACAGAATCACTTGGTCTGTGATAACAGCAGTCTAAAGCAGATTAGAAAATATCAGGCAAAACATATCAGATCCAGGAACTTCAGAGTTCACCGACCCACTGGAGAATCCCCGATGATTAACTAACATCCACGTTAGTGATTTCAGACCAACCCTCAGATAAGGACACTTGACCTACCGTCCTGTCCAATTAAGAGCTGTACCCTCTCAGAACAAGAGCCTTGTCCTGGGAGCACCGAGAGTCATTAGAGACATTTGTCTCCATTTCATTTCCATTTACTACAGATGGGCAGCAGAGGGGACACGACTACATAATCTGAATGCTGAGGAGACAAGGTGCAGGCTCCAGTGCAGGACACGGCTAACGGAGACAGCAAAGGGTTCTTTTTTTATTTGAAATCTCTTCTAAACACTTTGAAATTATCAGGAGGATTCCAGCAGGTTTCATTAACCTTGCTTTGTTCAGTCATCAGATAAAAACATGCAGCAACTCCCATTCATAAGCTTTTAACCCCAGAACCAAACAGCCCTGATTCCACCAATGTCCTCTAGAAGACATCATGACGAGACAGAGACGTCTGCACCAGCTGTTTCAGGATGAAAAATTACAGATGCCTGGACTTCAAAGTGGCTTCTGTAATAGTTACAAGGATCCATCTGTTCGTTAAACGAGCAGAAATAATTAGATTTTGTTTTAACTGCAAACACAAAGTGAAACCATGTGCAGCTAATGAATCATCTGCTTGTGTTGTTAAATTTAAATAAGTGTTGGTGAAAACTTTACAAGAAAACACAGAAGAAGTAATTATGTTAAAGAGGTTTTATGTAAACGGGTTTTCGCTTTGCAGAAGCATTACACAGCACCGCGCCGTCTGCAGCACAGACACGAGGCATGATAAATCTGCTTATGCTGCAGAGAGCGGGGTGGAGGGCTGTATTTCTGCACACTTAACTTAATCCTGGTCCGCAGCCCCTCCTGGACCAGCTCTGTGTAAATGTTCCCATCACTTCCTCAGGTCTGTTTGTCTTCATTTTGACACAGGTCTTCCTCATCAGTGTGCAGCTTAAATAAACTCTGAGCTGTGTGTTTAGAAACAAAAACCCAACAAGTGGCTGCTAAATGGAACCGCTTTTCACCGTGGTCAGACCAAACTACAGGCTGTAAACTCCTGTGACTTAGGACAGGGTTCTGACATCATCCACAGCCTTGGAGCTGTTGACAGCAGAGTCAGTGCTCTTTGTCCCGTTTAATCATTACCAAAGTCCACATTTTACGGCTTCAATATGAAAGTAGCTGCAAGACTGGAGAACATTAAAGAGCAAGTCACCCCCAAAATCAGCCTTTTTTGCTGATAAACTATAATTTGGTGTCCGTTAGTGCTGTAGACATGTGTAGTCATTATTTTGGCATTTTTGTCCATCCTATTTAAAATTGAATAATTCAGCCTAAAACTGTCAGTGTGGCGCCCTCTTCAGGTTTAAACTCTACACTACATTGAATTTGAATTAGCCATCGCTATTGGCTAAGAGGTACCCTGTTATGTTGCCGGTACCACGACGTCGGCTGCGCTGCTGCTGTGGGGTATAAAAGCAGCCGAGTCTCGGCTGCTCCTCCGTAGCGGGTAGGAGTAGCAAGCAAGTATTTACGGCTCGGCACCGATGGTGTAGGACAACTCATGAGCCATCGGTTCGGCTCAGAGCCGCTCGCCACAGGCAACGCCTCCTTGTGCTGCATTTTTCAAACAGGAGATGTCAAAGGAGTAAGACTCTGGTAGGGGGTGACGTCCTCTTTAAATTCATGCGGACTTTAGTTCTTCTGCAATAAAAAAGGTGTTTTAAAATAGTTTTTTTTTTTTTTTAAATAGAGACATCAATACATTTTGAAATCATATTTAAGTTGACCAGCTCTCCTGGTGATGTCTGATACTCACAGCAGCCTTCAGCGCCTGGTCCAGGTCTGCAATGATGTCAGCCTCATCCTCCAAGCCAACAGAGAGGCGGATCAGCGTGTCACTGATTCCCAGAACAGCCCTCTCATTTTCTGGCACCGACGCGTGGGTCATAATGGCTCTAAATTATGATCCAAAAAATACATTTCACACATGTGAGCCGTGTGCAGAGAAACACTCTGAGGGTCTAATAGACAGAAGAGCCTCAGGAGTCTGATGGACATTTCCTCCTGGTTTCTGCTGCCCTCTTGTGGTTATTTTTTTTTGTTTAACTGCATTTTAAGTTACAGCAGATCATTATAGGGAGTTTAACAAATGGGAAAAAGACAATAATCTAGTTTCAATCTGATTTTGAGTGTAAAACTCTACTTGTACTTACGGATGTTCTGCTAAACTTTCATATCCACCAAGACTCTCTGCTACTGCAAACATCTGAAATCAGACAAGAAACATAAAATTAAACACAGAACAATAAAAAAAGTATCAAACAGTACAGAGATAACTCAAATTGATTCCATTTTTACACACAGAACCTAATTAGAGACTTTCAAAACCTCAAAGCATCTCTTCAAAAAGAAGGAAAGTATTCTGAGTTTCAATAAAGTTTTCTATGAATTACTTTTAGGCTGCGAAGGAAGGTGTTGGCATGCTCGAGTTTCCCCTTAACGTAGAAGGCGATCATTCCGGGACAGCCGGTGCATTGTCTCTTCATCACATCATACTGCGGGTGAGAGGGCAGACCTGCAGCGAGACGAAAAACAAGACAAACCGGTTGCTTAATCTAATGTTAGGGTGTGTCCTACTAGCAGTCCTCAGTTCATTATATTCCTGTGTAACGTACCTAAAATGCCATGTTTATTTCATCAAAATAAAATTATCCTGTGTCATATCACGATACATCAAGACTCTGGGATGACGACAAGACTTCTTATCCATCTTCTTTGAATAAAGTTAATCTTTTCTGGCTCATAAAAGGACTTTATAAGTTATATATATATTTATATATTGTTGAATGGACAATATGTTTAAGTGTTTTAATAATGTGTCTAATACTCTATAATAATGAATGATGGGTTAACAGGAATGTTTATTCCTGTAAGGATGTATTTCAGATCTTAAATTACACCAGATTAGTATTTGTTGAAGTTAATGTTAAATCTATACTATCACACATTAATAATATATTATGAACGTTTAACATATTTACTTAACATTAAGGTATAAGATTTACTGCAGTTGTAGAAAGGAGGGATGTATGAGGTATTTTTGATTACGCCCACTTTAACTTGTCAAATTCTGATTCGTCCAAGTTAACAAATTTTAGGTGACAAAAACGAGCTCGCTCCCTGAACAATTCAGTTCCTCGAGAGTTCTGAACGGTTCCTAAGAGACTCTAAGAATTTGAGCTAAGCTACCTGGTTCGGCCGACGGGGTCAGCAATAGCTTAAGGAACCATCCTCCCCTTTTGACTTTTAGGTCAAAACCTTCGTTGCAAGCTGCCTCAGATACCAAATAGATCCACCAGCTTCCTGCGGTCACCTGGGAGGTACCCAGACCAGAAGGGTCCGTATTTGGAGCGAAGCTACGGCTCCGGTACCAGACGTCAACGCCATCGACAGTCTGTCCGTACCGACTTCTCTGACCCCCTGGATCACACGAGGACTTCCACATATGGGTTCGTAGACTCTGCACACTGGTGTCAGATGGTTTTTATTAATTTGATAGTTTGTTAAACATACAGATTGATTTAACCCAGACATCACAAGGTTCTAAGACACTTAATGCAGGTTCAGCTATATAACATCTAAGCTTACAATCCATCACATCATTAATTGTCTCAGTTATCTTGTTTTAACCATCATTCATCATAATTTGTCCTGTGTACTCATTAGTTTAAAATATAGAATTAAAATCATCTTTCTGAAGTGTGCGGTTCCCTGATGTTACAAAGAATCTACGGTACTATTAAATTAACATTCAAAGATCAATAAGATTGATCATTCATATTTATATGGAATATTACATCTTATCGATCATTCAATACATATGTAGCCACTGCCATCACGCTACACCTGCACAAAACAGATCTAAGACATCATCAGCAAGTCTTCTCGCAGATTAGTCTCCAGCAACACATTAAATGAATTAAGAGTTTTTATCTAAGACTCATAAACGCAACCATGAAAGAGGTTTTATGTTTCCTTGTATATTATTATACTCCCTTGTTCACAGAGGTTTATTTGTTGATTGCACCCTGATGGAGACGATAACGATGGGAGTCAAATTTTACACATCTGATAGTGGATTTTAAAAGTCCAAACTCCATCAGACTTTAAGGATTAATGACATTTTTCTCCAAACGTGTGATCAAGATCAAGATTCTGATTCTGATTCTGCTAAATAAAATGAGTCGTGTACAGACACACCCAGAGCTGGAAACACGCTGAATTCAATTTGAGTTTTAAGAACTTAATAATGAACTAAGTTTTTTTTTTTCATTTACTTGTTAACCAGGTTCTTCTTTTTCTCTTTAAAAGATTATTTAAAACAATATAATTGGAAACTCCTAATGTCTCTATCACAACTTGCTTTAGTTCCAATCAAACTGCATGAAATGTGGCTGCAAGGTCACGCTGACATACAAACACATTTATGGAGTTATACAGTAATAAAGGAACGTGTACATAGATAACTGCAAGCCAAAATTTGTGAATAATTGTCAAAACCACAGAGACAAAACATAATGTAAGATGAGTCTGTCCACACAGTACACTGTCTTGACAACCAGAGTAAACTGTAACGACGAGTGCTGATTCATTCAGCCTGCGTGGTTAAAAGTTACCGTTGTACATGAGAGAAGATAAAGTTTTGTCCATGAGCTTCTCTTTGTTGTGACTTTGCTGATTCTGCAACCATCTCCAAAAGTAACGCTAATGTTTAACACAAAGGAAGTGGAGAATATAATACATGTAAGTGGGAATTTTCTGTTCTGCAGAGATTTAACCCTAACCCCTGTGTGCTTTATTGCACAATCCAGTCCCATAATTTGGCACAGGAAGAATGGGTGACATATCTCAACAGAACCTGTACTCACCTGGGTAGATGACACGCTCCACTCTGGGATTGGCCTCTAGAAACCTAGCAGCAGCCAGGGCGTTCTTAAAGTGCTGCTCCATACGCAAATGCAGCGTCTTCAGCCCGCGGTTACACAGGTAGCAGTCAAAGGGAGATGGTACGCCTCCTAAAGCTGCAGCAGGGCAAGATCACATCAAAACAGAAACACATGGAGGTTATAAACAAAGCCTCCCAGAATCCAGAACAATCCTACTCCACTGAAAAGGTTTAGTTTGGTTTAGAGCTTTGGCTTCAGGAGTGTGTGCTGGTTGTTTACTGGGTGAATGTAGGACAGATCCGAGCCGCCGCGTCACCAAAAACAGGATTACTCTGGAATTACTCACCATTTTGCAGAAACCGTAGTCGCTCGTGCAGATCCTCTCTGTTTATCGAAACCAGACCCATCACCACATCACTGTGACCTGCCAAAAAGAAAAAATAAATAAGGAACAGTTCAAATAAAATGTTTGAATGAAATTCTGGTTTATTGGGAGTTAAACAACTAGAATCATGTGTTTAACAGTGTCAAACCTAAAGATTTATCTACATTTTTCACTTTTTAGCCAGTCTGCTAAAATAAATAAATATGGTGTTATCTTAGAGTGTGCTGCTGTTATTGGAAGGCATTTGTGCAGCAAGTTATTAATAAAAACAAATAAAAATCTATTTTTATTTAAGTTTCATATCTTTTAATAACTTGTATGGATGACCCTAAACAAGAACTGATCTAGTATTCTTCTAACGAAAAAAGCAAGTTGCATATTTTATATATTTATTAGTATTTTCTGCCTACAATGCTTTGACGCTTGTTTTATTAATGCAAAACGGATTAAAAATACTCCTTTGATAAAAGCTCAAGTCTGTTTTTTTAAAGAAAAACAAAAAAAAATCTCGGGTTTATAAATGTGTGCCCTTTACTAAATATAAATTTAAGTTGCTAGTTTGACAAAGTAATTCTACTTTTATGTACTTTCCCCTTTTTCTTTGCCAGTTAAAAGCTAAAACAAACAAAACTAACTCTCCTAATCCCTGGGTTTACACACCACTTTTTGCCATTTTATAGATTTTTATTGCTACTATAAATTAAGCAACTTTTTTCACTTTTAATTTGACCCATGATGAAAATGTTTGCATCAAAACATTGTTGTTAAACATGTATGTAAAACCTACCGTTCATATATTTGGTGGCTGAATATGTGCAGACGTCTGCACCTAAAGCCAAGGGGCGCTGATGGTGCAAGACAAACAAGTTAATCATTCAATGAGTTCATCACAGGTGAACTGGATTTTGATCATAGGAAATTATTAAACTGCAGCTTCAGAGTCAATAGTGAGACAATCTCACCTGGAAATAAGCTGACATGAAGGTGTTGTCTACCACCACTAGTATGTCTTTGTTATAGTCGTGCACCAACTCAGAACAGGCCCTGATGTCCACAACCTTCATCATGGGGTTGGTTGGAGTCTCTATCCACACCAACTACAAAAGAGACATAAGAAGAAGTCCTGTCAGCAGGAGGCAAACGTTTCACAAGCTGTTAAAAACGGATCGTTAGACAAAGTGATGACTCACAAAGACTGCTCTGAGTTAGCAGAAAAGACAACCAATGAACAAGCGTTTAACAAAAGAAGAGCATGAGTAACTCAAAGCAAACAACCAAAAAAAAAGCTTTATTTTCATATTCTTATCGTTCCTCGACCTACTTTGGTGTTGGGCTTCAGAGCGGCCTTGAGCAGCTCCGGTTTGGTGAAGTCAGCAAAAGTCACGTCCAGACCAAATTCAGTTGCAACTCTTCTAAAGTAGCGGTTTGTGCCTTTAAAAGTGAGAGTGAGGCTCAGTTAAACAGAAAGTGTAAGTATTAAGACAGATTTGGGAGCAGGGAGGCTCACCTCCGTACACATCATCCATGCAGATGATCCCATCGCCCGCTTTCAGCATGTGAGTGATGGTCACTGTGGCTGCCAGTCCTGAGGCGAAAGCAAGACCTGCAGGGATTTTCAACAAAAAAGTTGTTGAAATTAAAGAACCCGACTTGTGTTATCAGTCAGAGGAAAACCTGTTTGTGCTCAAATATTAAATCATACTATTTACTTACAGTACTTTGCCCCGTCCAGCGCTGCCACGGCCTTCTCCAGACAGTTTCTGGTGGGGTTTCCACTCCGGCTGTACTCAAAACCCTGAAGAAATGCAACATTTTAATGAATATTTTCTTCATCATCACTTTTTAGGAATTTGCACTGAATGTTAAACATCACATTTAAGAAGAATACTGTTGAAAATAACACATTTTCACCTCTCCATTGATGCACAAAGTAAGTTACTGCATGAATATAATGATAGGAAAACTTTTTTGTAGTTTAGAGAATTGCAGAAAATATTTAGGCTGAAATACCATCTTGTATTGACTACTGGTTTTGTGTGGAGTTTAGATAAATGAGTGAGAAAAGCCACCTGGAACAGCAAACTACTGGCTTATCTGTAAAATATGAAAATCTACACATCTCCAGCTATAGGGCCGTGTTTGACTTGGACAAATCATTTACCAGAGTTCAGTGAAAAGAGCCTGTTCTCATAGGAGATGCATAAAAAACAAGGATGTCTGAAAGATGATAAAAATGTATTCAAATTTGGCAGAGTTAGAGTTGTGGGCTGAATCTGTAGAAGCTACTGCCTCCTAAACTTTAACTTTAACAAAGTTAGGGGTAGTCCTAATTTTGCTGGACATAAACTGGAGGAAATCCAGCCTAAATTACCTGTTCTTGTGACATTTCTCTGAACTCAGAAGACTGGTTTAGAAAAACAGATAAATTAGCAATCTTGACTCAACTGAGAGGAAAAAAAACAGAAAACCTTTCTAATAGTTCTGGTGTTATAGACATGGTAATAGGGTGATTTCCTTTGTAAAAAGGGAAGTATAATCAGTTTAAAAATAATCAGTGTAAAACGTTTTAAAAACATGAATGATGAAGACGTTTGGATGATGTAACATTTTATAAGATGTGTTTAACAGGCACGTGCATCACCTCCTCCTCCTCCTCACCCCAGCCTTAAATAACCGACTCCGATCAGGCTACTTACGGCATGCTTTCCCGGTGAGTGCTGCTTGAAGGTAGTAGCGAGAGATATCGGCGGTACTACGGCCATTGAGCTCCACTGTTCCGGGTCCTGACCGACGTGTATAGCATCCGTGGCGAAAGATTTGAAAGCGGTGCGGAAGCCCGTGAAGACGCCGGTCGGTTCATCTCGTTTGTTCGTTTGCTCCATAGCAGCGCGCGCCTCCAAATTAGCTGGACCACAGAGTTCCCAGGGTGAGTCTGCATTACCGCTACTGGTAAAGGGAAATACATTTAATAGGACCGAGCGGCAAGCTCGTGCCCCTGAGCCAATCAGCGCGCAGTGTCAAGCGAGCACCCCGCTGATTGGCTGTTGCGGAGGGGGCGTCCCCGGCCAATACGTTATTTCCTGCTGCCTCTCTGATGCAACGATTCTTCTTGTTTGAGTCAGGGAGTGGTTCATGTACTCATGTAATGTCTCCTTTTATTAAAGAATGGGTTCCCTGTGTTCATATCACTGAGTTTACCGTGAAAGCGTTATTTTAAAAGCGTGTAACGTTTTAATTAAGCTACAAAGTCAATTAAAAAAAGAAAAACAAGTCGAGGAAGAATTTTAATATTGAGTATTTCTTAATCTCTTTCAGCAGCTACTGTGACTTAAAATAAATTGGGTGCATTGTCGATGTCCTTGTAGCCATAGACATGCTTGTAGCAGTGGAAAGTGAAGTCAGGCTGTAGTCCCCTTCTTAAACCACAGGGGGAGGAAGAACTCTAACTACAAAATAATAAGCGAGCAGAAGACCTGATGCTTGGGTATTTTCCAGACTTTTTCTTTTACTTCCATTTGAATTAAATCACAATTGTAAGAAAATCCCTGGTTCATAATTTCAAATATTTATCAGTTAAAATTTGAATTATTTTTTTAAGGCAACAGTGTCTTCTTTTTGTAACTGTTGAGTGAAATTACATCAAACATAACCTTTTTTTTTGCATTTTTATCAGTCAGCAACCCAGTCATTTGCATACCAATTTAACAAACTGGTTTATTTCATAGCATTGTGTTGTCATATTACTAAGTGATGATGAATTATTTACAAATTTTTACTTTCTGAAGATTAAAATTGTGAGAATTTGTGAAAAATATATATGTTGGTTTACAATTGACCAAATGCCCACCAATATATCAAGTTGGTAGTTTGTGACCAAAGATAGTTATAAAATGCAAAGTAAAAATATTGTATTATTGCCCGTTCACTCTGAATCTCATAGACAATACCCAAAATGTCCATTTGGAGTTTCCAAATTTAAAAAAGGATAGGACATACCAACACAGAAAACATGTCCAGAATAACAATTTTAGTCCCATTGTTTTAAAATTCAAACTGAAAAACTTTATTAATTTGATTTTCAAATAACTCTATCCCTCCATGTGCAACTACATAAATAAATATTTTTAAATCAATGAGAAAAAGGATTGATTTCTGTGTGTTCCAACTTCAATAACATACAAGTTACAATAAAACTGACTGCTGAGATGAAAAATTCAGAGAGTTAGCTGTTAAGAGAGAGCTTGTTTGTGTATGTTCTTCAAAGGCTTGAAGAACAGAACATCATCTATTTCAATATGGATGTGCATGTTACAAGTGCATCATGCATTTTAGGGGGTTCTGTTAAAATTAAGAGAGCCCAAGACAGCTTTTGTTAAACAAATAGTCCCAAAAAACCACTGATGCATACACTCAAATATCACCAATCAATTTTTTGGCATACAACATTTTTATAAGAACACAACAATGCATTTAGAAGGGCTACTGGGCAGCTAGCACCTGAAATTTTTACAAATTGATCAAGGTGTCAGTTTGGAGAAACAGTGATTGGTTTGGATTGAACAGACAAGCTAGTAAATCAGTTTCTTAAAATAATTCCAGTCTTAAAAACTGTTTTTTTAAAATTAAATTTACATGTCCAGAAACAATCAAGTTTCACTGTTCTGTCATTTATAATGAAAATTCCAACAACCAAAAAAAGGCAGGACATTTTCAGAATTATTTTTTTTTGTGATTAAAGTAACAAAAACAAAAAAAAACAAAGAATGGAACTATCCCTTTAAGTTGATGACCGTTTGTACCCTTTCCTAAAGTCTCGCGATACTGCGAAGCGGAAGCCATCCATCGAGTTTTTCATACTAGTGAACGAGACGCTCTGAGCAGCAACGGCAGTTTAGGACGGCGGGAGGGGTTTACAGTTTGTTTTGACAGTAAACCGGTAAACAGAAGCTGCTGCTTTTCAGTTTTCGAACAAACTCACGTTTTACTTTGGACATTTATTCGTTTAATTAAATGTTGTGTAATTTTCAGCCCTTGCGTAAAGACCTCCAGCCGGCGAATCGCATCAGTTCGCCCGGAGGGTCATCGTCAGCGACGACACCCTCGGTGCCGTCAGCGTCAACCGTTTAGAAAATGACCGGAGAGAAGATCCGCACCCTTCGGAAGGACCAGAGGCCGAACAAGGACGAGGACTTACTGGAGCCGGACGAAGAAGCTGCCACCGGGACGTTCACCGTCGCCAAGACGAACAGCAAGAGTAGAGCAAGTAAAATCTTCAGCAATCACAAGTTAGTCAAGTCGCCATCCACGCAGCAACAACAACAGCAGCAGCAGAACCAACAATCGCAGATTAATGCTAACACTAACACACTGTCATCATCGGATGTTATTGATGACAACAACAAAAACCCCATTATCCGAACCGGGCTGGACTTCCCGGTGCATGAATGTGTGTTTAAAGGAGATGTCCGACGCCTGTCTTCGCTCATACGGACGCAGAATATCGCCCAGAAAGACATCCATGGTGAGTTCAGGATCTGTTTATCACATCAGTCTCAAAGTAGGATACATCAAATCACCAGGATCTACCAATTTCAAGGTTCAGTGAAGCTTAGTTTTAGCTAATAGGCCATCAGTCTCCATCAGCACTGGGAGTAGGCGAGGCTTCACCCCAACAGGCCTAGAGAACTAATGTCTGAACTAAGAAATCATTTTACTTTGCCCCAAATCAAGGTCTTTCAAATCAGATTGACAGAAAAAATGAAAGCAGTAGCCCACCAGCCCTCAGTAATGAAATGAATAATCAGTCACAGAATCCCTCTGAGATAGGACATCTAAAAACACTGAATGATAAGATGAGAAGGTATGTTGGATGAGATTCTGGGAAATCCTAAACTGATGTCAGCCCCGCTGTAGTAGATTAAAGTCTGCTCAGATAAAACTACCATTTCCAAATAAACCGTCTCCTGGACTGACTCATTCAAAAGTTGGTCTGTACTTGCACTGGTGTCGACACAGGAATGTGCTGTTTTCAAAGCCCTTGGATGGTGTAATTCATCAGGGTGTCAGACAGGGTGGTGGTGTTGTGGAAACTGAACCTGTACAAGTTTAAGGTTTTTCCCATCAGGTGTTTGTTTATGGTTGATTACTTTTTAAATTTTAATCCTTCTAAGGAAACAGAAGCATAGATTGGCATATGTGACTCTGAAATGGAGATATAATTCAGGAACGCTGTCTAATTAGATGTGCACATATCAAATTAGCTATTATTGGTTACCAAAGCACAAATGAATTGAATCATTCCACATTACACACATTGTTAAAGGCAAAACTAACAATTTACTCTACTGATACCCAGTATAATTTGCAGGTTTACAACTACTATTACTTCTATTATAGTTTCAGCAGCTGTCTATTGAAATAATTTTACCTTCACTGGAAACAAAAATATTAAAAACAGTTATGTCAGATTTGGAGCAATAAAAGTCTGAAAATTGTATCAATTGAGGATGCAACAAGCTGACCACCTCAGGGGTCCTTGAACTGTAGGAAGCCCATCTGTGAAGGCATTGCTTACTGTGGAAACCTGTCCCGTCTCTCTTTTCCAGCAGGAGAAGCCTGAAAGGGCTGACTGGGCAGCTTGATTTCCCCTGAAAGCATTCTCCAGTAATTATGAGACACATTTTACAACCTGGGAAAAACCAGAGCCTCTTTGCATCTGAAAAAAATGTTTCTGGCTCATCTCTGGTGTCAGACTTGCAATGTAGTGTGTTTACAGGAAGTGTCACTGTTAAATTCCGACTATTTTTTGTTACAGTTGGTTTAAAAGAAAGTGATGTGGGTTCTCATGCCCTTATCACCATATCATTTAACATTTAGTGGATTGCTTTATCAGTTATCAAAGACTACATACATTCTGTTTTCTTTCTTTTTCAGGAAATACACCGTTACATCTTGCTGTCATGATGGGACACAAAGGTGAGTGGAATATAAACAGTCACTCACGTGTGTTTCTGTCTGTGTTGATTTGTAAACAAAGTCTATTGGCATGTATGATTCATATTTTTTTGTTTTATCTGTTGATTTTTTTTTCTGGCCTTGTTGCTGGCATTTGTCTGTCTAAACCCCCTCAGATATTTGTCATAGATCACTGCACAACTTCCATAAGGGAAGATGTTCATGCATGAATACATGAATTTTTACCAGAAACGTGATTCAGTTTTTTCCACTGTTACTGTAAGCCTTTTCCCTATTAATTCAAATCATGGATAGGAAAATACTGACCCTGCAACAGTAGGATCCTCTCTGCAGCCAAATCTTAAACAGATGTGAAACAGCTGGCTTTGCGACGGATATCTGAAGCTGGCAGATGAAGTAATCTGTTCAGATAGTAATTAAATATTTTAATGTCTGCTAATATTAGTATTTTACCAGTTAAAACTAGCATGAAAAAGTGCTTCATGTAAACACAACAACACAGAATTTTTCCATAAGAGATCAGAAAAAGCTAAAAAAAATTATATTTTTAAATTTTAAAAATAACATTAACATCACACAGCATTGAATATGTCATGACTTATTAAACATTTGTAGAAATCTTTGAAGTGATTTTGTTTTTAGATTAATTGCACTAGAGTCAAATCATAAAACATTAAAACCGTGTCCATTTGTGATTCTGTGCCTGCTTGCATTTATTTTCTCAAGAATTCTTCAGAACGTGGCTCCTGAAAAATTCATTCAGCTATATTTGCTGCAGGCTTTTGGTGCACATTTCAAGCATGCATTTTCTTGTCGTGCATATTTGTTTAGTGTAAGTCACTGAGGCATGGGTTTCAATTGATTCCACATTCACTAAGGTCAATTGGCATCAGGGCTCTGCCACTACCTATTGGTAATCCAACCAGCCAAGTGACAAAGTGTTGTGGCGGAGAGGACGCCATGGGATTGATTTTGCTAATGAGGCTGCCTGTCTCATGCCTTAGTTGCCCCATTCTCCAGGGATGCTCAGGCGAGACGGTCTTGGGGCTGGAGCATGAGATCACAGTTTGGGTGTGGCTGCTCTGTCAGGATGCAGAGGACAAGGCTTTCTTTGTTTATGGCTTTGCGTGAGCATTGCTTTATTATTATTAGACCTGCAATAACGAATGTGCATGAGTAATTAGGAAAAACTTGAAGTGTTACAGAGATGGAAATTATAATATAAATTGTTAGAGAAGCTGATTTTGCAGCAGTCGTAGCAAAGTTCAATGCAGATCAAATGACTGATGTCTTTTCGAAGTGTAGAAGAGGTGCTATATAAAACCTGCATCCTGTAGTTCTTTTCTGCTGTTTGATTGTGTTGCTGAGGGCTTGACTAATAGCAAAAAAAAATGCCATTTAAAAATCTATTCAGACTTGACCAGAAGTGGTGGTAATGATGTTTTTACAGCCTGTAGCCCCATCTGACGTTAATGCACAGTGTAGCATTATATTAGCTCTATATTTGTTCACCCTTCTGAGTCATTCCTTGAATGAAAGAAAAGTTTGGCATAGTTGCACATCCATACCATAGACTCTGTGATTGTCCAAGACACAAAAGTGCAAGAAAATACCCCAACTTACAAGTGGAATTGTGCTGAATTGCTAAAGACAATGTTTCTGAGAGAGCTGGGGACATATGATGCAATTGCTAATAAACCCTGACATTTATGTGACTGGCACAGTTTTGTCACCAAGTGCCTTAATTATGTCTGCTTGCTGTTAATTTACCCTAATTGTTTTGCAGTTTGTTGTCCAACCTCTCCTAAAGTTGTCTCATATTTTCACACTTTCATACTTACGGAAACAAAATTTATTACAAGTGTTTTAGCTGGTTTCCAGATGCCTGAGACTCTTGAAAGAAATTTGTAGCAGACGTGTTCAATTTCAGTTTTTCTACTGATATCCGACATACCGATTTAATCTAACTGCGGAAATTAACGTGTCCCAGAATTGGCTCGTGAAAATAGAACCTGAACCCATCCACCGCTTCTGGGACACACCCGAAAATTCCCATGTCGCGCCTGGTTTGAATTACCCCCATAGAATATAATGGATTCTATTTGAAGCAGTGACATTCTGCTGCCGTTCCACGCCGCTGATGCTTCCAGTGTGAAGTAGGGGTAACTCAAATTCCGATGCCAATTTAAACCAATACCAATTTAATCGGTGTGCCCCCCCCCCCCCAATATAAAACAACTAAATATTTTTTTGTAGCTAACATCACATATCTCCTATTCTGCACACGTATTAAACTTTAAACACTATCTGTGCAAAAAATGACAACTACTTCAATTTAAGTTGGGCCAGTTGTGCCCAACAAACAGAAATATCTCAAAAACAGAACCTCAGACCTGTCAAATTTTGACATTTTGAGTGAGCGGAGTTGAAGGGTTTGATATACAGATACCGATCATTTCCGATATTCCATTTTGATGCCAATTTTGGCCGCTAATAATAGTAGGCTGATCATATCGGATATCCCTAATACTTCAAATTTCCTGTGAAGCAAGAACTTTGCAAGGATTCTCGCTTCCTCATGAGTCACAGGGCAAACATTTCAGCAGTTTGGAAACTCTTTCACAAAGGCCATTTGCAATTAGTTGCCAGCAGTTGCATCCCAATGAGATGTTGGCTTAAACTTTTGAAATTTAAAATTTAATCTGAAAGGGCTGAAAGGGCTTTTTATCAGACAGATGTGTTTCTGGTTAAACCAGACCAGGCAAACTAACTAAAAAGACCTAATCCCAAACCAGAAACTAGCATTTGTTTATTTTAAGAACATAAGGTCTGGCTGTTTGTTCTGTGGTGTTATATATTTACTAAATGTTGTTGTTATTACACAACTATCAGATTTAACAGAGGGATCCAAGCTCAAAGACTTCAGGGAATGCAAAGCTTAAATTAGAAATAGAGCATACATTTGCTCACTTGCCTTTTCTCGACATCCAGCTCTTTAATCAGCTGTCCCATCCCTGGGCCCTGTCACAGGTCAGCCAACACATTAACGGAGAGATTTGCATTTTAGCATGCTAACGTGTTGTTTCTGATGTGTGCTGCAGCTGCATTTCTTTAGCCAGTTTAGCCTCAGTGTTTTATTAAAACATGTAATATATGCGCAATATAAAAATACACATAGGACAGTGTCCTAACTGTCGACCTGTGTCAAACAGATGAGGGAAGAGATATAGCAAGAGCAGAAAAATCACATAAAGCCATGGTGGTTTTGTGCCTTTCTATTGAAGTTGGTTGTTCATTCAGCCCAGGAGTTGCTTTTCAAAAAAACGTTGCATAATTGCGTTGGTTTTTGTCACAACCTGCCTGTTTTATTTAGCTAATAGGTACACTCTCTGGATTGCCTTGCTGCTCTTTGCTGTGTTTAAGTTGAATTAGAAAAGCTTCAAGCATGTTTCTTTCTTTTATTAAGAATTCATGAGAGCCGGACCGCTTTCTCATTAATTAAACATGGTGAGTATGTAGATAGTTGAAGTGGGATTGCAAGAGCATGTTACATTCAAAAGGTAAGTGAGGGTTTGGGGGCTTGAATGTTTGGCCAAGAAACAATTGCAAACCAGTTTCACTCTTGAGTGACTCAAAGGCTGAACCTGGATGCTGGTGCTGTGTCTGTGAGATATCCACCAGCCGAAATGGTGACTGGAAAAGCTGGTTAAACAACTCTGAAATGGGTTCTGGCCCCATCATCCGAAAGCCCGACATATCTACTCAGCAGCAGACTGTTAGCATTCAGCTGGGACTGCTCTGCCCGCTGCTGAGACAGAGCGGTACAGATGCCAGCATTATATTGAATGATGTCACAACAACACTGACAGCTGAGCCGGAACAGCAGACTTCTCTTTTGGCTGCCTGTGGTTTGTTGACAAGCTGCCCAGAGAGTGGAGGGATTTTCATGCTGCACTATGAGCTGATTTTATCACAGAAAACAAAGTCTCTTTGGAGAGTTTATTTTTTTTTTCTTCATTTGTTAGAACAAAAGTACAGTTTTGAGGGTGGCGCTAGAATCAGAGGAGGAGTCCCACAGTTTATGCACTCATTTTATGGTTGTAATAATAATAAAGGAGGACGCTGCATCTGGTCTAACCTTTGGTCCCATATGGTCAGCAGTCAACTAAATCCTATATACAGTCTGTCCATCTGTAAAACCAGGATTATTTTCAAATCACTGACTAGCATTATGAAAAAGTTTTGTAGTTGAGATCAGACATGGTGGATGTCTAGAATACACTTTTAGGTGATGAGAGGTCGACCGATATTGGTTTTTCTATTGCCGATACCAATGCTGATATATAGAGGTCATGGTCAGCCGATGGTCGATTTGTGCTGCCGATATTTAGGGACGATTTTCACGGCTGATATCTACACATTTTCCACCTTCATCCCTTAATGTCACTAATAACAACAGTTGATGCACAAAATCTTTGAAGCTAAATCAGTTTTTGAACTCTGAATTTAACCAGCTGTTAAATCTTAATTTTGTGCGCTGCTCGGTGTTAAAATCAGACATCTAACTAAAGTTAATCAAACCAATCCAGGTATATCGGCCGATGCAGATGTATAAATAATGTCAAACATCGGCCCGATATATCGGCCGACCAATAAATCGGTCTGCCCGTAATCAGAATTAAACAGAAGCTTACAAGAACATGTTATATATGAACAGGTCATCTCAGAGGAAGATTTTTTCAACCGAAAACATGCGACTCGGTAACCATAGCAGCATAAAAATGTGGAGGTCTTGTTTCCTGGTGGTGTAAGTTGTAGATGAGTAGCTGAATTGATGTGAGTGATGTTTGTTATCTTGTTTTTTCTCATTCTTTTCCTCAAATGTCCATTTCTGCAGAGTGTGCTCATTTGCTCCTGGCCCACAATGCACCAGTGAAGGTGAAAAATGCTCAGGGGTGGAGCCCCCTCGCTGAGGCCATCAGCTACGGAGACCGACAGATGAGTGAGTATCTGAGACTGATTGCCACACACAACCCACACAACCATTTGATGTCAGACGTTCATAGCTGTGACTGTGGTGTTATAGGGGTTTCAGTCTGACCTTTCCTGTGTGAAAACTTTGGTGGGACAGAAATAAGTCCTGATGACAAATCAGCAAAAAGTCCTTTTGCACATTCCTTCACACTGCTGCCTCCCAGCAAGGCCACCATGGTGGCCTGGCTCTTTTGTTCCTCAGAGAGTGGGGACATTCCTCCAGGCCCTCTGGCTCTGTGCTCTGATGAAAGCATACTCATTAGATTATTTCTCCCACTCTTTATTGATTGTTCACAAGCCCACGTCTGCCCGGCTGGTTGTGAAAGGATGGTAGCTTGTGGAGTTTTCTTGTCTCTTGGATCTGTGATAAGCTGACAGGTACAAGCTCGCCCTGCTGGTTGATGCTACAGTAGGTCATTCTGAATCAGCTGAATCTGAATCTCAGTTAGGCTAAAGCAGAACACTTTAGGGTTTGGTCACCATAGGGACAGTTTACCAGCTGATGGCTGTAAGAAAACAGACTTTACTCTCCACATATAGAGCTTGACCTGGCTGTCATTATTGCGTTATAAAAGAAAAGCTGCTGATGTGTGTAAACTGTTACCATTTTCTCTGTTCAGCACAATACATGTAGAGTCCTTTTTTCAAGGTTAACCTGGCCGAACTCTGCACCACATTTATTCAGTGAGATCTGACTCAGCTTTTGTCAGGACTTCATGGAGACCGAGTAGCTTTGTGTTTGTTTTACAGACAAACATCCTGGCCTGAATAGGACAGATAATTTTGTTCTAGTTTTGGAGTTCTGGATTCCACTTGCTTCCCATGAGAACTGTTAGATCATTTATTTATTTGGTAGGTTAAAAAAAAAGATCGTCTCCAGAATATAATTTTTAAAAGTCTAAAATGTTATTTTTAGATGCTGATTTATTTCTGTTATCTGCTTACAGTTGTTGCAGCTGGGTTCATTTGTCACCTGAGTGTTTTTCTTTTCTCCTAAGAGGCAAAATGTGGCTTAGAAATAGATGTTGTGCTTTTTTATTCAGAAGGAGCTATTTCTGTCCTCACTTGCCTTTCACTCACACTCACACAGCTGTGCAGCCCGAGTCAGTGGGGTTTAAAGACTGAGAGATTGGTGTTATTAGATGGAGAGCTGCTTTTCCAAGGGAGTGTCAGACTGTGATGGGTTCTGCAGGGCGAATAAACAAGCAGCTTACACCAAAACCATCTGCTGAAGGGTTGGGGTTAACACCGTCAGATATGAGGAGTTTGGATATGATGCATGTCAAGCTGTGTTTGAGAATGGATAGTTGAGTTATGTGCAATAGCATAAAAGAACGGTCTTTCGTGAAGCCATTTTCACTCTGCTGGTGCATCTTTTATCTAAATAATACAGAAGTAAAATAAAAGGAGGAATTGAACCTTCAAACTATCTGTGCCATTTGTTTGTATTTAGAGGGCGGGACTTATTATTGTATTGGAACCAGCCACTAGGGGGCCTTTCTGTTACGACTTCAGCGATAAGATTTCAAAGCAAATAAAAGCACATTTTACTGTGAAACACAAACTGTTTTCTGCACTGGTAGAAGCTGAACATTGCTTATGTTCTTCAGTTGTCTGTGTTAAATTTGTCCTAGACCAACTTTTTTTACAAGTGGAAACTCGTCTCTGAGCCTTTGTATAGCAAATTAAACTTTGATGGGGCTCAAAAAGGCCTATGAATGGCCAAATACAACCTCATAATAGGGAGCCTAAAGCTTGGTTTATGCTTGACGCATGTACATTCCACGCGGTAATGAGACGCGCGGATGGAACGCGCGTCAGACTTTGCAGCGTTTATAGTTCCTTCCTACCTTCTGCGGCTCGTCTCCGCTGTGAGCCAATATTCTCCCAGAGTGCGGGGTGGCATGTAGGCTCTACGGCATGCATTAAAACACTACACCATAGTAGAAGTAGAAATCACTGATGTTTTACACTTTTTTACTGCTTCCTCGTCTTTTCCGAGTTAG
Source organism: Aphyosemion australe (assembly GCA_006937985.1). Taxonomy (NCBI): domain Eukaryota; kingdom Metazoa; phylum Chordata; class Actinopteri; order Cyprinodontiformes; family Nothobranchiidae; genus Aphyosemion; species Aphyosemion australe. The sequence goes on from SSNS01000091.1 coordinate 1,415,783, forward strand.
ACAGCAATTTTACTCCACAAATTATTAACAATATTTTGATCACGGTGATCTTTATGGGCTGAATCATAGAGATGTTTGTATTTACGAACCTCCGCCACTACGAGCTCTTGCAGTCCACCATGTTTTTCCGCGCGGGACCGTCCGCATAGTTAGAAAATTTCCTAGGTGCGTGGTGCGGAAACGTTGGGCCGCGCGGAGGACACGCGGAGGGGCGTGGTTGCTAAAATGACGTAATTTTGCCGCGCGGAGCCTTGCGGACCTTGCGGACCTCGCGGACGCGTCAAGCATAAACCAAGCTTTAGTCACGCCCATTTACTTTTGGTCCATGGGTCCCCTACAGCCCAAAAAACGAGTGGGAGTCTGTCTGATAAAAGATATTTTCTGATACCATTTGATATGTGCCGTGGATTTAACATATTTGGATTTTCACAATTTTAAAGACACATTTTGATGCCAAGAAAGTGCTTAATTTTAACAGGCAGCAAAAGTTATTTTAGGAAAGGAAATGTTAACTACAACTATTTGAAACTGTAAAGAAATATGATAAACTCACATTTCACACTTTGGATCATTAAAACTCTATCATTATAATTGTTTTGATAACAATTAATGGAAAATACCAAAATGCACACTAACAGTTTGTGCCTCTCAGTATTAATAAACTAAGTAAACAAATCTGTATAATGTGCAGTAATATTTGTAAGGAAGCATGACAGGAAATGACATCATACCATCAAAACATTAATAATAACATTAATATTTCTAATGATGTGAGGAAGAGGTAAACAAAAGATAGGAATTGTTTTCAGGTGTATATTAAGCCAACCGGAAATGGAGGAGACTCCCTATAAACGCCACCATAAGATTATGACGTGTTGAACCAGCTTTTCCCAGAACCAACTGTTCCTCAGTGACCATTACAACATTACTAATTTGCATAGAAAAGCAAGTCAGGGACACGGCACAGTCTCTGGTATGCTACATAATAAAAGCAAAGCACTTCCCATGTTAAATCTGCCAGGACACAGGGACTTCAAAGCAGACGTGTCGTTAATAACAGCTCCCAGATTCCTAGAAACCTGCCAGCAGCCGTTTCTAAATTAGATCCAGGAACTAATTATTGAATAAATACACTTTGTGGAGATTGAAAGACAAAATTGTTCTGACTCTGTCTGTTGTCATTAGCACCTGGGTCTAAAAATACCAAGAACTGACTTTATTAATGCCGATAAAGTGTCCTTATGTGCGTGAATTAGTGCCAGCTCCGACAGTCAGTCTGGTGGAGTGTTGAATGTCTGTGTTGGTTGTTTGGGTGGTCCAGATGGGAAGGCTGGACTCTTTTCCTTGTCATACTGAGAGGCATTGAGGATCAAGAGGAGCCCCATCCAGGGCTTGTCAGCATTCATTAGTCCTGGCCACAGTGATACCCTTACCTTGTAGCTGTGTGTTGTGTGTGTGTATCCGTGCGTGTTCACGTTTGCACTCTTGTTTTGGTCTATGTGTGATTAAAGCCCTCTGTCCTCCTTTGTCCCGCCACATGCGGAGTACCATCGAAACAATACCAACAGCATATTTGTGTTGGTTGACTCACCACCACTACAGAGAGGAGCTTTGCTGGCAGCCAAGATCTTTTTTTTTAGCTTCTTAAAACGTAGGACGGCCTGGTTGGCACATGCACAAGCCAAACTAATTTATTCTCCTCCTAGCTTCATCAAAGACTTACACTATATCATGATGCCCTCACTTCCTGCAGAGCAGCAAATAACATTTAAATAAACACATGTTAATCAGATGCAGGTCCCCCTTTTTCTTTTTCCCTTGACCTTACCTAAAGAGTTATGAATGTGCTTTAATGTGGCTGGTCATGGTTAGAGGTCCCCTGTGAGCATGGCTCTCCCTCAGGTTGTTAAGGAGGTTATAGAAGCTCATTACCCGGCACTATCTGCCAGGCGTCTTCCCTTTGAACTTCCTGGATCATTCTGATCCCTGCAGGCGGTGCAGCAGGATCGGCTGAACCATTCTGTGGACGTTCAGGAACTTTGTTTGTCTGTTATGCAAAATCTGTTGTTACTGTAACATCGACGGGATTGTTTTTGGCTGCAGGATTCACACGGAGAAACTTAATGATTATTAGAGTTGATTTGCAGTGTGTAGCTGTAGACATTTATTCTGGCCTGCACATTTCTGTTACCCTGCCCTATCTTCTCTATATGGTGCTGTTCTCACGTTTCAGCTTTTGATATAGTCAATGGAGCCGATAGCTGCTGTGAGCTAAACTTTTCACCTTCGCTCTAAAAGCAGATTCAACAAACATCTCAAACAGCAGGAGCTCCAAAAGTATTTTTTGGGACGTCAAGACAAAAGGTTTTATTTTAAAAAATGTTGAGCTTTATAAAAAGACCCCCCCACCCCCAACACACGCACACACGCACGCACGCACGCACGCACACACACACACACACACACACCACTTATGATAAAATCAGCTATGATCTGTCAAACCAACAGCCTCATGTGTTCATGGAGCACATTAACATTCTTCTTTTGAAGAAAAAAGGATTTTTGAGCTCAGTTTTTGATACACAGTAAAAACTCCACTTGTGTGTTGATGTTTTGGTCTGAGTAATGCCTCTGTTTGTCTCTCTCTCTTCCCTCAGTCACCGCATTGCTGAGAAAGTTGAAGCAACAGTCCAGGGAGAGTGTGGAAGACAAAAGGCCCAAACTACTAAAAGCCCTCAGAGAGGTATGTGGTTCTTAGTAGCGCTTCTCTTGACATTTAAGGAGTCGCTCTTTGTGCTCGCTTCTTCCCATTTTATTGCTATTTGTTGCTTTTTTGTTTGTGTTGCTGGATTGTACAAAATGCATTCTATCCATGTTTTAAAGACATTTCTTATCTGTATGCAGGCGTGCATACTAACCCCCAAATTCCACTATCTCCGCTCCGCTCCGGCACGAACTGTTGGGCGGTTGTGATTTCTGTACATTGACTGTGGAGGTTCTCCGGCGTCCGGCAAAAATAGAATCGATCCTATTTTTACTGGATGGTGGAACGGCCGCAGTAGTGGAACAGCTCTGATTGACTACAAAGGAACCGTTTTTGCTGCGGAGTTCGTGCCGGAGCGGAGCGGAGATAGTGGAATTTGGGGGTTAGAGTTACAGGGTGAAAATAGAGGTTACAATCATAACCAGACCTCAGCTGTGGTTGTTATTTAAATTACTGTCATTATACTAAAGCAAAGCCGAGAGGGAAACAAGTATGCACATTTATCAGCTGCTCAGAGCAAAACACATTAAGCATGAGTGAAAGTTCAAAATACTTCTGTTGAGGTTTGACGTCATTAGTTCTAACACACACACACACACACACACACACACACACACACACACACACACACACACACACACACACACTGTGCTCAGAACCTGGTATAATATTACTTACTGTACACATAGTCACACAAATGCTTCAGATCAATATGGACTCTCCAGAGCTGGAATGATGTATTATTATTGGATATTATTATAAATGATGATAGATTTTAGCATCCACATCCCCACAATAATCATATAAATATTTACCCTTTATGTCTCTTTTTCTCTCTTATAATTAATTGATTTTTCATCCACAGCTTGGAGACTTTTACTTAGAGCTTCACTGGGACTTCCAGAGTTGGGGTGAGTTAAATGCAGATGATGTGTGCAGCACACACCTGTCCACACCTGTTCTGCCTCCGTTTGGCCTGAGCAAATGACCAAAACATACAAGCTTAAAGATCAGCTGACCTGTAATCAGGTTCTGAACTTCACTCCAGCTGGACACGACCCCACTCACCATCTTCTATCAGAAGCTAAAGCAGCAGATAGGTGTAGGAGACTATTTTCATGTTCACCCTGCATGGAAAACTCAGAGTGACTGATTATAATCAGAAATAATCATTAAAAATATTTTTTCAGTGTTCCACACCTTTAACGTGGCTGATCTTAGGCAATCTTAATACATTGTAATCTGAAATGTTTGGTTGTTTTTGTCTACATGGTCTTTTAATTGAATTAAATAATCCTGTATTTTATCCTTAACTGTTGAAGTTCCTTTTCAAGAAAAACGAGGAAGAATTGAGTTATTAAATATTTAGCAGCATAAGTCCATGTTGCTGCTGCTAAATGGGACTCTCGTATGCAGGGTTATATATTTCCAAAGCTTTAAAGTGGTCTTAATTTTTAGTGTGCTTACTAAATTTAGAACTTCTTTTTTTAACATGTTTTCTCTGTATTGTTTCATCCCAAAGTGCCTTTGCTGTCCAGAATCCTGCCATCAGATGCGTGCAAGATTTACAAACAAGGCATCAACATCAGGCAAGTCTTGTCCAAAATGTATTTTTTTTTTTAATCTAAATCATATTTTGATGTTTTTGAGCCTTTGATTAATTAACAATGATACTTTTCTCATCCTTTTGTGCTGCTGCACCTCTTTTCATTTCCCTTTGCTGCTCGTTAGCCCAGTTTAACTAGAGTGTGAGATCAGAGCGTGCAGTAGGAGGAAGCAGGCTGGGATCGCCTCTGAGCACATCTGTAACTTCTGTGTCTCCATCTGAATCAGCACCTCATAGATGAAGAGTTACTGTTGAGTTTACGCTGCTGATTAGCTCAGTTATAGTGTCAGCAGAAAGTCGTCACGGTGTGTGACACACACTTGCACACACACTCACAATAATGAGTCTTCAGTGGGAATTCATATCTCTGTGCCTCTGTGGCTTGTGGGCAAAAAGTTAATGCCATTCACACACACACACACACACACACACACACACACACACACACACACACACTAGTGTATTTATAAATGTTATGATAGAAACAGCTCCTTTATTTCTAACCTTCACTTAGATTTCTCCGTTTTGATATCAACGCCCATCCTCCAAACCATCTGCAGACTAAACATGTTTCTGTTCTTTTCTCACATGAGGTAACTTTGATAAAGAGCCACTCATTCTGCTCCAGAACAACTCCTGGATGTATCATTTGGTATTCAAAATGCCCTCTCATTATTCTAGATATTTAATAGAGGGGGAAAAAAGAGACTGAGGGGTTGAAAGAAAAACAAAACAAGAAACTGTCACACCGAGTTCATTTGCATTCCGCTGCTGCAACACGTCAGGCTTACTGTGGCATCTAACCCTGGATGCCTGGGCTTCACAGGCAGATCAGCGATTCTCTTTGCTCCCGTGCTTCATTTGAAGACGACACACATGCAGAAAGTTTGTTGCTGTGATTAGCATGCAGAAAGGATCCGAACATGTGTAGCCTTTTCTATAGAAAACGGTTTGAAGCTGTTTTTGCTTCTGTGATTATGAGACCAGGGAAAAAACATTTATGAAGTGAACCCTTCCCCATCCTGTTATTTATATTACTTCTCTCATTAAATCTTCTTTTTGTCTCCTTTACTGAATGCATTCGGATCATTTGTGGAAGCAGACTGGATACGACCCTGATAGACTTTACGGATATGAAATGTCAGCGCGGAGACCTCAGTTTCATCTTCAACGGCAACGCCATCCCCTCTGAGTCTTTTGTTGTATTGGACAATGAACAGAAAGTCTACCAGCGGATACACCACGAGGTGTGTGATGCTCTCTTTACCTTTTAGTGTTATTAATGCAGCCTTGTGAGGTGTTTTTTACGTTTTTATAAAGGATGGTGGCTCCTTTTGTTTTTACGGTGCTATTTGGATGGAGAGAGCAGGATTTGTCTCTGTACATCCTATTTTAAGCCTGTTAGCCTTTTTCATGCTGTATTTATTGACAGGAATCTGAAATGGAGACCGAGGAGGAAGTGGATATTCTGATGAGCAGCGACGTTTACTCTGCCACACTCTCCACAAAGTCTATCACTTTCTCCAGAGCGCAGACCGGATGGCTGTTCAGAGAGGACAAGACGGTTGGTGCACACACACACACACACACACACACACACACACACACACACACACACACCTCTGGGTCTTACCTGGCTGTGGTGGAATTGTGGAATTTTGACATGTGAAAGACAGAAAACAGATAAGACCCTGGACTGCACAGATTCTACATCCCCTCAATCCAGATTTATTCTAATATTAGGGCATGTTTATTATTCTGTGGTAAAATTTAAAAAGACAATTCAGTTTAAGATGTTCACACGTTTATGCACAATCAAATCCAGTTTTCTAGTTATGATTAAGCAACATGCAGATAATTTTTATTTTAGTTTCATTGATTTATATAAATACAGATGAGATTTTGGAGTTTCTGGAAAAGTAAAATTCAGAAGGAAAAGAAGCGAATTTTCACTTTTACGATTAAGTGAATTCAATTTTATTGGGATTTTAAATTTTAAAGTACCTGAACCTTTTTTTCGTACAAGTCTGAGCCAAATAAAAGATTTTCAAATGTTTTCCATTGTAAATACGTACTAAAAAGATCATTTTACACATACTCTACTTATTTTTTAAAGACACTCTCAAACAGAGCTATACCCGACACCTTATTTCTTGCACTATTTGAATTTGACCTTTTTAAATAAAATACCACTGACTTCCAAACAGAGATGTAGTGTCTATAACATCACCTTGTGTTTATTAAACTGCCTGTATAAAGGAGCTAGAGTTCCTCTCTCTCTTTACCAAACACTCATATTTCCTACTAAATCTACAACAGGCAGGGAAGGCAGTAAATAAATTAGAGAAGCAGCAGTAATAACAGCAGGAAGCAACCACAGGTAGTGGGTCTGAGGTTTAAAACAACAAACATCAGGTGGGAGCGCTGAAGGAGATATGGGGTATTGCTTTTTGTCCTCTTGTCCTTTTAACTTGTATTTGAAAGGAAATTGGTGATAGAGCAGGGTGGGGGGAACTGATCTGTTTGTTCTCTCTCCAGGAGCGCGTGGGAAACTTCCTGGCTGATTTCTACTCTGTGAACGGCCTGGTTCTGGAGTCCAGGAAGAGACGGGAGCATCTGAGCGAGGAGGACATCTTGAGAAATAAAGCCATCATGGAGAGTCTGAGCAAAGGAGGGAACCTCATCGATCAGAACTTTGAGGTGACTGATGTTTGTCAGGTTGCTGCATGTGGGTTTAGCATTGAAAAAAAGTAATTTCTATGATTCATGACTCCCAGGATTACGTCGGCCAGCGTGATAACGATAACGACCTTTGGATTCATTTGTTCTCCAAAATAAAGTTTTGTTTAATTCCCAGGATGAAACACAGATATACAAATGAGTAGAATTTGGGGCGCTACGCGCTCCCCTGATAAATGTCCTGTTTACTCACACCTGCAGCAGAACCACCTGTCCAATCCTGAAACGGTCCTGTCCCGCTGGAACCTCGGGGTAGGACTTGAGTCTCTCAGACAAAATAAACCTCACAGAGCTTCACGGATGTCTGCGTTTGAAGATAAACCCTGTAGCAGCAGCACATATTTCCTGGATAAATTCTGCATGCTTTATTGAGAAATTCCTCTGTTCACTGATACGTCCATGTTTGTTTCTGACATTTAAAATAAGAGAAAAAGAATGAAAAGATGCTCCCATCATCACCCACTCTGCATGGATTTGAGTCCTAGCACTGCCTCCTGGTGGCGACGGCTCCAGTGCTGCACCTTGTTTACACCCCCAGCCCAGCCCAGCATCCCCTCACTACAGTATGTTCCAGAGTTTGCTCCTGTCTGAAGCATAAAGCCAGTCACACAGTAAAGACAAAGCCTCGCCACTCAGTGGAGCCTTTTAACGGCTGTTTTTGTTCTGTGCTGGGCTTTGTGTCATCACACCGCCCTTTGTTGTCACCCTGTCCATTTTTAGTCTCGAGATTCCCGCCTCGTCGCGTTTTTATTGTGGAAAAAAGCTGCTTTAGTTTGACTGGAGAAATAATTACTGTGTGGAATTCATGAGAAGTGGGCAGCGGCTGTACCAGTCTCCCAGGGCTTTCACACCAAACTGGACACTATCGATGACATGGATGGTTGCAAAAAAATAACAATCCCTCGGTGCCGTGGAATGAGTCGGGCGGGGGTTTGCATACCAGCAGATCAGGGGTTTTGTGTTCTCTGTCCTGGTCACAACAAGCCAGCGCTAGCACGCCGTGTGCAGAGAAAAATAAAACATCATCCAGTTATTATCTAATGTAGCGTCTTTCCCTAGATTTTGGGTGAATGTCAATTTTCGGATTAGCAGGATGGCACTTGTCCCAGACCCAGCTCCGGGTCGGCCAGGACGACTTGTCCAATCCTAAAATAAACTGACACTGAAGAAGACTCATCTGAGCAGAGACAGGTCTTCATCGAGATGGGTGTTTCAGTGTGAGGAGGAGGTTTCTCTTTTTAGCTGCTTTGATAGGGAAAAGTTTGAATGTGGGAATAAACATAATCTGGAGAATGATGTAGGTACGACCAACCCGAGGACAGCAGAACCACAGCTGAGTGGTGAAGCCTCTAGTAACGTTTTTGTTTTACAAGTTCTGTTGTCTTGTGTCCATCAGATCATCTCGTTTTGTGGTATTTTATTTGCATACACATTACGTAATAAAACTAATACTTTTAGTTATCAAACACAAAAAGAAGTTTTATCACAACAAAAAACATTTAAAACTGGGACTCTTACATCTAGGAAATGTGTCCAGAGCTGCAAATTCAAATCGAAACACCCGGAAATAGCTCCAGATTTGGGGGGCCTGTGTGTCTGTTTGGAATTCTGTGTTCGTTAGATTTCTTGGAAGTCCGGGTACATGCTGTATGCCAGGCTGTAAAGACCAGAGGTGACTGTAGGTTAGCTCATGGTGCCCTCTAGTGGCAGGAGCTGACCACTGCTCACTGTGCTTGTAAACCAGGACGTTGGTGTTTAATACAGTTATTAGTTTACAATTGCAGACAGCAGGACATGGAGGTTTCTCATCACCATGTTTTATTTCCTATCTTTTAGCCAACAAGAAGGCAATCCTTAACTCCCCCCTCCCCCAACACTATATCCTGGGAAGAATACATCAGTGCTGACAACGGAAAGTAGGTGACGCCTTTCCAGATGTGTTAATAAAGAAATATGTCAAAGCTGCATGTATTTTGTGGAGCAGATAACGACACGTCTTTAATGTTTGTTTCCCTCAGAGCTCCTCATCTCGGAAGAGAGCTGGTCTGCAAAGAGAGCAAGAAAAACTTCAAAGCCACGATAGCGATGAGTCAAGACTTCCCTCTGGGCATCGAATCGTAGGTTTAAGACAACCTCCAGGCAGTTGTTAAAAAATAAAACAATGGTTTTTCTCCCAGCACACACACAGCAGTGGCTAAAACCTGTTTAAACAGGAAAAGGGAAAAGGACTATGACTTTGTTTATTAGATTTTTATTAGGGATGTTTGATATTATTGGTCTAACGTTAGTATCAGCCAATATCTGCATTAAAATTTAATATTGGAAAATATCAGTATCGGTTTTCAGTCTTATAATGACTTAACTTTTACATACTATACACATATTATACATCAAACTCTTTAACTACGTCTCCTCTCAGAATGTCAAATATGACAGATCTGAGGTTTAGTGTTTGAGATATTTTAGTTTATTTGGCACAAATTGTCAAGTAGAAATTTGCCCTGCAGTGCAAAACAAAAAAACAAGAATCATCACCCAAGGCTTGCTTTTGTTATCTGAATATCTTTACAAATGTTTTTTTTTCACCATAGTTGCAAATTACAGAAAAAGAAGAAATACTTTACTAACTAATACACACATCTTAGGGAGACTGAGATTCAGCTGCTCAGAGACAAAATAAATATGGCACTTTTCCTATTGCTAACTTAAATTGAAGTAGTTGTCATTTTGTATAGAAAATGTTTCAAATTTAAACATGATGGGAGAAATGTGATGTTGGTAACCTAAAATGTTTTAGTTGTTACCTTTTTTATGAGGGAGGACACAGCATATATCGGTGTCGGAAATTAAGAGTCGACAATATCGGTAAAAAGAGCCAATATCACGCATCCTTAATTTTTATCAAAAGCAGCAACAAAATATTTGTCTTTAAATTGAATCTGTGTTGCTGTTTATTGTGAAAATGTGTCGCGTCCCTCTGCAGGTTACTGAATGTTCTGGAGGTGATCGCACCTTTCAAGCACTTTAATAAACTCAGGGAGTTTGTCCAGATGAAGCTCCCGCCCGGTTTTCCTGTTAAACTCGGTAAATATGAGACAGTTATTTATGTCAATTTCCAAAATGAGTTTGAACCTGTAAAGAAACTGGCTCTTTGTTCTCCTCCCCTGCAGACATCCCCGTCTTTCCTACCATCACAGCCACGGTGACGTTTCAGGAGTTTCGCTACGATGAATTTGAGGAATCCATTTTTACCATTCCTAACGACTATAAGGAAGACCCAAGCCGCTTCCCTGACCTTTAACCTCTAGCTTTGGACTTCCAAGATGCTCCCATCCACTCAGGGCCCGTTCAGACCCGGCACTAACGTCTGTCCTGGGTGATGTGGTCACAAACGCGTAGCTCTAAATGTGTAAACGCTCTCAGGGCAGATTGAGGACACATTCTCACCCGCCCTGCTTGGCCTGGCGTGACTTCACACAAGCAGATGTTATTTCCTGTGGTCTGTTTTGGATCCGATTATACCAGCTGTGGTCATGTCAGGACACGTTAGTGCCGGGTCTGAACCGGGCCTCAGCTTCTGAACACAAACGATTCAGGAACACAACGACCCAACGTGTGATCGAGCTTTGGGGTTCTGACTCTCGCCTCCAGATCTGATCAAATGCGGCAGCTGAGGTAGGAAAGTGCAGGTAACTGTGAGAGTCGGATCATCTCACCGGTCTAAGGGCATTGAAGTTCCGATGCGAGCGGGCGGGTTTTGAGTAGCAAAAGGAATCCGGGTCGGTCGACGCTTTGTATTTTAAGTATGTAAGTAATGTTTTTAATGGGGCTGTCTTTAACTGACATGTAGTCAAGCACTGATGTTAATGTGTGAGAGGAATTCTGCTCGGACTTCTACTTTTGGTTCCACTACTACTAGACCTGTCCAGATGCAAAAATCGTCACGAGTCACCTTTCATTTCGATTTTAAGTCAATGTTGTGTAAAAGTCTAAAAATCTCTGATTCAGGAGAGTAAAAGATTCATTCATTCAGTTTCTGAATAACATCAAAGGGTTTGGGGGGAGAATTCCTCTTGTGCACACAGAACTCCGTGACTGTGTGTTCCATGGTTACGGAGTTGTATCACTGAATATTTTGGCACTTTTTAGATCCACTACAGCTGCTTACTTCAGCTGAGTTTACCGACACTCGTTTTGTGATGTCAAACCTTTAATCCCGCATCAGAGCTATTAAGTTTCATCCAGGCGAGGTCACGCTGCAGATTCGTGTGGTTTATGGAAGTCTGAGTGGTGGTGAGTCTAAAGTTGTGTAGAGTAAACCTTTTTTAACCGTGAACAGGACGGTGATCAGAGGACGACATTCATGCTATTTGGACACATAAAACCAGGCTTTTGTTCCGTATTTGTTTTAGTTGGGTATTAATTTTAACATTATTTTATCCTTTGAACCAACAAGCTTGACAGTCTCAGCATAAGGGGCAGTAGTGTTTTTTAATGTAGCATCTTGTGAGTTAATCTGACAGGTTTAGTTTATAAATGTTGGTACATCTGTGTACATAGTTCTGTTTTAATGAGAAATCTTTTTTTTGCTTTGAGTAATGAACCTTAAACCTCCTTCAGATAAGTTGAAACAATCACTTCAGCTGTAAGAAAAGCACAAAGTACCTGGAGTGTTTTTAGGTGCTGCTGATGGATGAAGTCCTTATTGGTACAAGCTGGTGTCTGCAGGATGGGTCAGTAGCGTTCCCACCTTTTGTAAAACCAAAACTCCGTTTGCTCACGACATTCCGTAGTTTAGTAAGTGCAGCTAGTGGGAGTGGGCCTCGTCACCAACTTTATGCTTTACGTGTTTGTTTTTTATCGCTCCTTCCTGACTTGAGCTGCTCTGATTTGTTTTCCGTAGGAATTCATCCATCTACGTGTCAGTTGTACAGCAGAAACTGTTGTATAGGTCTGCAACACTATTTTCATATAAAATGTACTAAAATAAAAATGCTCATATCTAACAATCTGCTCCTCCGTCTTCAGTTATTTATAGAAACAAGAAAATGTGATGCCACAAGTTGAGTTTAACCTGGTTTTATTGGTTTCCTTTGGAAAATCAGACTGTATTTCATCACAACATATATCTACAATCTATAGTGAAGGGTGGTAAGTAGGAGAGTGCATCAAGAGTTAAAGCCAAATAAAAACATGGAACAGGTGAGTGACGACTCAGTTTTTACAGAAACTGTTTCCTGTCAGGACTCAGTGGAAATAAAAAAACCTTAAAAAGTACAGAAATCAAAGTTTAAAACCACATTTCATGTTGCTCATTTTTTAGTACTTATTTTTACAAAACTGTTTTGATTGCTTCACTCCTTCCACAATGCTTCTACAGTAAAGACACCAACCAGTTTCACCGTGTGGGATCAGACACGTTGTGACCTTTCATAAAAATGTAAAAAGAACCGTAGGAGGACGGAGGCAGCAGCTCAGTCGCTCATCTCCATGTCCTCCTGATGGTGATCGTCACCGTTTAGTTTGGACTTTTTAGAGACGCGAGCCTCGACCCGCTCCATCTCCTCACGACCTTTGGGAGATGATACAGAGTCAGAGTCACTCTTCCTCTCTTCCTCCTCCTCTTCTCCTCCTCCTTTTTCACTGTCATAACCTTGCTCCTCTTCATCGTAGTCCCGGGTTACCTGTGATGTGATAAAAGATCTTTAGAACAGGAGAAAGAGGTACACCTGACACCTCTAATTATAAGCATTAACTAGTAATCAATATGTTACCACCAGTTTAAATGAACAGACGATTTTTCAGAATCACGACTTCTGAATGAATTAAATCTCGTTTTCTCAGAGCTACCTCCACTCTGAAACACGGGGGAGGAGTGATGGTGTGGGAGTGTTTTGCTGCTAAGTCAGTTATCCTGAACCAGCATGGAATCACTTTATTCCTGTTTATATTCAGGAAGTAAACTTTTAATGAGATAAAATAGAAAGACTGATATTAAGATGAATCAGGAATGAGCTAAACACACTTTAAATAATTCATCTGCAAGTTCTCTGCAGAGGTCTATTATACAATGAGACATCTGACAAAGATGGCAGCTGCTTGTTGATTGAATGTAACACTGAACACACTCCTGCTGGTGTTTTTATATTTTCTTACAGTATAAGATGTAAGTTTTTAGTCTAGTCCTACATTAGACACCGCCGTGCTCTGGGTCTAATTTTACCGTATGAGTTTCTTTGCTGTACCTTGACGTCTCCTTTCTCGCTGTCGGACTTGCGGTCCCGTTCTCGCTCCTTGTCTTTGTTCTTTCTCTTGCTGGTTGAGTGTTCTCTCTCATCTCTGCTGCGGTCTCTGTCCTCCCTCCGGTCCCTGTCCCGCTCCTTCTCACGGTCCTTGTCCTTCTTCTTCTCCTTCTTGTGGCTGATAATTTAATAAGTTACATCAAACTTTTATTTTTGGTACTTTTGCAGTAAATGAAATAAGAGAGAAAGAATGAAAACTCACCGCTTGGGCGACGGAGACCTGGAGGGCTTTCTCTTGGGGGACCTGGAAGCACTGCGACTTTTCCGGTACCTCCTAAAACACACACACACACACACACACACACACACACTCTTTGTGATGATCTGCTTCTCCGACTAGAACATCGTGTGAGAACAGATTGTTGTTTCCTGCTTTTTATCAGAGTTAAATGCTGAAGCAACACCTCTCACCGATTGATGCTGCGAGACCTCCTGGCACTGCTGTAGCTCTTAGGAGGCGTCTTGGATTTTTTCTTGGACTTTTCCTCCTTTCTCTTATCCCTGTTAGTCACAATTACACAAAACTATGAGTCACTTCTCCCAAAAGGCTTCAAAAATAAACATCTGTCACATTCCTTTAAAGGGGTTGTCAGGAGAACAGTACGACCTTGACTACACAAGAGAGAACCAGAGGAGTGGCTGACCTTGATCTACTGCGTCGACTTCTATCCTGGGAGTGAGTCCTCCTCCTACGAGGGCTCTTTGACCTCCTCCTGTTTCTTGAATGAGATCTACGCCGAGACCTGCTCCTCGAACGTCTGCTCAAACGGGTGGACAGTTCAAGAAGATGCATCATCACATCACTTCATCATCCAAAAAACCCCCCAAATCTTTTAGACCTAAAAAGGACCAGTCAGTTTATTTGTCCCTACCTGTGTCTCGATCGAGAGCTGGAGCGCCTGCGTCGTGACCGAGAACGGGATCGGGAATGTTTGCGCTTGTCATCTTTCTTACCTGCAAAGATATAAAACGTGAACAAGACTTCCTGTTGAGAGGAACACCAACAAGCAGCTTCCCTTTAACTATAAACTTAATTTTCTACATTCAGGGTAAGAAATGGGTAAACAAAAGAGCTCTTTGTGTGTAAATGGAAGAAAACTCTGACATCAAACTCACTTCCTGGTTCGATAGCAGCAGAAATCAGAGACTGAGCCTCTCTGACTCTCTTCATGGCCTCTTCGATCTCCTTGTTGGAGGCATCTGGTTTTAGGCCAGGAGTCAAGTTCAGTCCAGCTGCTAATGGATTCAATCTGCCAGAACAAAGAGTCACCAGGACTTAGATAAGTAGAAATGTAAAGACAGAGCACAAACAATTGTCTATTTTCTGGTAGTTTCTCACTTTGGGTCCATAGACTGCATGAGCTTCAGGAAATCTGCAGAAAGAGCCTGAAAGGGAAAAAATATTTTTAATATTTGATCTTTTGTTTCATGCAGTGACCCCGACTCTACTGCATGCTTACCTGTGGGTTCATGTTAGGCCCTGCAAGTCCCATTGCAGCTATTTGTTCCATGCTGGGAGCCCCAAGACCTCCGAACGGCGTTCCTGTTATCTGAAATGTTCAACATTTAGCCTTTTAATACTCTGCAGAGACTAATTTAATTCCCCTAACAATCCAAGTGTGAAAGATTACCGATGCCAGCGGGTTGGGCGTTGGGAGCAGACCTCCACCGGGCATCATCCCTGCCACAGCGTTGGCTGGAGCTAGCAGCGACATGGCTTTAGACTCATCAGGAATAACTCCTGGAGAAATACCAGAAGATTTCAGTACACGCTCAGAGAAAAAGATAAAAAAAAAAAAAAACTCAGACAAGACTTGCAGGCAAGTCACCTGAGTCTAACTACACTGCAGTTAAAAAATAATAGAAATCCACTTTTTTTTGTCTTGTCTGTAAATCTTGATGCCTGACTTCTTTTGTGTGTGAGAGTATAATTGTGGGATTAGCAGCTATGAGATCAAAAGTCACAATACACATTGTGGTCAACACTGCCAAGATTTGATCACCTGTACTTGTTTTTTAAGTCATGAACCAAACGTTAGCAAGCACAGCCAGTTGTCCAGTGGGATGTGCTGTCAAATTTCATTATGAACAAGCGACTCGCGCCGGCTGCTTCGCTATAAAGCACACAAAAACATTGAGATACAGAAAACAAAGTTCATGATTTGGGTGTGAAGACAGGGATACATTTCAACATCACTTACCAAAACCACTACAGAAACACTAAAGGCTCATTTTTACCTTTTCCAGCCTTTTGTTGATCCCGCGGTTAAATTACACTTGGCAACCAAATTGTAATGTAATTAAAGTTCTACTAGGTTTAAACTAAAAGCATGTTACACAAAACACTAAACAGAGTCAAAATTATCTGTTCTACACAGTCAAATGATTAAAGATATGATCAGAGCTGCAGAGAACCACACAGGAAAATCCTATGAGATTATCACCCATAGCTGTGCAATCGGAAAACAGGCTATTTTTAATCTTACATGTTTCACATTTTAATAAGAGAGAGAGAGAAAGAGAGACACACACACACTCTCCCACACACACTCAACAAAAAAGACACTTGAGAAACAGGATAAGGCTGCAGAAGACAAAACTGTTGGTGGCATTTCAGCAGGGCCTGGTAAATAGGGCTGGCTGAACCAGGAAAAAGAACTGTAAAACACAACAACAAAAGAAACACCACCGTTAAACGTGAGTCACTGGATCAGGCACACAGCCTGAAGACTTGTGTGTTCATGGTACATCTGGAAAGTCAGCATTTCAATGCCAAACAGTGTGTGTGTGTGTTTTAATCTTGATCAATAACCGCATGAAATCTTACCAACAGTCCCATCGTCACCTCATCAGAACAGAGTAGATCACGATACACACCCCTGAGTTATTATAGTTATGATCTAGCATGCACAGCAGACTAGTTCATGTATCTTACAGGCTTTAGGGATGTGACAAACATTCCTGTTCAAAATGTGATTTAACTCCAAACATTCAGGGTCTTAATGCTTGTTCATTTCTTAAATTATTCTTGTGTGTGTTCACCAGCTGATGTGTGGACCTGCATCCCTGTGCACGCTCCCACCCTGCTGCACCTTTAAGAGCACCAGCACCTGAAAACACCTGCCACTTTTTAACTGTAATGCATTTATTTTTAGGATACAAGTGTTTTAGGTGTGCAGAAATTTGAACTATTAGCATTACTAATACTTGTAAGCATAAATGAATTTATAACATTTTAGAAGAGCATGACATCTCTATTGTATGTTTAAACTTGCTGCTGCACCATTAACGTGGGCATCAACTGGAAAATGTTCGAGCCAAATTCAGTGAACTGGTACACTACAAAAACTGATTTTCAAGAATGTAAAACAAAGTCTTGGTTTTAGATATTTATCCCTATTTTTGATCTAAAAGAATCTTATCTGCAAAAAAATAAATATTTTTAAATATGATCAAATTTATTTTGTTTGAAGTAAAAAAAAATCAGCAAGTTACTTGGTTAAAACTAGAAAATAAAGATTAATTTGCTAGTTTTACCCAAAAAACTTTTAGAGTTTTTCTAAAGCAAAACAAGAAACTCTGATCATATTTAAGAATATTTACCTTATATCAAGTAGTGCTGTTTTTGCAGAGAAGACTTTTCTATTTAGGCTAAAAATGCTTTTTTATATTTCATAAAAATCTTTTTTTTCTAGTGTAGTTGGTGTTGCAAAACTTTAGAACAAACAAAAACAAACATTTCAGTTTCTATTTGTTTTAAATTGCCCAATTAAGTCTTTAACCAATCTATCTGCCCTTATTGAAATAAAATAACCAATTATTTAGACGCATGTGAAGAATTGCACCCTCTTGCCCGCCCACAGAACTGCAGCATATTTTCTTTATTTAAAAAAAAAAGATGCCTTGAACAGAGAGGAAAAATAAATTATTTTACTGCAGAACAAGAGAAAGAGAAGGGAGCTTGCGAGTCTGGTGCCATTATTTTTTCTAATCTCCTGTTGGCAGCAGAGGACCACTTTCCGCCAGCAAGGAAGGAGCTCTCTGCAAATGACTTGTCCACTACGAAAACCACAACACAAATAACAGAGAGAGAAGTTTACAGCTAGATTGTGAGACACAGACACAAATGTACATTTCCCTTTTACATACCTAGAGATGCCAAGCACAACATAAGCTTAGCAAAAAAAAAAAAAAAACAGGAATCAGCTAATGTTTGCAATTCTATCCATTACACGTACAAATGTGATTGCCATGTGGATGGCAGAAAGACTAAAAACAGACACCCACCTTCAGCAAAAGGGACCACGATCAAGGCTCTGTCCACGAAGACAGTGTTGGTCAGGTGTTGGGACGCTCCCACCGACTCGGGCTCATGGAACTTTACAAAACAGACACGTGAAGTCACAGGCAAGGGAGAGTCACTGGAAGAAAACACAGATATGTTGTGCAAAGAAGACAAACATGGAGAACCAACATGCCTTCTTCATGCTGCTCAGATAATTCATCAGGGATTCCTGCTCTCCTTCTGTTTTCCTATCGCTGTCCTAAGAGTTTAAGATCACGTGATAGTAATGTTGCTATTACTAAACCAGACTCTCAAGGTTGAACAAGAATAGTTTGTTTTCCAAAGTACTCATAATTTCTGAAGTTATGGATTAAGGCTATATTAGGGCTGGACGATATAGAAAAAAAGCTCATCAGTAAAAAAAAATCATATTGATCGAGTATTGAAAACTATATAACAATGTAGAAAAAATGTTTCAAGTGCAGCCCTGGCCATTTTATGTCATTACTTTGTAATAAAACAAGTTGGTTGTGTTACCAGACTTGTTTTTTGTCGATTCTCCGCAAACTTTGCAAACCACCATTGTTTGTTTTTTTGTCAGACTTGTAAAAATGAAAACATTGCCACACTGACGAACTACTGTAACCTTTTTTGGGACAATTTCCTCCACCTCTCCTTGCTGTAACATCTTGTTTGTCAGATTGCTGTCTGTTTAGGTTTGAGAGGGCTGGGCTTGATGATGGAGCCGTGCCTGGGTCTGTGGCTTTGATTGGCTGGGTATAAGTAATGACTCTAGTATGAAGCTACCCAATAGGCTATAATGGAAAAAGAAAGGAAACTTTTTATTGATCCATTTTTTGCTATTGCACCACACGTCTATAGAACGATATATGTCGTTATTGAATTATTGTCCAGCCCTAGGCTACATTATTGCAAAAATTTTTATTTTTAGCTAGAATAGTGAAAACTTCCCACCAGTGGAGTAACCAGACATAAAAAAGGAGAGAGAAACAGACAAAAAGATTATCACTGCACATTCAATGATAAAAACACAAGCGCTGCAACAAATACACAGCTAGTGATGTTATGCATGACTTATGTGATTTATCTCGTTTAAGTGAACTAATTCAGGCACCAACCCAGGGTGAACGCTACCTTAGATGCGCCCCTGCTCCAGAACACCTGATTTAAATTATTTACCTCCACTGCAGGTTATTGTTAATTAACTCAATTTATACCACGTGTGCTAAAGCAGGAACACAATAAATACGCAGGTTGATGGGCTCAAAATGGGAAACATTCGTTTTGAATCAAATAAAACGTATAAACTGCAACCTTTTAGTATGTCTTATTTTATTTTTTAATCAAAAAAGCTCAAATGAAAATCAAGAATACACACTGGGGAGGATTAAATAATACATTACGCCGAATTTGCTCCAAACACGTTGCGTTTTATTTCAAACTTTAACTTGGAGATATTTATATAACCTGTTTGGGGGCCCTAGTGTTTTCCTAGCATTAAGCTTAATAATTACGCGAATACTAAGCGTGTTATGCTCGACTGGAGACGCGGGTAAATATTAGCATTAGCATGCAGCGAGGCCTGCTTGTAGCTTTAGGCCTCCAGGAGTTCCGTTTGTGAGCTCAGAAAGCTGTACCTGAGAATAGCACAAGGATACTCACTCAGGTGGAAACAGTTTGAGTTCTTCTATGGTTCCGAGGAATCCAAAGAGAGTCCTCATTTGTTCGGACGTTGTGCTCGGAGAAACATTTGTCACCTGAATGACGTGCGTGTTAGAACTCATTTTCACACAGCGGTAAAAACAAGCAAGCCGCGAAATTTAAAGTTAGATGCCAAGTATTAAATGTTAACAATGTAAAACTCATCAAGCGAATACAAAAACTATCATCCTTCTTCCCCCAGATAAAAGGATGTTGATGTAATATGCTATGGGTAACAATGCAGCTGCCGAATGGCCGCAACTGTCGTGACTACGGAGGCTGCTGTGCTGCATTCAGGTGTCATGTTTTACGCTCGGATTTTAGACTTGTCAGTTTCTGTTTAGCTTCTAAAACGTTACCCAGTCGTAGGTTATTTAGTGTTATTACAATTTTACAATATTAAATAAAGTTTTATATTAATAAACACATTTTAAAAGAAAAGCGAAAACTATTTCATAATATTGGGTTTAGATCACAATTTCATTATCAATTACATAATTGTGTATTTTTGCATGTACTTATTTCATAATGTCTAATTTATTTATTTTGACAGGATGGATTGTGTGAGGACCCGAGCTATATATATATTTCTTTTATATAGCATTTTAATAACTTTATTAAATTTCTTAAGAGTAAAATCGTCTACCGTGGATTTAGTTTCACTGTGTAGCTGCCAGAGGGCGTATGATATGATATGATATGATATGATACGATATGATATGATATGATGATATGATATGATATTATGTTGTGGCGGCCCTGCCCACTGCCAGCCCGAGCAGACGCCGCAAAGACTTCTGGGAGTGGGTTCGGGGTTGTTTTATTCATGTTTTCTTGTGTTCCGTGTGGTTTCTGTTAGTTTAGTTCATGTTAGTGTGTTTTACTTTTAGTTAGCGTTCATTAGTTTGAATGCAGTATGCATTCAAACTATTGTTTTCCTGTTTCTCTTTATTATTCTTCTTCTTCTTATTATTCTGCTTCCGTACGTTTTTTGAACTGTATCTCCTCCTACAGTTTTTCAGCTATTTCAGCAAGTTTGGTATCAAACCGTTCAGCTTGTTCAGCTCTTTCCGGCTATATCTCCTGGTATTGATATCTTCAACCGTTTCCGATTTATTCAGCTTTTTCTGCCATTTTTCAGCCCATTGAAATGAATGGAAAATGCTTAAAATCGCTCAATTTTGCACAAAATCGTTCATCTTTTTGACCTCTTACTTGCCAGGGTTAACTTCAACCTAGAGACTTCATTCAACTTTTAACAAACCCAGAACAAGTTAAACTATTCTCGAATGACTCTGCTTCTTGATATCTTTTACGGTTTTTCTATAATCACAGGTTAAACTTGAGGTACGATTTTGGAAAGTTCAGGAACGTCTCCTCCTCCCCCCATTCAAAAGAATAGGGCCAAAAACAGACTTTGCTCGACTTCAGGCCGTGTCCTGAGAGAACCGTAGAACCGAGGGAAATGAGACTTGCGCTGGATGAAAGCTGACGGATTTTCCTCCGTTTTGAGCTATAATTTATGGACGTACTCCACAAATTGTGGTCGTAGCGTTAACTAGTTTTGAGGTTTCTAGTTTATTAAAATCTGTCCTCTCCACTCTGAGCAGAACATTCCGCACTCTAACATTTCAAGGTCACTTTTTCTGCAAACAGATGTTTACTACACCCACACGGTTTACGCTACTCAAACAATTTTCTCAAAAAATTTTTTGTCAGCTTCGACAGGATGTCTTCATTTTAGCTGTAGGTGTCACAGTGCGGGCGCTACGAGCCTCAGAAGGCCGATAGTGCCAGATTTTCTCCCATTGGCGGCCATTCAAATTATTTTCAGCTCAGGTGCTTCATTCGCTCTCTGAGAGCTAAACTGTACTCGTCATATCTCCTACTATATTAAAGATAGGCACACAAAAATTCACACAGAGCACCATCAAAGCCTTCGGCCGCTGACGGTTTTGGAATTTTTCGAACCGGTGTAATACTTTTTGAATGGTGATGAGACGTTTCAAGCCTGTGATTTCACATCTGAAGCACAGATCCAAAGCCTGCCTGCAGTGGTGTGATAATGGAGCTTTCTGATTGGCTGTCTGACAGTGGATATACGGACTTGTTGCTTCTCTGTCAGTCAGTCTGCTTGTTTCAGCAAACCAGCATCAGAACCAGCATCTGGTTTAAGACCAGAACCAGGATCAGAACCCAGACCCAGAATCAATACTCTCTCTCTCTCTCTCTCTCTCTCTCTCTCTCTCTCTCTCTGTCTGTCTCACTCTCTACCTCTCTCTCTCTCTCTCTCTCTCTCTCTCTCCCCCCTCTCTTTCTCTCTGTCCTTCACTATGCCTCTCTCTCTCTCTCTCTCTCTCTCTCTCTCTGTCTGTCTCACTCTCTCCCTCTCTCTCTCTCTCTCTCTCTCTCTCTCTCTCCCCCCTCTCTCTCTCTCTTCCTTCACTATGCCTCTCTTTCTCTCTCTCTCTTTCTCTCTCTCTGTCTGTCTTCCGCCCTGTCTCTTTCTCTCTCTCTCTGTCTTCCGCCCTGTCTCTCTCTCTCTCTCTCTCTCTCTCTCTCTCTCTCTCAGTCTGTCTCTCTCTATTGCTCCCTCCCCCCCTCTCTCTCCCTGATTGGCTGAGAGTTTTCAAATTTTTTCTGGCTATACAGACATACACACCCACACATATTATACATCAAATTGTTCAGCTTGGTCTAAGGAACCCAATGCCCCCCCCACCCCCCTTCCCTGCTCTCTGATTGGTTGAGAGATTTTAAGCTTCTTCTTGCTTAATAGAAATACGCACATACACATATTATACATCAAACTGATCAGCTTGGTCTGATGAACCCAGTGCCCCCCCTTCCCTGCTCTCTGATTGGCTGAGAGAGTTCAAGCTTCTTCTTTGTTAACAGAAATACGCACCCAGACATGTTATACATCAAATTGATCAGCTTGGTCTCAGGAAACCAGCCATCCCCTAGCCCTGCTCTGTGATTGGCCGAGAGAGTTCAATCTTCTTCCAAGTTAACAGAAATACGCACCCAGACATGTTATAGACCAAATCGATCAGCTTGGACTCAGGAAACCAGCCGTCCACCATCCCTGGTCTTTGATTGGCTGAGAAAGTTTTGAAACCTTAAAGTTCAATTTCTGCTCTTTCTAACAGTTTATTTTTTATCTCATTCTGCTAACTTTGACAATTGAACTCATTTTCAACTTCACTTCAGTTCTAATGCATGTTCATCATTTTCAGCTGCTAAATTCACAGTTCAGCTAATTGTGAAATTGTAACTATTAAACTATTCCTACTCAAATACCAGCTGTTTAAACATTTCAGCTGTCCAGTTTTTTAAACTGTGTACTGAGATTTCAGTTTTCTGCTGTTTAGATTTATTTTCTCTTTTCTCCAC